>JAYESA010000013.1:160050718-160433218 GCA_036927795.1 Iris macrosiphon | reverse complement strand
AAATAGCCTAAAAATATTTCTAAATAAATATTTATATAAGTAAATATACAAAAAAAAATTATTTTCTAATTAACTAAGAGAATACTCTAAATAAATTCAACATCTATAATAAATATAATAATATAAATATACACAAAATACCTATTTTAGGTGAGAGAGTTTACAAGAGAGTTCAATAGGAGAAGCTGGAGGCTACAAGAGTTTGAAAAAAGTTCAAGAGCAAGAAGATACAAAAGGAAAAACTCGTAAAATAGTTCAACAGTTTGAAAAGAGTTCAATAGCAATTTAATTACGTATTTTTTTATGTAATATCCTAATCATAAATACATATGGCTTTTCAAAATAACGGACGCATACCCGGTGGACCTACAACTCCGGCCATTGAACGTAAGTGAGAGTCTCACATTTATAGTCGGATTTTTGCAGGACCGATAATATAATTTTTAGATAGTTGATATTATTGTTATTATGCGTATTATATTATACTAACGATATCTATACATATATTGTATAGATCTATGATTATCCAGATATAAAATTATGAGAGCATGATGAGTGGCGGTCATCATGGGAGTTGACTGAAGGCCAAAAGGTCTTGGTGGAGGCTTTTGGTTTTCACTTTATTGATGCTATACGAATTAAGCGTCACGATAGAGACCTGATATTAAGTATCGTTGAGTGATGGTGGTCAATACGCAATATATTTCAGCTACCCTTCGGGGAGATGACGATCACATTAGCGGATGTGGCACAGATTATAGGATTGCCTATCGAGGGTAATCATATATATTTTGATAAAAATTTGGAAGCAAAATATCTCGTTAGAGAATACCTCGGTGTGGAGCCCCCTCTCAATGGGAGAAGCCAGCACTGTTAAACTCACTTGGCTCCGGTCTACTTTTATGCATGTTTATCATATCGGCTCTGTAACAGTTCCTGTCGATTATTTGCGGGTATTTATTTACATGTATTAATTATTGTTAATGTTTATTTAATATAAATGGTATCAATATTTAATTATGTTTTCAGGTGATATGTTGCACTAGAGCTTACTTACTGTGTCTATGCGGTGCATTTTTATTTTTCGACGCTACGAGAATATGTTCAACATGCGACTGCTACCATTTCTTGCGGACATCCATTCCAACACAAAACATGCGTGTAGTAAAGCAGTGTTAGCATATTTATACCGCTCTATGACGTATTTGTGTGAAAGATATCAAAGGGTAGAACAGCAAAAAATATAAGTGAATGTCTAACACTTATACATGTATGAATAAAAATGAATAATATCTGCTATATTTATTTGGGTCTTATTTGTGTTCTTCTTTGTAGTTCTGGTGTTACGATCACTTCGAGATTAGTAGACTAGTTAGTAAATATAGAGATGAACAAACAGTATGGCCAGCAGGCATTTGCTGGAATATTGAAAATACAGATTATGTGCATTGTATGACAAAAGTGGTATCTCTTTACCGGCATCGATTTGACACATTAACCTCCTATGAGGTAAGTATGTAATTATTAAATTAAATTTTTAGATGTTATTTTCGTGCCTACCATTTATTACTTGCTGAATATCAAATAGGTTGTTTAGCAACCACTAAGTGTGCCATAAGTAGTGAGAGATGGTGAACGTGTCCGCAGTCTCTATAGGTATATTACATGTACAATAGATCTATCGTATTTCATCCAGCTTATCGTGTTATGCGACAGTTTGGACTGAAACAGATGATACCCCTAGAGCCTTTGGCTTCTAGTAGTACCAAATCAAATATGGAAGAGCGGGTTCGTACATATATGCTTGGTTGGCATACCAGATTTACCACGCATGGCGTGGAATACATGTACGAATTGATGACATCGGCGGCATATTATAATTTAAGGGGTATTTTAAATAAATTATACGGTATTAGATCTTACATATCCTTTTGTGTTAAAATTTTACAGTGGAGGGTAGTGCCGATTTTCTACGTTGGTATGGATGCTTGCTAGTACAAAATAGGATATATAAATTTGAAGAACCTCGGTTTGAGCTACGAGCTTTAGATGATCTGAGCTTGCGTAACAGGAGGGCACGCGATGCTCTAGTGGTATGTGTTCTTTTTTACATAAACTATCATCTTTATATATGTTACTTTTATATTCTTTGAGTGTGGATTTAAATATTCAGGCGGAGACACTGGCTGATATAGCTGAGGACCCCGAAATAGATCCAGAAGGGATTTTATGGACGATTGTACAATATCTACGTGCACCACTGAGTTCCCATTTTACTCCACTCGATATACTAGATAGAAGTCTGGTAGGCTTCGTGAGACAGAGGCAGGCACATCCTCGTAAGACACGTGATCGAGGAGCTGGTTCGAGCAATGCCGACGCACAAATTTTACTGGTTGGTGAGGGAAAATCCCAAGCTTACGAGGGCACTTCACAGCCTTACGCTGGCATGTCACAGCCTTATGTTGGCATGCCATAACATTACGAGGGATATTAGCAGCCTTACGCCTGGCACGTCACAACCATACGTTGGCATGCCACAATATTACGAAGGATATTTCCAGCCTTACGCTAGCATGTCACAACCTTACGAGGGTAGGCCACATCATGAATATGACACATCCTAGAGTTATGAGAGCACATCCCAGAGCAACGAGGGCACATACAAGAGTTACGATACCATGCCACATGCTGCTTCTCATGATTGGGATTAGAATTATTACCTGTAGGAGACTAGCACTTCGTTGTTTGGCTCAGCCAGCCTTGATCCAAACTCCCATTTATATTTGCCACCACTGGAGGGTACAGAGGAAAGGAGAGATAGGCTAGGTCTTAGGCGAGTAGAGTGTAGAGATTATAGAAGGGATGACATAGGGGGATAGTAATTGTCACGCCCCAGTCCCAAAAATACGTAGGACTAGGACACGTAAGCATGCCAACCGCATGGATATGGTAACTCCAATATATGGAAACCAAATCCATACGTACGCTGTATTATGAATATCAAATACACAAGTGGTATAATATATGTCACAAGTCACATGGTATAATCTAAATCTCATCCACGAAAATCAATATAAATATATAACCAGTATCTATGAAACTAGATCTCAACAAGAAGTATCTAAGGAGGATAGTTGGATGGAAACAAATCCACTACCAACTCGAATATAAGAGCAATTACAATATGAGTACAACACGATAAACACTATATAAGTATACCAGCTAGCAATCACTGCTCAGAGAGAAGACATCCATGAAGCATCTATAACCATCCAAATCTACGCTCCTGCAAATACTCAAGAACAGGTACATCTGGCAGGGGACCAGGTCCTCAGAGGGACATAACAAGATACTTTAACACATGCCAATAAAGTACTGAAATAAATATCCAATGGGTTGCCTAACCGTCTAAAGTGAATGCAGTTTAAGAACAACTTTCCCAACGCGTGGGCTATCTGGCTAAAATGGGATTGGTATAGTTCTCTTGGAGATCCAGGGGCCTACAAAGGCATGGCGCCTTTCGAACGCCGGAGGCCCGCCTGGTAATATATATAGGGGTCATCATGACCGCGCATCTCCGACGGAGCGTACGGGTTACACAGGGAAAGTGCAACGGAGCCCACATGCCTTACTTGTTGTTCTCCCCACCCCATGCTCTAAGCATGTCACATCCATGACACGATAATACCTCTAATAACTGCCAAGTCTACTAGCATGCAAAGTTTCTAACAACAGTTATTCCTAACGCACGGCTCACACGTACAGGAGGCCAACCTGCACGCAAGTCCATGATCTACATGAGACTCACAACTCGTGTAACAACTGTGTCACGGTCAATGAACCTAATGATGCTACATGATAATAGGGAAGTCTAATAAACAGGTCAATGCAAATATATAAATAAAAACATATCGCGACGATACCGTCGCGCGCATTTTATATAACAGTTAAAATATATGAACTAAAGACAGAAAATAAAGATACATGCAACATATGGAATATAAATAACAGTACAATGGCAAGGTATACTTGCCTGGCAAGGAAGCTGCAATGTACCAATAACCTGCTCCAGAAGTCGCGCAGAACAAATCCAATATTCTATGTACATATGATATAATACAATAAAATCATTAGTTATTACACTAGCACATACACAACCATATTTATACTGGACTCGGGGGTACATTAGGGGTAAGACTAGTCATCTAACACAGTTAATTACGCGTTGAATTATGCGGGTGTCGCGTCTTCAAGTGCTGTACGAAATCAGTCAATCAACTGGCAGGTGTCTAGGCCAGTACGTTAAGGTACGCAAGGCAGGCAACTCATAAGTTCTTAGGGTCAACATGGTCAAGGTGAGTACGGGACAGTCCACGGTGCCCTAGGGTCGTACAGTCTGAATATATATAGTCCTAATTATTATTAGCATATAATTATTTACAATATATATATATATATATATATATATATATATATATATATATATATATATATATATATCATCCAATAATTTTACGTATACCAAGTTGAATAGTATTATACTAAATATATATATAGATATATGAAACTGAATGCTATACGCGTACGAGTACGAGTTCGTGTACGCAATACTGGGTTCACCGAATCAGGGTTCGTTATCAGCTAAAAGTCGATAAGCAATACTAATATCCTACTGGCATACACACAAGCACACATAAATGGAGCTGACCGACAGGTTCATACCTCGTAGTACACGCACGGGATTGACTGGATGACGGCGAAGAGAGGTTGACGACGATGATGACGATGGCAACGACTATGACGACGATGATGGTAATGAGGACCACAAATAAGTGATTAGGGTTGGGGTTAGTAGTGAGGATGAGATATTTATGTTGAGAATGATGATGGGGTTGAGGGCAGCGGATACGATGATGATGATGAAATGATGGTGAGATGATGACAACGACGATGATGATGGGATGATGATGATGATGGGATGAGTGGTGGACTGCCGGAGTCCGGCCAGGGCTTCTCCGGCGAGTCTTGGGGATGGTAAAGATGATGATTATGATGATGATGAATACTAATGTATTGGTGATAATGATGATTATGATGTTGATGATGATAATAGATGATGGTGAGGACAGTAATAGGGGAGTGAAATCGTTCCGGCCATTGGGATTCCGGCAAGGAGGACAGAGGTGGTGGTCGAGTCTCTGGCGAGGAGGATGGTGATAACATGGATGATGGGATGATGATGACGAAGAGGTGCTAATAAGATGTTGATGGGGATGTTTATATTGATGGTGGTGGTGTTGATATAATGATGATGATGGCGGCCTGCTGATGTGCTCCGGCCAGGAGGTGGAGGAGGAGAGGAGGAACTCAGGGCAGAGCCGGGTCGTGCTCCGGGAGGAAGGAGAGGACAGGAAAGTGGAGCGGTGCTCAGCAGGGTGCTTGGTTGCAGATGAGGGTGGAACCAGGTACCTCAATCTCCTGTGGATTCAGGTAGGACAATTGATAAGCAAAAGCCATGCGCTTCTCAACCTTTTTAAGAATTATGCACTGGAGCCCCTTCTACGTGCACAGTACTTTAATGGTTCGTGTTCTTCTTTTGTTTATTACTTGTTCACTTTTCCTTGATTCTTTCTTATTTTATTCCCTTCTCTTTATTCCTTCTGCTTCTCTTTATTCCTTAAATAACTAAGGAAGAGTGGAGGTGGATTGGTGTAGGGATTTCTTGGTAACCGTTTGCGACTCTACGAGCTTGAATACAGTCATGATTGCTCGATTGGTGCGGAAGTAGCACGCATCGTTTGGTCTGTGCAGGTGGGCTTCTGGGTCTCTGGAGGCACGCACGGCATCGACGTTCTCCGGAGCACAAGTCAGGCAGTGCACCGGTGTCGAGCTTCGACGGACGAGCACAGTGGCTCAACGTCCGACAGTGGGACTTGGAGTCAACGACAAAGGTGTAGCTACGGGTGAGACAACTAGAGGGGTGGCACACGGAGACGTGAACTGGACGCGATTATGGTAGAAAAGGTGGGGTGACGAGGTTGTTGACGTCCAGAAGGTCATGGGTGGCTGGAGACAATGGTGACACAGGCATGAGGAGATGACGATGGTAGGGGTGATGGAAGCTGCTCTGGGTGGCGGTGGTTCATCATCTGGGGAACTGACCGGAGGGAGGAGGAGAACGTTGAGATGGGGGCGGTACTGATCGATGAGGTGGCTCGGCGTTGGTCGGGGAGATCCGGCCAAGAGCAGTCGGTGAGGGCGACGACTCCGGTGGGGGAAACGGAGGAGAGGGGAGGGAGGAGGAGCAGAGGACGAGTCCGGTGAGTCGTGGAGGAAGTCGGCCAAGGCGGAGCTCCGGCATAGCCAGGCAGGGAAGAGGGGTAAGGTTAAAGATGAAGGGGTCGGCTTAATACATTTTTTTAGGTTTTAGGTTTTAGAAAAAAAATAGGAAAAGGGTATTTATATGTGATGTTGGAGTTGACCTAAAATAGGTTTGACTGGTCAACCCCTCTTGGGTTGGGCTTTGGGCTTGCCATGGGGTGTTGGCGCTATAAATTACATGGTTAAATTACAAGAATGGGGTTAAAATATACGAGGGCGATGTGCGCGCGTTGCACATCCCAAAAATTATGAAAAAATTCACGTGAAGGGAAAATTGAGTTTCTTCACGCATTGTCCAATGGTGGGGACACCTCAATGCGTTTTTGCATAAAAGCCCCCCAACAATTGGAAAATATCACAAAGGCAGAAATTGGATTTAATTAATTAAATCGAAATGCGCACGATATTCTAGAATTAATTAGGAGTACATGGGATTAAATTTAGGCGGGACACAGGCGTCAGGGCGTAGAAGGTACAGTATAGAATATTAATAAAATTCGGTTTGCACAAAATGGTCAAGATTGTGTCTCCAATTTCGATTGGGACGCACAAGGGTACAAAATTGAAATTTATATCGAATTAAGAAATAATGTCCGCGACGTTTATTGTGCGGCTAAAATATAGCATCAGAGAGCAATATTATAAGTTGTACAAGGGTCAGAATAGTAGGCGGGCATGTCTAGGATGAGGTTGTGAAGTTTGTTGGAAGGCAATGGCTAGTGAGGTGCTTCAATTATATAAGCAACGGTAATGTGCGCTACCCGATATAAATTAACGCATAATTAAATAAATGTCGTGTTCTAATTCAAATTGGCTCAAACTGGCCCTAATTTTACTATCTAAGCCAAGTAGCCCTAATTTTGGGTGAGGGGGTTTATAATCTACCCAACTTAAAATAATTTTGTCCTCAAAATTAAACTAGGGTAGGGTTTCTCTACCTAACCTCACTTGATTACAGTCTAAAGAATTCTCCTTAAGTTAACATTGCAGTTTTTACCCAACTTAGAATTTACCCATCTATCATCTAAGGCTATACATCTAAGAAGGTTATGCCCCAAATTATTTAATCATGTTATTGAATCCTTGAAGTTTTTAACACCAAATATAACATCTATGATATGCCCTTAATCATTTATAACAGAGGGTCACCAAGTCATATGATTAGCCTATGGGGTATACCTAGCACTATCAGTGTATCACTTATTTCCAAGCATGAGGTTTCGTCTTTCTGAAACAAGGAAAGACGGAAAACAATGGTAAAAGAGTTCAAGGAGGGGTAATAGAATACAAGTATGGGGTTCAAGGCGATTAGAGAATTCAAAAGAGAATTGTCAAGACAGTTGTGGATTGAAACACTATTTGGTAATTTCTTATTGGCATGCTCACATCGGTGCAGTTATGTACTTGATATGATATACTTTGTCGTATCTAGAGGGTAAGTATATTTGTCTACTAGTCAACTATACATTTCAATCCACGTAAAGTAGTATTACGAAGGGCGAACCAAATGTACTAAGGTTAGCTTGACCTTAATACACAGATTCTGATTAGACAATGTACTAGTAGGTGTCCCCAATAATACAATATCATGATCAAGCTTGATAAAAGAATAAGCTTGCAAAACTAGGCTATAAAATAGCAGAATAGGTCGAGATAGTACAAAAAATATCAGTACGCTAGATTATGATGAGGGAAGGTGCAACTAATTCAAGTTTGCGAAAACAAAAACAACATAATCAATAATAACAAAAGACTCTACAATCTCTACAGTTATCATACAACCTCCTTGTCTAAGTCGTTAGTCGACCAAATAGGGCATGGACCTCTAAATTCTACCGTCTGACTAAACGTTGTTGTCTAATGCTAGCATACAATTAATGTTATTCAGTTACACTATCTCGATGGGTCAAGTGGACTATGTGATATTAGGCTGTGAGACCTACTACCCAACTTAAAACAATTAAACTAGTACTGTGACAGTCTTCAGAGGATCCTACAAAATAACCTTGTACATGTACATAGAACAAAAACTCTTATTAGGGTATATGAGTAAAGATCTTGGTACTTATTAGGGTCTCCTATTGCATTATATAGGTAAGGGTCACCTTAAGTCTTAATCATAGTGCTCATAGAACAGGTGTATATCGTAGGGATAGAAGAGTTACTAGCCGTTAAGGGGAAAGGGATCTAACTTGTACCGAGGTGGGGTACAAATTACGTGATTTAACTCTAAAGGATAATCATCAAAATCTAATTGAACAACTCAACTATCAGGTTCTAGCTACAAGGTACACAATTCAAAATTCAAGATTACAATTATGACTATAGCAAACTATATATATATCATATCGTAGAGTATGATCACTTGGTCCATGATCAGAGGTGGCAGGTGGCACGAGTTTAAAAGATGAAGAAGAGAAAACATGATTAGTCGTCGCACAAATAGCGAGCGATAGGGTTTCAGAGGAACAAATGTATGAAATTAAAATAGAGAGGCTATAGATAATGTCATGGTTTCCTAAGGGGAGATGCTAAGCTACTCTCTGTGTTTGCGGTATGATCAAGAAAATACTATATTCTTTGCTCTTGGCTTCCTAAGGTGCTGTCTACTAATAATAAAGACAATGATCTAAGTTTGTAGTTCTCGAATACTTATCTAACTGTGTAGGTTAGGTTCAGTCCTGATATTTAATTTTGGTTTTCTATTGGTTCCTCAATGCTAGGGGCAAACATTATGGTAACCTTCTAACTACCTCTAGTAGTGTCTATACTACTCTCAAGTCCTCTTAATACATCAAGGGGTAATGGTATACCAATCTAAAGGTAAGGAATTCTATGGTTCACTAGATATTCTAAACTTAGTGGTGTGTCTATATTCTCGTTGTATTCTTAATATGTGTGCTACTCTAATTATCATCCTAATAACAGGGGTTCCTATATTCTAGTAGAAGGCTATATATACTCAAGGAACTTATTAAAAAATTACAGGAATCAAGTAGGATACAATTATTCGAATAGAACAGAGAGGAGGAAGATGAATCATAGTCAATTATGGATGAGATCCTATGTTCTAGTCCTATGTGCAGGCTTGTTCGGTACAATAACGTAACCGAGACAATATGCTCTTGACCTGCATGGGCCACCACAAAAACATGTTACGCCCCAGTCCCCAAAATAGGTAGGACTAGGACACGTAAGCATGCCAGCAGCATGGATATGGCAACTCCAATATATGGAAACCAAATCCATACGTACGCTGTATTATGAATATCAAATCCACAAGTGGTATAATATATGTCACAAGTCACAGGGTATAATCTAAATTTCATCCACGAAAATCAATATAAATATATAACCAGTATCTATGAAACTAGATCTCAACAAGAAGTATCTAAGAAGGATAGTTGGATGGAAACAAATCCACTACCAACTTGAATATAAGAGCAATTACAATATGAGTACAACACGATAAACACTATATAAGTATACCAGCTAGCAATCACTGCTCGGAGAGAAGACATCCACGAAGCATCTATAACCATCCAAATCTGCGCTCCTGCAAATACTCAAGAACAGGTACACCTGGCAGGGGACCAGGCCCTCAGAGGGACATAACAAGATACTTAAACACATGTCAATAAAATACTGAAATAAATATCCAATGGGTCGCCTAACCGTCTAAAGTGAATGCAGTTTAAGAACAACTTTCCCAACGCGTGGGCTATCTGGCTAAAATGGGATTGGCATAGTTCTCTTGGAGATCAAGGGGCCTACAAAGGCACGACGCCTTTCGAACGCCGGAGGCCCGCCTGATAATATATATAGGGGTCATCATGACCGCGCATCTCCGGCAGAGCGTACGGGTTACACAAGGAAAGTGCAACGGAGCCCACACGCCTTACTTGTTGTTCTCCCCACCCCGTGCTCTAAGCATGTCACATCCATGACATGATAATATCTCTAATAACTGCCAAGTCTACTAGCATGCAAAGTTTCTAACAACAGTTATTCCTAACGCACGACCCACACGTACAGGAGGCCAACCTGCACGCAAGTCCGTGATCTACATGAGACTCACAACTCGTGTAACAACTGTGTCACGGCCAATGAACCTAATGATGCTATATGATAATGGGGTAGTCTCATAAACAGGTCAATGCAAATACATAAATAAAAATATATCGCGACGATACTGTCACGCGCATTTTATATAATAGTTAAAATATATGAACTAAAGACAAAAAATAAAGATGCATGCAACATATATAATATAAATAACAGTACAATGGTAAGGTGTACTTGCCTGGCAAGGAAGCTGCAATATACCAATAACCTGCTCCAGAAGTCGCACAGAACAAATCCAATATCCTATGTACATATGATATAATACAATAAAATCATTAGTTATTACACTAGCACATACACAACCATATTTACACTGGACTCGGGGGTACCCTAGGGGTAAGACTAGTCATCTAACACAGTCAATTATGCGTTGAATTACGCGGGTGTCGCGTCTTCAAGTGTTGTACAAAATCAGTCAGTCAACTGACAGGTGTCTAAGACAGTACGTTAAGGTACGCAAGGCAGGCAACTCATAAGTTCTTAGGGTCAACATGGTCAAGGTGAGTACGGGACAGTCCACGGTGTCCTAGGGTCGTACAGTCTGAATATATATAGTCCTAATTATTATTAGCATATAATTATTTACAATATACATATATACCATATATATATATATATATTATCCAATAATTTTACGTATACCAAGTTGAATAGTATTATACTAAATATATATATAGATATATCAAACTGAATGCTATATGCGTACGAGTACGAGTTCGTGTACGTAGTACTGGGTTCACCGAATCAGGGTCCGTTATCAGCTAACAGTCAATAAGCAATACTAATATCCTACTGGCATACACACAAGCACACATAAATGGAGCTGACCGACAGGTTCATACCTCGGAGTACGCCCATAGGATCGACTAGACAACGGCGAAGAGAGGTTGACAACGATGATGACGATGGCAACGACTATGACGACGATGATGGTAATGAGGACCACAAATAAGTGATTAGGGTTAGGGTTGGTAGTGAGGATGAGATGTTTATGTTGAGAATGATGATGGGGTTGAGGGCTGCTGATACGATGATGATGATGAAATAATGGTGAGATGACGACAACGACGATGATGATGGGATAATGATGATGATGGGATGAGTGGTGGACTGCCGGAGTCCGGCCAGGCCTTCTCCGGCGAGTCTTGGGGATGGTAAAGATGATGATTATGATGATGATGAATACTAATATATTGGTGATAATGATGATTATGATGTTGATGATGATAATAGATGATGGTGAGGACATTAATAGGGGAGTGAAATCGTTCCGGCCATGGGGAGTACGGCAAGGAGGACAGAGGTGGTGGTCGAGTCTCTGGCGAGGAGGATGGTGATAACATGGATGATGGGATGATGATGACGAAGAGGTGCTAATAAGATGTTGATGGGGATGTTTATATTGATGGTGGTGGTGTTGATATGATTATGATGATGGCGGCCTGCTGATGTGCTCCGGCCAGGAGGTGGAGGAGGAGAGGAGGAACTCAGGGCAGAGCCGGGTCGTGCTCCGGGAGGAAGGAGAGGACAGGGAAGTGGAGCGGTGCTCAGCAGGGTGCTGGGTTGCAGATGAGGGTGGAACTAGGTACCTCAATCTCCTGTGGATTCAGGTAGGACAATTGACAAGCAAAAGCCATGCGCTTCTCAATCTTTTTAAGAATTATGCACTGGAGCCCCTTCTACGTGCACAGTACTTTAATGGTTCATGTTCTTCTTTTGTTCATTACTTGTTCACTTTTCCTTGATTCTTTCTTATTTTATTCCCTTCTCTTTATTCCTTCTGCTTCTCTTTATTCCTTAAATAACTAAGGAAGAGTGGAGGTGGATTGGTGTAGGGATTTCTTGGTAACCGTTTGCGACTCTACGAGCCGAAATACAGTCATGATTGCTCGATTGGTGCGGAAGTGGCACGCATCGTTAGGTCTGTGCAGGTGGGCTTCTGGGTCTCTGGAGCCACGTGCGGTATCGACGTTCTCCGGAGCACAAGCCAGGCAGTGCACCGGTATCGAGCTTCGACCGGCGAGCACAGTGGTTCAACGTCCGATGTTGGGACTTGGAGTCGACGACAGAGGTATAGCTACAGGTGAGACAACTAGAGGGGTGGCACACGGAGACGTGAACTAGACACAATTATGGTGGAAAAGGTGGGGTGACGAGGTTGTTGACGTCCAGAAGGTCATGGGTGGCTGGAGACAATGGTGACATAGGTATGAGGAGATGACGATGGTAGGGGTGATAGAAGCTGCTCTGGGTGGCGGCGGTTCATCGTCTGGGGAACTGACAGGAGGGAGGAGGAGAACGTCGAGATGGGGGCAGTTCTGATTGACGAGGTGGCTCGACGTTGGTCGGGGAGATCCGGCCGAGAGCAGTCGGTGAGGGCGACGACTCCGGTGGGGTAAACGGAGGAGAGGAGAGGAGAGGGAGAAGGAGCAGAGGACGGGGACGAGTCCGGCGAGTCGTGGAGGAAGTCGGCCACGACGGAGCTCCGACCTAGCCAGGCAGGGAAGAGGGGTAAGGTTGAAGATGAAGTGGTCGGCTGAATACATTTCCTTAGGTTTTAGGTTTTGGAAAAAAAAGAATAGGAAAATGGTATTTATATGTGACGTTGGAGTTGACGTAAAATAGGTTTGACTGGTCAACCTCTCTTGGGTTGGGCTTTGGGCTTGCCATGGTGTGTTGGGGCTATAAATTACATGGTTAAAATACAAGAATGGGGTTAAAATATACGAGGGCGACGTGCACGCGTTGCACATCCCGAAAATTACGAAAAAATCCACGTGAAGGAAAAATTGAGTTTCTTCACGCATTGTCCAATGGTGGGGACACCTCAATGCATTTTTGCATAAAAGCCCCCCAACAATTGGAAAATTTTACAAAGGCAGAAATTGGATTTAATTAACTAAATTAAAACGCGCACGATGTTCTAGAATTAATTAGGAGTACATGGGACTAAATTTAGGCGGGGCACAAGCGTCAGGGCATAGAGGGTACAGTATAGAATATTAATAAAATTTTGTTTGCACAAAACGGTCAAGATTTTGTCTCCAATTTTGATTGGGACGCACAAGGGTACAAAATTGGAATTTATATCGAATAAAGAAATAATGTTCGCGACGTTTATTGTGCGGCTAAAATATAGCATTAGAGAGCAATATTATAAGTTGTACAAGGATCAGAATAGTAGGCGGACATGTCTAGGATGAGGTTGTGAAGTTTGTTGGAAGGCAATGGCTGGTGAGGTGCTCCAATTATATAAGCAACGATAATGTGCGCTACGCGATATAAATTAACGCATAATTAAATAAATGCCGTGTTCTAATTCAAATCGGCTCAAAGTGGCCCAAATTTCACTATCTAAGCCAAGTAGCCCTAATTTTGGGTGAGGGGGTTTACAGTAATTTTGTTGGTCTCCATAAATAAATATATGACAATATTTTGTTGGTCTTTAAATTTTAGTAATAAGATATTTATTTTATTCGAAAGTTCAGCAACTTCAATTATAATATTATAACAACGTAAAATCAGAATCATAATTACTCTAAAAAGATATAATGATAATATTTATGTCTTAGTTGGTTTCTATAACTCCTTTTGTTGTATCTCAGCCTACCACAATTACTGCAACGAAGATCTCTTATCGACGGTTCTCTTGTAATTATACGATTCTTTTTGGTCTGCCAACTCTACGCCCAAGAAGTGGTACTCCAATTTGACCTCTTACCAGTTCACTTTGAAGAGTATAGAAAACTGGAATCGGTTCCATACATGGCATGTATACAGCTCTAAGTGTTATAATAGAAAAATCAACAAGATAACAACTTTCAACTGGTACGTTAGAAGAATGATATATAAAGCAAGCATGTTCAAATGGTAGTAGAGTATGTTGCCACCGACCACATGTACAATATTTAAGGTCTAGTTCAACCACATAACATCTACTTATTTCATGATCCCATATTTTAAATTTATTGTTATTAAAATACAATAACTGAAAATGGTGTGACTCTCGCCTAATACGTACCATAGTGTTCATCATCCTTGGACAAAACTCTGTTTCCATATTTTCAACATTTGTTCGATGCTTGTCGTAAAGTATTATTATTTTTGCTCTAATACCATCAAGCAATATTGATATTGGTTTGTCATATAGTTTTTTAATCTAATTGTTAAAATATTCAGCAATGTTCAAAGTATTAATATCTAATCGTGGGCACGGTGCATAAGCTCTTATCTAGTGAGAAAAAAATATGATTTTTATCGTTTGACCCTACAATCCAATTAAAAAGATTTACATCAGCAGATTTTATTGTTTCAAACCAACCATTTGCATCAACCTCATTATAAGACCGGGCAAGTTTGTCTAACCATTGTAGATATGTCAGTGTACGAGGACACTGATTTTCAAATTTTGTTTAAAATGTTGAATACAGAAAAAGTTGGAAGAGTTTGGAAAAACTGTTCGAATTCCATGAATTAATCCTTTCTGCTTATCAGATATAAATAAAATATTATGCCACTATTCAAAATAAGTTTCGAAAGACATTTTTAAATAGTTTAAAAATTATGTCAATGACTCTTCTCAGCAACACAATAAGCAATAGGATATAGTTGATAGTTTGGATTGTGAGCACAAGCAATAAATAAATTATCATAGAATCTAGATGTAAGAAAAGTAGCATCAATACTAATAACAGGTAAACAACCACTTAAGAAATCATCCATACAAGCCTTGAAACAAATAAATATTCTTTGGAAGACATTATTTTCTACTGTTTTTAAAAAATATTTGCTACCAAAATTTCTTTCCATAATTGTAAAACAATATTTCTCAAGACTACCATATGCATTAACGTAACTGCCGTTAATATCAGATAATGCAAGTTTCCTAGCTCTCCAAACTTTGGAGTATGTAATATGTATTTGATGTTCTCTAACTATATCGTGTACAATGTGTGCTGGACTATACGAGTTGTTATCTCTAATTGTACCAATTATTTTATTTTTTACCCATGCAGTGGTGGCTAGTGGATAATGTCCTCCTATAAATTCACCTAAACATGAATGTCTACCTTCAAATATATGAATTTCAAATATACTACCATCACCATTAGCTTTAGCGTATACTCTCGAATAACAGTTTGGAGTCACAAGTATACACTATTCTTTGATGATTGTTATGTTTAGATGAACAACTAAATTTATATGTAATTGCTAGGTCACTAATAAAACTTTGAAAGCCTGAGGAGAATCAAATTGTCTGCCAACAATTAACCCAGGAATACAACCAACGACATTAGCATCATTATCATCTAAATTTTTAACCAAATCATCACCGTTTTCATCGTCAACATCATTTTTTTCAGTATCAGGGTTAATTTCAGTATGATTTATACAACTAGGACCAATATTAAAATCTTGGTTATCATAAAAATGTTCACTACTTGAAATAATAGTTGTGTCGATATTTGCTAGTGATGGAATTGTCACGCCCCGATCTCCCGCAGGAATCGGCCGTCCCTGCTAGGCACGAATCACCACGCCAACGCTCCCGCAGGATAATCGTTTCCATCGAGAGGTAATGTCGTGCAAGCCTGGGGTTACGCCTGTACAAGGCAACATCGTTAAATTTGTGGCTATCATCGAATCGATCGAGTAAGCAGCGGAGGGACAGTGTTGCAAACAATAATCCATCTGAATATACGAGACAAATCATAAGGCACTAGGTTCTCTGAATACAAAGGCATCGTTGCATACATTATATTCCTCTATACAAAAGCAGCTCAAAGCAATCGATATGGCTCAAGGCATCTAAACCAAATTTTTGGGTCCCAGGGATGAGGCACGGCTATCGCTTCCTCGGACGATCCAGCAACTGCGCACAAGCTAACTGTTGGTGGGTCTACACTTTAGAGATAGTACTGGTGAGTCTAAAAATAACGAACATAAGCTTTACCCCCTGAAACCCACACTAAGTAATCATATTATAAAATATTACATTACTAGTGATCTTTCTAGTTTTATCTATGTTCGTTACATGCAGCACAGGAAAGCAGTCATATTACTTTTTTGGAAACATCTTTAAAAACAGAGTTCATATTCGATATAAGCAAGCAGACAAGATAAGTAGTTCATATACGATATGTAAGATTCATTTCTATAACTCTTGTGCACAGCGTGTCTCGTGAGTCATATACATTTCTTTAAAGACTATAGCAAGCATCTAGTGGACTATCATCTTAGCATCTCATATCAATAACATCATATCGTGTGAACGAGATATAAGCATATACGAAAATATAACTTCTCTATGTAAGCCTTCAATACCGAAAAGCATATTCAATATCATGCATATCACTTATTCAGTGATTCTTACCCTTTCGCCGAGCGGTTATCCCTATAGCAGACATACGAGTTAGAAACATATGCATATTTATGAATAAGGCTCTCTTTTTCTGTCTGTCTCTACATCAAACAGTTAGTATGCAAGAAGGCTGAATCCTAGCACGCGACCTAACTATATGATGGTCCATGAGTATCCTTCCTCAAGATTAGAAGCGGTGTTATCACAGCCCAGTACTGCACTATACATAGTCGCTTATAATACATAGCTACTTTGACTCATAAACCAGCTATCTAATAGAAATGAATACCCCCTGATCATGAGGACTTCTTTGCCTCAGGTATTCGTCTAATCCCCCCAGGGAGAACGGACCCCAACGCCCCAGAAAATTATTATTGGGATCTTCCCTTGTGCACAAGTTGTCTAAGACCAATGTATGAATGTAGTTCTATCAGATAAACTCTATATGGAAGCAACAATTCTATAACAAGCATATATTCAATCTCTTCTCTCTCTGTCTCTGTCTCTGTCTCTGTCTTTGTGCGGATAGGCCACCATTTTTATCTTTTATACAGACTGGCTGCCATATTCTCTGAGATCATTCAAGCATTTCGATAACTTCTATAGAAACATATAACAATCTCTATTTAAGCAAGCAAGCATGGAAACCGTTCTCTATCTCTTTAGCTAAGCATGCAATTCTACTCTTTCTTTAGCATATACGAAGAAAACAAATAAACTTCTTTTACCCCTGTTTATTAGCATGGCAACGGTTCGATCGATAACGGTGTCTGTGTAGCTAAGCATGCACATTTCTATCTTTAACTAGCATGGCAATATTTCTATCTCTTTCTCTTTAGACAATCATTTCAAGTTCTCTAGTTAGGTAAGCAGGTTCGTTTCAATGACAAGCTATGTGAGTTCTCTTATTAAGCATGCAGAGTCAGGTTCCATCATTCTTCTTCTGAAACTATCTTCTTAGAAAAATTATTCAAAAACTCATATTCATTATTAAGGTGTGCAAGAATAAAAGAATGAAGTTATGCCCACTCACCTAGATCAATCGTCTTGTATTTCGATCGAAAACTCTCCGAGAAGGCTTTCGCTCGAGCCAGCAAAGCGATATCTCTTGTACATAATGCCTACGCGGAGTGGGGCACTACATACTTATCCACTAACAAAGAGTTTCATCCTTAAAACTTCAAGGAAAAACTTTCAATTATCCCGAGCAGTGATAGTCCTTATCCCTCACCATCCTCAATCGAAAACTCTAGCAATCTATAACAAACACGAAAGCACAACTCTCAAGCAACAAATCAAATCCAAAAAACTTTTGTGCACATCTTTGAGAATATCCATGGACTTATTGTATGGAACGCTCTATTCATTTAAGATATCAATGTACAAGGAATTGTCATCTAAAAACAGCAGCGAAATAGGCATAAGGCCAGATGATCGAATTGCTCTGATACCATTATGTCATGCCCCGATCTCCTGCAGGAACCGGTCGCCCCCGATGGACGCGAATCACTACGGCAGCGCTCCCGCAGAACGACCATTTCCATCGGGACGTGATGCTATGCGAGCCTGGGGTTGCGCCCGCACAAGGTAACATCGTTAAAGTTGTGGCTATCTTCGAATCGATCGAGTAAGCAGCGGAGGGACAATGTTGCAAACAATAATCCATCTAAATATATAGGGAAAATCACAAGGCATGAGGTTCTCTGAATACAATAACATTATTCCATACATTATGTTCCTCTATACAAAAGTAGCTCAAAGCAATCGATATGGCTCAAGACATCGAAACTAGATTTTTGGGTCCCGGGGATGAGGCACGACTATCGCTTCCTCGGACGATGCAGCACCAGCGAATAAGCAAACTGTTGGTGGGTCAGCACTTTGGAGAAAGTACTGGTGAGTCTAAAAACAACGAAGAGAAGCTTTACCCCCTGAAACCCATACTAAGTAATCAAATTATAAAATATTACATTACTAGTAATCTTTCTAGTTTTACCTATGTTTGTTACATGCAGCACATGAACGGAGTTATATTACTTCTTTTTTGAAATATCTTTGAAAACTGAGTTCATATTCGAT
This sequence comes from Iris macrosiphon, assembly GCA_036927795.1. Classification (NCBI taxonomy): domain Eukaryota; kingdom Viridiplantae; phylum Streptophyta; class Magnoliopsida; order Asparagales; family Iridaceae; genus Iris; species Iris macrosiphon. The sequence goes on along the minus strand of JAYESA010000013.1, from coordinate 160,414,269 downwards.
ATAAGCAAGCAGGCAAGACAAGCAGTTCATATACGATATGCAAGATTCATTTCCATAACTCTTGTGCACAGCGTGTCTCGTGAGTCATATGCATTTCTTTAAAGACTATAACAAGCATTTAGTGGACTATCATCTTAGCATCTCTCTTAGCATCTCATATCAATAACATCATAGCGTGTGAACGAGATATAAGCATATACGAAAACAAGACTTCTCTATACAAGCATTCAATACTGAAGAGCATATTCGATAGCATGCATATCACTTATTGAGTGATTCTTACCCTTTCGTCGAGCGGTTATCCCTACAGCAGACATACGAGTTAGAAATATATGCATATTTATGAATAAGGCTCTCTTTCCCTGTTCGTCTTTGCATCAAACAGTTAGGTATGCAAGAAGGTTGGATCCTAGCATGCGACCTAACTATATGATGGTCCATGAGTCTATTTCCTCAAGATTAGAAGCGGTGTTATCATGGCCCAGCACTGCACTATGTATACTCGCTCATAAAACATAGCTGCTTCGACTCGTGAACCAGCTATCTAATAGACATGAATACCCTCTGATCGCGAGGACTTCTTTGGCTCAGTTATTCCTCTAATCCCCCCCAGGGCGAACAGTCTCCAGCGCCCCAAAAAATTGTTTGTGGGATCTTCCCTTGTGCACAAGTTGTCTAAGACCAATGCATGAATGCAGTTCTATCAGATAAACTCTATATGGATGCAGCAGTTTTATAACAAGCATATATTCAATCTTTTCTCTCTCTGTCTCTGTCTTTGTCTCTGTCTTTTTGCGGACATGCCACCATTTCTATCTCTTATGCAGACTAGCTGCTATATTCTCTGAGATTGTTCAAGAATTTCGATAACTTCTATAGAAACATATAACAATCTCTATTTAAGCAAGCAAGCATGGAAACTGATCTCTATGTCTTTAGCTAAGCATGCAGTTATACTCTTTCTTTAGCATATACGAAGAAAACATATGGACTTCTTTTACTCTTGTTTATTAACATGGCAGCGGTTCGTTCGATCGCGGTGTCCGTGTAGCTAAGCATGCACATTTCTATCTTTAACTAGCATGGCAATGGTTCTACCTCTTTCTCTTTAGAGAAGCATTTCAAGTTCTCTAGTTAGGCAAGCAGGTTCTTTTTAATGACAAGCTATGTGAGTTCTCTTATTAAGCATGTAGAGTCAGGTTCTATCATTCTTCTTATAAAACTATCTTCTTAAAATAAACATTCAAAAACTTAAATTCATTATTAAGGCGTGCAAGAATCAGAGAATAAAGTTCTGCCCACTCATCTAGATCAATCGTCTTGTGTTTTGATCAAAAACTCTCTGAGAAGGCTTTCACTTAAGCCAGCAAAGCGATATATCTTGTACATAGTGCCTACGGGGAGCTGGGTACTACAACAATGATGTAAATTTTAATACAAGATGAAACTAAATTACTTTGAACAATAAAATTTAATGTTTCTTAACATTCTACTATTATCAACACATCTTCATAAAACTACCTTATTGTAAATTCATAACTTATGAAAAAACGATCAGAAATAATACTACGCAACTAGCTAAAGTAATATTTTGATAATTAGTTATAAGATGAGTATTACCCCCATAGTAAGATAATCCATTTAGTATACCTCTATGGTTGCAAATTGTTACTAAATTTTGATCCATAGTCATAAACTTTCATCTAAATCGAGACTTATAAAGGTATGTCAGAAAATAGCTTAGGCAAAAATGGTAGGAGATAATGAATGAAAGTATCTTCTGACTTGAATTTGGCTTATGAATTCACCGATTGCAAGCTATTTCCTGTATGAAAAAAATATGGTAAAGAGAATAAGAGTGAATGAGATATACAAAACACGCATGAGTCATATATATAAGCTAAATTTAACCGTAAAATATAAACGTTACAAATTAAAGTTACAAATTTAACGTTACCTATTGTATAGAGACTAGTATTACCTAGTATACTAGGATACAAAAAAATGGATGACAAAAGAAAGAGTGACATAAAGAGAGAAAAGAGAGGGATGAGAGTGACACAGAGAGTAAAGAGGGAGAGAGAGAGAGAGTAAAGAGAGGGAGAGAGGGTCAGAGTGACAGGTTGAGAGAGAGGGGGGGGGACAAAGAGAGAGAGAGGAAAGAGAATGAGAGTGAGATAGAGGATATTAGCTAAATTTAACCGATTAAATTTAAACATTAAAAATTTAATATTAAAAAATTGAACTTTACCTAGTGTACAGATAAACGTTACCTAGTGTGCATGTGCATGTATTAGCTTTATGTAGATAGCATACAGAAAAGAGAGAGGAAGAGTGACAAAGAAAAGAGTGACATGGAGAAAGAGAGAGAGAGAGAGAGAGAGTTAAGAGAGGGATGAGAGTGACAGAGAAGGAGAAAGGGAGGAGAGGGAGAGAGGGTTAAGAGTGACAGAGAGGGAGAGAAGGATGAGAGTAAGAGAGGGTTGAGAGAGAGAGAGAGAGAGGGAGTTGACAGATAGAGAGAGAGAGAGAGAGTTGTTAGAGAAAGAGAGGGATGAGAGTGAGAGAGGGTTAAGAGAGAGGGAGTTGACATGGAAAGAGAGAGAGAGTTGTTAGAGAGAGAGAGAGAGAGAGAGAGAGAGAGGGAGAGAGTTTTGAGAGAGACATAGAGAGATAGGGACACTTGAGAGAGAGTGTGAGAGATGTGAGAGAGAGTGTTAAGGAGAGAGAGGGAACTTGAGAGGGAGAGAGAGTGTGTGTGTGTTAGGGAGTGAGAGAGAGAAAGAGAGAGAGAGAGCGAGAGAGAGAAAATATATAATATTAGAAAATGTCATTTGGAATGGTATTTTCTCCCAAACGAAAATAAAATAAAATTTGGAACTCGTGAAACGCCCTTCGGATAGACGTTATGATGTTTTATTTATAATTTTTTACATTTCTATGCTTTGAGTAAATTTTGTTATAATTTTGATGCTCTGTATGAAATATTTCATTAATTACATAAGTGGATCACCATGCAATTAAAAGCATCTTATTCCTATTCCCACAGAGAGAGAGAGAGAGAGAGAGAGAGAGAGAGAGAGAGAGCAATCTTGCTATCCACGGGAACAGTGCCATAAGTGCACAGTGGGTTGGGAATGGAGCACGTGAATCTATTCTAATATATAATGAGGAAAGTAGGCTTCACCGTGGAAGTTTTCTTTCCAAAAATACCTTTCAATATATTTACTAATTAAAAATAATACCTAAGATAAATTTTATTGACAATCATTTAAGGGATGCATCAATATATTACGAAAATCAAAGAATTACTTGCTAAGTCTTCTAAGCTATTACCAAGGAATTCGAAGAGTTTAACCCTTAAACTATATAATTAAAAGAAGCAGAGTTAAACCAACTCATCAAAATCATCCAATCCAAAATACGTGCAAAGCACGTGCATATATACTAGTTATAAGTAATGGGGTTGCTGCCATCAATTTTTTCACTGCCATCATTTTTTTCACATAAACTGTGTCACCGTGCAGATTTTCTTCAACCCTATTATACTCCTTCTACTCCAAAATTTAATGGGGAGCAGTATGGATGGTTCTCCCACGTGTACTACGGTTTACAACTAGAAACTAACATATTTAAAACTATTTTATACTTAACATGGTTTCTTTCTCTTCTTCATATATAGTTTGTGTGTGTACCAGAGACTCCACAATAAGTTCTTTGAATTCTTATTAACAAATAAAGATTTTCTCTACATCATACATAGTAGAGTTTGATGGATTTCGAGGTTTTAAAGGTTACTTATATTCACCTCTTACATGTCTAAGGGAAGAACTCTTCTCTCAACTTTATATGTTAACAATGAGAGGCGAGGAGGAGGCACCTCACCTTGCTCTCGATGACGACTCGTGAGTTCTGGCGTCGGGAAGATCTTTTCAAATGAGAGAAATAGGATAACCGAATCTAGCCAATGTCGGCTTAGCATTTTATTTAAATTTTGTTTAAATAAGATTTTTTTTCTATTTCCATATTTTATCAAGGTAAGGTTCATATTTTTTTTCATTATTATTATTATTCCAGTTCCCGATTATATATTGTATACTTTAAATACTTATTTTGATATATATAATTTTTTTCTAAAAACTTAGATAAACCTCATCAAAACCTAATCAATACAAATTTAAACCATATTGATAAGCAGCCAATCCAAGCTGAATCTAAACTGAGATTCACCGAAAATTATAAATAATTTAATCCAAAACCTAAACCTAAACTAGTCGAATTTATTTATATATTCCAATTTTATCTCTAATTTATACATGTATAAATATATTTAGTTGGTTATTAAGTTTAAATTTAATTCACTCTAACTATTTTATGATACCCATATATACTTTATATTTATAATTTGATTCGCCTAATTTAAATATATATGGATCCTCTTTTAATTTGTTTATTCAATTAAACAACTTAATTTATCTATAACCAACCTACTCAAAGGCAAAAAAAAAAAATTGGACATATTTAAATAAAATAAATATACATTAATTACCATAATAATCTTATAAAAATTAGGGTCCTCACACCATTGAAATTGAATTTCATTTATATATATAACCATAAACCCGTGAGAAGCCCATATATATATATATATATATATATATATATATATATATATATATATATATATATATATATATATATATATAAAACTTATTTTAGTAACATAAAACCCTTTTTAAGTTATCTTTATAGATATAAAGTATTTAAAAATATTTATTATAGGAAAACCTATTTTGTTATACCCAACATCAATTAGCGCAAAGCCCATTTTATATCACCAAGCCTATTTATATTTGCAAATAAACCAAAAACAAATTTGTTAAAACCCAATAATTTATTCTTTTAGCAATATGCATATTCCTTATTAAAACTTTATTAATACTAAATATATTATATAAAAATTCCAAACTCATTAATCTAATTACTTTTACCAAAAATAATATACAATCAATTAACTAATATAGCAATGTTACTTTATTCAAGTCGCAGTATATTAATATATTAGCGACGTTTAGAGACATCTATATAGTACGTCACTAAATTATGTCATATAGCGTTCAGGATTTTATTTTTCCCCATCCTCTCGATCCAATTCCCAAAATTTTAATCCCCTCCCTCTGGCGAAGTCTAGACAGCCGTGACCGTATCTCATGAGTATTGAGTACTCTGGTGTACTTAGTTGGCTTTGTCCGTCCCCGCTTTTCAGTATTCTAGTTCTGGGACGTGACATGGTTTAAGTGGTAGCCCATGCAGGGTTGAAAATCCAGAAGTGTGCGTGTGTGTGTGTGGGGGGGGGACGGGGAAGGGGGGGAGGGTTACCAGATATTTTAGATGTCTCAATCATGTTACTCCTTGATCTCCTCCAGTGTCAAAATTATATGTTTGAAATCTTGATTCAACATCTGCCTTGATTCTCGATCAATCATATCAGTCCCTTTGATGATCATTGTGTCCTTTATCTTTCTTGGACTTTGTTCCTGGTCCTTCTGATCATCCCGTCCAAGTTCCTCCAGTAGAAGGACAACATTCCTATGTCCAGCAAACCATTGAGGTTCAGCCTCAGCATTCCGGGACCGGGTCCAAAATAGCTCAAACTGAGGAACCTTAGATCCAGTCAGTGCCTCTCGTGCAACCAATACCTGAGGCAGGAGGGGACAACAGTGTGCTGATTGGTATCGTTCGAGAATTGTTGGCATCTCAAGGACGTCGAGAGGACATACTCAGTCAGTACAAGAGGCTTCGGAAAGATGCAGACATCGTGCCAACAACTCAGCAAACAATTTCAAGCGCCTCCAACCCTCGTATTTCTATGGCACCGAGAACGCAATTTCATCGGATGCGTGGCTTTAGGACACAGAAACTATCCTAGAGACAGCTGGAGTACCGGTTAGAGAGCAAGTGTCAGTGGTACGACTACAGTTGTTAGACTTGGCCCGGGACTGGTGGGAAACACAGATGATTTCACTAAAAATACCCGTCCTTTGGTACTGTTATAACTTGCACCAATGGTGGTTTTACATTATTCGCATATACCAGTATATACCAGTTATAACTTGCACATCTTCTACTATGATAGTTGGCTTTAACAAGCAATATAAAAGGACTGAAGTGGGAAAGGTGGGAGTCCAAGATGAAAAATACCACAAAAGATGAGCAATCACAGAAGAGGAAGAAGTCCAGGAATCTTGAACTTCTCAAACCACAACTCACAAAATTATCTCTGTAGTGACTTTTTCAGAAGCAAAGTTTGTTGTAGCATTGATCTATAGTTTGCTGTAGCATTGTTCTATAGTTTGATCTATAGTTTGCTGTAGCATTGTTCTATAGTTTGCGGTTTGTGCAAAAACTTTGTTATCCATATATTATTATGTAGTAGAAACAGAAGATTAGCTCAACTCTTCTCAATGTTCATCGATTCTTGAGATGGATAACATCAAATCAAATATTTTGTTTCTTAGATCAGCAGATGTAGCCTTTGTTTAGCTGTTTCAAATAGACTCACCAATTGAAAGATGCTATTATGCGAGGCCTAATCTCAGTTAAAACTGCTAAAGTTTTGTGGCATTATATTTGTTAATGTTGCTCATTGTCAAAGTCTTCTTCAGACTTCGGATTGTCTATGCAAGAATAATTTCTTTGTTTTGTGGACATTGTTTATCCGGATATTAGTAAGTTTTGAAAATAATTTTTATAACCTAAACTAAACAGGAAATTTGTTTTTCAATCATCCTAAATTTGTGCAAAAATTTAAAAAAATCTGTTCACCAAATGCTCCTTTAAAAAACTCAATATTTTATATAAGGAAAAAAAAAATCTCCACTGGAGGTTTCTATCTAAGATAATATCCTAAGTGAAAAAATATTAAAAATATATCCATCTATGCTATACATGTAGAGCCCCTTTTTTCTCTCTCTCTATTTGAAGTATTAAAATAAGTCTCACATAAATATTTGCTTACCATATTATTTATCACGAAATGTCATTATCTATGTGGCATATGAAAATATGTTCTACATAAATATTTACATACTATCTTGTAATAAAGAAGTAATATTTTTTCACTTTTTGTTATTGGCCTAACAACTTAGACATATTACAACCATATCATAGAAAACCATATCATAGAAAATGAAACATGAATTGTCGTATGAAGTTCTTACGTACTCATTGAAGATTAGCTTGGTACAATCCTACTCCAATAAATATTCTTTGGTATAATCCTACATTTGGGGGACCAGTTGAAAGATGCAATCATGTCAAGTTATGTAATGCATCGGCCCGGACAGGCCCGAGGTCCGATTTGACCATTTTGATCGAATTCAGGTAAGTTTGGGTTCAAATCCAAACGTGCTGAAGGTCGATCCAGTCCGAGTCCATGATCCGGTGGCTGGCGGTTCGGGTCGACCGGACTAGATCAAGGTTGGACCAAACCGGCCCGATTTATTTATTTATTTATTATATATTATATATAGTATAAGTTATATAATATATTATGTATATAATAAATAGGAAATTATAATTTTTTTTAATTCTAATAAACAGAAAATCATAAAAAATATTATAAAAAAATTATAATTTTTGTTTTAAATTATAATATATATATATGCAAAAGATGTCTAGTCTAGTGGTTAAGATCGATGCATATTACCCAGAAGGTTGCGGGTTCGAGCCTCCTGGACGCCATTTAATTTTTCTTTAGGAGAATTAAGTGGTGAGTGCAGCGCAGGTGCGGGCCTTCGGGCCGGGATGTGGTTGGCCTTCGGGCCGAGTTTGGTACAGGTACGGGCCTTCGAGTCAGAATATGGTGGACCTTTGGGCCGAGTTTGTAGGCCTTCGAACCAGGAGTCTGTAACACAATTAAATATATAAATCGGTCCGTCCGGTCCGGACCCGCAGCGTTGCACAACCCGATCGGATCAGGCCGGTTCGGACTTACGGGCCAATTTTGCCAATCCAGTTCGGACCCCCGAAGGGGGTTGACCTTTGGGCCGAATTTGTAGGCCTTCGGACCAAGAGTCTGTAACACAATGACATATATAAATCAGCCCGTCCGGTCCGGACCCGCAGCGTTGCACAACAGGATCGGATTGGGCCAGTTCGAACTTATGGGCCAATTTTGCCAATCCAGTTCGGACCCGCGAAGGGGTGGACCGAGCCTGTCTGGATCATTGATCGGGTTCGGACCGAATTTCAGACCGCCCGACCCATTATACACCTTGACAATCATGCCAGGCTAATATGAGATAAACTGTTATAAAGTTTCAAAAAAATTGTTTGCCTACTTCTATGAAATAGTTATACCATTGATTTTTATAGCTGTGACTGGTGGAGATATTTTCGTGATATGGGGTTGTTAGTAGGGAAACTTCTTCTTGCCTCAAAAATACTTGTTCTTAATTTCTTAACAAATGAGAATTAATAAGAAAATTATATTATTTTCTTTGTTAAAGAGAATCCTTCCATGCCAATCTATATCTGCAACTCATCCAAAATAGAAGAAGGGGTAAGAGCATTCATAGTGGGAAAATTTTCAATGCTACATTTAAATTTTAGTCAAATTTTATAATACTTGAAGACTGCAGTGGACACTTGTACATACTTGAATATTATTAGAAAGCTACGAAACACTTCAGATTTGAAACATGTCATAGTACCTCTATATTATTTGTTGAGTCCACCAAAAATAACCATATATATATATATATATATATATATATATATATAGAGAGAGAGAGAGAGAGAGAGAGAGAGAGAATACACTTAAGCTGTAAGATACAATGAATAACCAATCACATAAAACAAGTAAACTCAATCTAAATCTCATCCACAGGCATCAATATAAGAGCACAATAGAAGTAAATACAACAACTAATGTGCAGGAAGGAAATATCCAGACAAGTATCAAATACAAATACTAGAGTAGTCATACGGGGACAAACCCGCTAGTACAAATATGCTGGAATGAAAGTAAGAAATAAGATAACTTGGGACGGCAGCAGGTAACTAGGTAATGATACCGTCCCAAGGAAAGAGTCACTACCAGCGATCAGGCGAAGTCCTCAGGAATGACCTCGTCCACGGCAGTGGGTACAGCTGCTGGATAGATGCCCGGTCCGTACTCCTCTGGGTAATCCTCGTAGCCTACACCTGGAAGGGAACCAGGTCCTCTGAGGGACGTAACAAGGTACAGAAAAACAACATGCCAGGTAAAAAGATAGTACAGGTGCAACAACAGGGTAATCTATCATAACCAAACTAGTGTGACACATTTTAAAGACAATATTCGACGCGTGGGCTTTCTAATATAAAACCGTAGCTCCGAACACAGAGACACACGGGTCGGACCGTAGCTCCGAGTACAGAGACACACGGGTGAAACAGCTACACTAGATACAGGTATCACTACAAAATACTACATATATATAAGCGCGTGCAGAGTAGCCCAAACGTCTAGTAACTGTCTTCCCCTTCCCAAGCGGTCAACGATTGTGCGTTGAACCTGAACCTCTAACTACAGTCTCGACACATAAAATACTCAACAGACGTGACCCTAAGGTCGTCCCAGTCTCTGGTCATGATATCAATTTCAGGAAACAGGAATCTGGCATGATCACGGTGTATATGTGTGTCCTGGGGTGTCGATGTACTCAGGTACGTTCAACGAGGTGCTATGAAGCATCGAGCAATTACACTAAGACGTTACGTCGAATGTAAACACCCGGTTGTGAACCGGACACGGAGTATCGAACGTCAACATTAAAACGCACACGAGTACATAAAGAACAACAATAACTGTAAACTGAAATACAGGGTGGCAAGGTACACTTGCCTGCGTGCGGCTGCTGATGACGGAGATCTGGTACCGCGTCCAAGTCCTCAGGTCCCGCAGTACCTAGTGAAGAGATACAAACTCGAATTAATAATCTATTCTATGACTCTCAAGGGTAAGATACTAGAGGGCTGACTACAACTGACTAACGGTACGATAGTCCATCAACTAGTCATCTGTATATTCTCCTCGAGCACATATTTTAATTAACTCGCGATAATTTATATAGAAGCCAACTCTAATTTCCATCCAAGTACCACATATAAATTCATCTTTATAAAACATAAGTTACAGGGTCACTACACTAATAAACCCTAAAACATGCTAACACAACCTCAAGTCAAAAAATCCAATTTTGCACTAATCATCATTAGCCTCAGCACATATAAACCTTAACCCCGTAATTCCAGTATTACACTACATTAATCATTTACATCAACACTATATAAACACTAGAAATGTATTAACCTCATTAACCACAACCTCATCCATATTCATATTTAATCTTCATTAACATAATCCTCACCCATGTTAATGTTTAATCATAAAAATATAATTTATATATATATATCCCAATCATATATTTCATTTACCACATTACTAAACATCTACATATGCACTCCAACAACCCTAGCTAGCATTACACACATCCATGCATAATAAAAACCTATTTAACAAAAGATATGAATTCTAGAATTTAAAAGACAAGAGAGAGGGGCGGGTGAACCTCAACGAGGTCGTCGACGTCGGAGTACGGCCGGTGGAGGGTGGCCGAGGGGTGGTGGTGATGGTGGTGGTAGTGGTGGTGATGATGGTGGTAGTGGTGGTGATGATGGTGGGAGTTGGCCAAAAAAGATCAGACGGGGAGGAGGGGAAGAAGAAGGCCGGACGGGAAGGTCGGACGGAGGGAGAGGCATAGTTGCGGTGGCAGCGGCCGGACGCACGGGAACGGGGGCGCACGCTGCAGTGGCAGCGGCCAGTCGCTCGGCGGGGGGACGCACGCTGCAGTGGCAGCGGACGGTCGCTCGACGGGGGGACGCACAGACCGCCGGTCGGGGGAGCTCAGGCCGGCGGGAGCTCCGCTGGAGTCGGGCCGGGGTCGGGTTGTTGGCCGGCCGGTCGGGTCTCACTAGGGAGAAGCAATAAAAGAAGAAGAAGAAGAAGAAGAAGAAGAAGAAGAATAAAAAATGAAGGAGGAAGAAGAAGTTTGCATGGGAAGAAATTAATGAAGGAGTGAGGAGAGATAGTGGAGTTTTCCCCTTGGGAATAGGACCGCTTGGTTCTTGTGTTGAGGGTGGGATGAGGAGTTACTTTATAGGGGTGTGTGTGAAGGAGATGGAGGGATGTGATCAACCCATTCAAAATAAATGGTTGTGATTGATCGTGAAGAGGAGAGGGTTTTCTTCATGAGGGGTGAATGCATGGGTGAGAATGGAACCCTATTTTGGGACCTCTCATTTGTCCATGGCCAATAGGGTGGTGCCACATAATTTAATAATTGCAACTTAGCCTCGTAAATTCAAAAAATTGCATGGACACATAAAATGACACAAAAATTGCGGAGAAAATATATTTAGCAATTTTCATGGTGAGAGGGTGTTGTGCGTTAGGCACGGGTTTAATTAGGAAGACAATGGGATTAATTTAAGATTAAAAAAAATATGATTTACAAAGTTGGTATCCCCGATTTAAATAGAAATAAAGTGTCCCACGAATTTAATTTAATTGGGGCACTTGGGGTCAAAATTCGGAAATGACGCAAAGGCCAAAAATGGTGGGGGCTTGGAGTCAATCTTGGACCCTTTAGTTGGTCCAGCTCAACGGGTTAAGTTGGTATCCCAAAATTTAGGGTAACGACACAGGTGTCTGACACGGAATTAAATATGTGTTACGATTTCGGAATGTTGCGCAATTAATTTAGAGCACACAAAAATTAATTTTAAAAGACGAAAAAGTATAATGCCTAATTTGGCGGGTCAGATCAGAAGTACAATAATTGAACGGAATTTATGGGCTGATATTGGGCTCCAAAAAATCAAAAAATGATAGGGCGCGCCAAGGGTTTTAATTATTTGAATTAATTACCAGATAAATTATCTCTACTCTAAACCTCGACATCTGCTATCAATTTTTTTTCCAAATCCACTCTAACTATCTACAGAATAAATCGAGGGGGTTTACATTCTTCCCAACTTAGAAAAATTTTGTCCCCGAAATTAAAAGTAAAGCACGATAATTTCTAACAGAATTTTAAAATAATCTAGTAATCAAATGTCGTACGAAAAATCATACCTTTCTCCTCAAATAAGTATGGGAATCGCTGCCGAATAGAATCCTCGCGCTCCCAAGTAGACTCGCCTGGTGAATGGTGCTTCCATGCCACTCCGACCAGTCGAATCATCTGCCCTCTCAAAGTCTTCTCGCTGCGATCGAGGATCTCAACTAGCTGCTCTACGTAAGACAGACTGGCCCCGACTGTAATCTCCGAATGATCAAGCATGTGGCTAGGGTCTGCGACATATCTCCTCAGCTGCGATACGTAAAATACGTCATGTACTCCCTCTAATGATGGAGGTAATGCAAGACGGTACGCCACTTCGCCAACTCGTTCCAAAATGTCAAAAGGTCCAATATACCTCGGACTCAGCTTGCCTCTGCCTCCGAATCTGATGGTACCACGAGTGGACAATATCCTCAAAAATACGTGGTCACCCTCCTTGAACTCCAATGGTCTGCGGCGTGCATCTGCCCAGTGTTTCTGTCTGTCCTGTGCTGCACGCAGGTGGCTCTGAATCTGCTTGACCTTCTCTACTGTCTGTGTCACCAACTCTGGACCCAGTATCTGACGCTCTCCTACGTCACTCCAACAAACTGGCGACCTACATTTCCTGCCATACAGTGCCTCAAAAGGTGCCATCTGTATGCTGGCCTGGTAACTGTTATTGTAGGAGAATTCTACCAAGTGTAGGTGGTCCTCCCAAGATCCTCCAAAATCAATCATGCACGCTCTCAACATATCCTCTAATATATGTATCGTGCGCTCTGACTGTCCATCAGTCTGTGGATGATATGCAGTGATAAACTTGAGTCTAGTTCCTAGGCTCTCCTGCATACTCTGCCAAAAATGTGACGTGAATATGGAATCATGATCCGATACGATGCTGACAGGCACTCCATGTAATCGTACTATCTGCCTCATATACATGTCAGCTAGTATCTTTGTGGATTGCCCAACTCTGAAGGGCAAGAAATGTGCAGACTTGGTGACTCTGTCTACGACAACCCAAACTGCATCCTTTCCGCTAGGGCTTCGCGGAAATTCTGTGACGAAGTCCATGGTAATGTGTTCCCACTTCCACTCGGGAATGGGGAGTGGCTACAATAATCCTGCAGTCCTCTGATGTTCAGCCTTGACTTGCTGACAAACTAAACACTTCGCACAAATCTTGTAATTTCCCTCTTCATCCCATGCCACCAGAAATGCTATCTCAAGTCTCGGTACATCTTCGTACCCCCGGGATGAATGGAATAAATCGAGCTATGAGCCTCGGTCATCAACTCTTGGCGTAGCCCGCCACTCGGAACATATAGGCGATCTCCGCACCTCAACGTTCCGTCTTCATGAATCCTGAGTCCCGTCTGCATGCCGGCTTCTGTTCTCTCTCGCAGACGTCAAAATCTCGCATATGTAGGTAATGCTGCCTTGATTCTCTCAATCAAAGTAGACTGAACCTCAAGACTGGCCATCTGTCCATCCATGCCTGGCAATACGATCTCTATCCCAAGCTCCTGGAGATCCTCTAGCAACTGTCGCTGTTCGTCAAAAAGTATGCCATGGGCTTCATGCTTAAGGCATCTGCTACGAGATTCCCCTTGCCAGGGTGGTACTGTAACTCAATGTCATAATCTGTCATCAACTTTAGCCAGCGTCTCTGCCTCATGTTGAGCTCCTTCTGCGTGTATACGTACTTCAGGCTTTTATGATCTGTATAAATCTCAACACGCTCACCATAAAGCTAATGTCTCCATAGCTTTAGTACAAATATTACTGCAGCTAGCTCCAAGTCGTGCATCGGATAGTTCTTCTCATGAACTCTCAGTTGTCTCGATGCGTAGGCTATCACTTTACCGTGTTGCATCAGTACACATCCCAATCCGTTCCCTGACACATCACTGTACACTACAAATTCTCCTGATCCTGAAGGTAGTGTCAAAATTGGTGCTGATGTCAGACGCTTCTTCAGCTCATCGAAAGCTGCCTGACACTCGTCGGTCCAGATAAACTCTTCGCCTTTACGCGTCAATCGCGTCATAGGCGCAGCTATCCTCGAAAAGTTTTCCATGAACCTCCGATAATATCCGGCAAGTCCGAGGAAGCTCCTAACCTCCGTAACTGATGTAGGGGTAGGCCAGGTCTCTACTGCAGCTATCTTCTCCGGGTCAACTGATAGTCCATCACCGGCGATTATGTGTCCCAGAAAGGGTACTCTATCCAAGCAAAACTCATATTTGCTGAGTTTGGCGTACATTCTCTCATGTCTCAGCGTCTCCAACACGATCCTGAGATGCCTCTCATGCTCCTCCTAGCTCTTGAAATATATCAAGATATCGTCTATAAAGACCACCACGAACTTATCTAAGTACTGATGGAAGACATTGTTCACCAAATACATAAATACTGCTGGCGCGTTGGTTAAGCCAAACGGCATGACTAAAAACTCATAGTGGCCATACTTCGTCCGAAAGGCCGTCTTCTGGATGTCCTCTTTTCGTACCTTGATCTGATGATAACCGGATCTGAGATCGATCTTCGAGAATACACATGCACTGCTAAGTTGATCAAACAAATCATCGATGCGCGGTAGTGGATACTTGTTCTTTATCGTTACAGCATTTAGTGCCCTGTAATCGATACGCAAGCATACCGTCCCATCCTTCTTCGGTACAAACAGAATGGGTGCTCCCCATAGAGATACACTAGCCCGTATAAAACCCTTTTCTAAGAGATCATCTACTTGAACCTTCAGCTCAACCAACTCCTTCGGTGCTAGTCTGTAAACGAGGGAAGTAACTGGCTCGGTTCCTGGAGTCAACTCTATAGTGAACTCAATCTCTCTGTCAGGTGGCAGTCCTGGGAGATCTTCTGGGAACACATCCTCAAACTCTGCTATAAAGTGAGGGTACATCGGTTCACCTTCTGCAATGTGTGTCGCTAGGGTAGGTTGGACACCATGCTCTCGGGCTCCCCGAAGAAACTCAAACTCTGGGTGATCTGGGGGTCTATAGATGACACAACCACGATGGCAATCTAGCGTTGTGTGGTATTGGCTCAACCAATCCATGCCTAGGACAATGTCGTAGTCCGACATAGAGAAAACCAAAAATCGGGCACGCATCTCTCGCCCGCAGACAACTACTGAACATGATCTACAAGTGTCGCTAACAGGTACTATTCTACCTCCCGTAAGAATCCTCTTGACCTTCGGAAGGGGTGCGGTGGCTGTTCTATGGGTAGCCACGAAACTAGCAGCTATAAAAGAGTGTGTGGCACCAGAATCAAATAGGACTAATGCTGGTAATGAAGCTACTAAGATTGTACCAGCGATCACTTCTCCGGCTGTCTCAGCCTCCTCTATGGTCATGGAATAGGCCTGTCCCTGTCTCGGTGCCGGTGCCTTCGGCTGATGTTGGTCCTGGTAGAACTGTCCTGCCTGTGGGGCCAAGGGTGGCCTCCTCTGGTTTCCCTCTGGTGCCGGTGGTCGCTGTGCTCCAGCTCCTGCGTAAGGTGGCCTCGGTCCAGGAGGCTGCTGATAAGGCCTCGGCGCTGGCAAGGCTGGCTGATGAACCATCTGCACTGGATCTCTCTGTTCAGGGCAATCTCTGATGGCATGCTGGGCCGATCCACATCTCAAACATACGCCCAATCTCCGTCTACAGTCCCTCATCAAATGTCCCCTCTTGCCGCAGAAATGGCATGTGGAAATGACTGCTCCCTGCTGGGGTGCTGCCCTCTGTTGCTGCTGCTGTACGAGAGGGCGCTTCGCAGGTCCTCCCTGCGGGGCTCAGACTGCTGATGACGATGCATAGGGGCGCTTCTGGCTAGCCTCCAACTTGTTGGTACGGTCCTGGCGTCGTACTGCAAGTAGTACCTCGGAGTAAGAGGTGGGGGCTGTGGACCCGATAAGCCTCTGGGTCTCATAACTCAGGCCCTCATAAAACTTCTCGGCCTTCGTTTCTTCAGTGAGGATCAGGTATGGTGCAAATCTGCTCAGACGGAGGAACTCAGAATTGTATTCCTCTATAGTCATAATCCCCTGCCTGAGGTCCTGGAATCTGCCCCGAAGCTCTGCTCGGGCGGTAGAGGGTATGTACATCTCCTGGAAGAGTCTAGAGAACTCTTCCCAGGTAGCACGATCCGGTCCCAAACGCTTCTCCTCGGAAAGCCACCAGTGATGAGCGTTGCCGGTGAGCTGCATTCTGACAGTCGTCATCCATCGGTGTCGGGGGAGGTCAGTAGCCTCTAGCTGGTGCTGAATGCCGGTGAGCCAAGCGTGGACCTCCGTCGGCTCCTCGGTGCCCGCAAAAGGTTGCGACATTAAATGACGGAAGTCTATGATAGACCCTCGCGTCGGCTCGTATGCGGGTGGTGACGCTTGCCCCAAGGCCGTCACGATGCTCTCTCTCAGAGTCTCAGCCTGGTGCTGCTGGGCCTGCTGCTGAGCCTGCTGCTGAGCCTGATGTTGGGCCTGCATTATCGCAAACATCATTTGGAACATCTGGGTTCCGTCCATCGGTTGCCCTGTGGGGAATGGCATAAAGGGCATCTGGGACGGGAATGGTGGAGGAGGTGGTAGCTGCTGCTCCTCCTGACTCGGGATCCTCTGATCCTCAGGTCCTGCCTAATGTGGAGTCTGGTGTCCGTCTAAAGGCACCTCGGGATGTCCGGATGACTGTCCCATGGGAACGGGAGTCAGTAGAAGGACCTGCTCCAGATCCGGCTCTCCGGATGATCCAGCATCTGGGAACGTCACCAGGCTGTGCGATACGTCCACTATGAAGATTCATAACTCTGAAAAGAAGTCATGACTGTGATCAGCGTTTAAGGAAAATAAATAAGATACAATTTGGTAAAAGATATCGAGATAGAGGTGTCATGTGAAGGTTTCAAACTTTGCAGATGAGATTTCTAACTTTATTCCTAATTTGCAGGCTCATTGGCACAGTCAGGTGACCAAGATGATTTAAATTGGACCTGCATGGGCCACCACAAAAACCTTGTCATGCCCCGGTTCCATGGATAAGGAACTGAGATACGTGGCAATGGCCAGCAGTGTACTTCGGCGGGCTATCCAATTTAATAGACCCGTCGGAATACACTTAAGCTGTAAGATACAATGAATAACCCATCACATAACACAAGTAAACTCAATCTAAATCTCATCCACAGGCAGCAATATAAGAGCACAATAGAAGTAAATACAACAACTAATGTGCAGGAAGAAAATATCCAGACAAGTATCAAATACAAATACTAGAGTAGTCATACGGGGACAAACCCGCTAGTACAAATATGCTGGAATAAAAGTAAGCAATAAGATAACTTGGGACGGCAGCAGGTAACTAGGTAATGATACCGTCCTAAGGAAAGAGTCACTACCAGCGATTAGGCGAAGTCCTCAGGAATGACCTCGTCCTCGGCAGTGGGTACAGCTTCTGGATAGATGCCCGGTCCGTACTCCTCTGGGTAATCCTCGTAGCCTACACCTGGAAGGGAACCAAGTCCTCAGAGGGATGTAACAAGGTACAGAAAAACAATATGCCAGGTAAACAGATTGTACAGGTGCAACAACAGGGTAATCTATCATAACCAAACTAGTTTGACACATTTTAAAGACAATGTTCGACGCGTGGGCTTTCTAATATAAAACTGTAGCTCCGAACACAGAGACACACGGGTCAGACCGTAGCTCCGAGCACAGAGACACACGGGTGAAACAGCTACACTAGATACAGGTATCACTACAAAATACTACATATATATAAGCGCGTGCAGAGTAGCCCAAACGTCTAGTAACTGTCTTCCCCTTCCCAAGCGGTCAACGATTGTGCGTTGAACCTGAACCTCTAACTACAGTCTCGACACATAGAATACTCAACAGACGCGACCCTAAGGTTGTCCCAGTCTCTGGTCATAATGTCAATATCAGGAAACAGGAATCTGGCACGATCACGGTGTATATGTGTGTCCTGGGGTATCGATGTACTCAGGTACGTGCAACGAGGTGTTATGAAGCATCGAGCAATTACACTAAGACGTTACGTCGAATGTCAACACCCGGTTGTGAACCGGACACGGAATATCGAACGTCAACATAAAAATACGCACGAGTACTTAAAGAACAATAATAAATGTAAACTGAAATACAGGGTGGCAAGGTACACTTGCCTGCGTGCGGCTGCTGATGACGGGGATCTGGTACCGTGTCCAAGTCCTCAGATCCCGCAGTACCTAGTGAAGAGATACAAACCCGAATTAATAATCTATTCTATGACTCTCAAGGGTAAGATACTAGAGGGCTGACTACAACTGACTAACGGTACGATAGTCCATCAACTAGTCATCTGTATATTCTCCTCGAGCACATATTTTAATTAACTCGCGATAATTTATGTAGAAGCCAACTCTAATTTCCATCCAAGTACCACATCTAAATTCATCTTTATAAAACATAAGTTACAGGGTCACTACACTAATAAACCCTAATACATGCTAACACAACCTCAAGTCAAAAAATCCAATTTCGTACTAATCATCATTAGCCTCAGCCCATATAATCCTTAATCCCGTAATTCCAGTATTACACTACATTAATAATTTACATCAATACTATATAAACACTAGAAATATATTAACCTCATTAACCACAACCTCATCCATATTCATATTTAATCTTCATTAACATAATCCTCGCCCATGTTAATGTTTAATCATCAAAATATAACCTATATATATATATCCCAATAATATATTTCTTTTACCACATTACTAAACATCTACATATGCACTCCAACAACCCTAGCTAGCATTACACACATCCATGCATAATAAAAACCTATTTAACAAAAGATATGAATTCTGGAATTTAAAAGACAAGAGAGAGGGGAGGGTGAACCTCAACGAGGTCGTCGACGCCGGAGTACGGCCGGTGGAGGGTGGCCGCGGGGTGGTAGTGATGGTGGTGGTAGTGGTGGTGATGATGGTGGGAGTGGTGGTGATGATGGTGGGAGTTGGCCGGAAAAGATCAGACGGGGAGGAGAGGAAGAAGCTGGCCGGACGGGAAGGTCGGATGGCGGGAGAGGCACAGTTGCGGTGGCAGCGGCCGGTCGCTCGGCGGGGGGACGCACGCTGCAGTGGCAGCGGCCGGTCGCTCGGCGGGGGGACGCACGCTGCAGTGGCAACGGCCGGTCGCTCGGCGGGCGGACGCACAGACCGCCGGTCGGGGGAGCTCAGGCCGGCGGGAGCTCCGCTGGAGTCGGGCCGGGGTCGGGTTGTTGGCCGGCCGGTCGGGTCTCACTAGGGAGAAGCAACAAAAGAAGAAGAAGAAGAAGAAGAAGAAGAAGAAGAAAAAATGAAGGAGGAAGAAAAAGTTTGCATGGGAAGAAATTAATGAAGGAGTGAGGAGAGAGAGTGGAGTTTTCCCCTTGGGATTAGGGCCGGTTGGTTCTTGTGTTGAGGGTGGGGTGAGGAGTTACTTTATAGGGGTGTATGTGAAGGAGTTGGAGGGATGTGATCAACCCATTCAAAATGAATGGTTGTGATTGATCATGAAGAGGAGAGGGTTTTCTTCATGAGGGTGAATGCATGGGTGAGAATGGGACCCTATTTTGGGATCTCTCATTTGTCCATGGCCAATAGGGTGGTGCCACATAATTTAATAATTGCAACTTAGCCCCGTAAATTCGAGAAATTGCATGGACACATAAAATGACACAAAATTTACGGAGAAAATATATTTAGCAATTTTCATGTTGAGAGGGTGTTGTACGTTAGGCACGGATTTAATTAGGAAGACAATGGGATTAATTTAGGATTAAAAAAATAGGATTTACAAAGTTGGTATCCCCGATTTAAATAGAAATAAAGTGTCCCGCGAATTTAATTTAATTGGGGCACTTGGGGTCAAAATCCGGAAATGACGCAAAGACCAAAAATGGTGGGGGCTTGGAGTCAATCTTGGACCCTTTAGTTGGTCCAGCTCAACAGGTTAAGTTGGTATCCCAAAATTTAGGGTAACGACACAGGTGTCTGACACGGAATTAAATATGTGTTACGATTTCGGAATGTTGCACAATTAATTTAGAGCACACAAAAAATAATTTTAAAAGACGGAAAAGTCCAATGCCTAATTTGGCGGGTCAGATCAGAAGTACAATAATTGAACAGAATTTATGGGCTGATATTGGGCTCCAAAAAATCAGAAAATAATAGGGCGCGCCAAGGGTTTTAATTAATTGAATTAATTACCAGATAAATTATCTCTACTATAAACCTCGACATCTGCTATCAATTTTTTTTTCCAAATCCACTCTAACTATCTACAGAATAAATCGAGGGGGTTTACAACTTAGCTTAAAATATGCTGCTAGCGGTGTGCTGACTGGCTTAGAGTTTACCATATTGAACCTCTCTAGAACACGTTCAATATATCTTTCTTGTGATAGCCACAACTTTCTCGCACTTCTGTCCCGAGAGATCTTCATTCCTAATATATGTTGTGCTACTCCTATGTCCTTCATATCAAAGGACTTGCTTAACTCTTTCTTTAACCTGTCAATCTTAGAGATATCTTTTCCAACAACAAGCATATCATCAACATATAGAGAGAAAATAATAAAATCATCATCAGAGAACTTCTGGACATAAATACAATGATCTACAGATGTTCTTTTGTACCCATGGTCAAGCATAAAAGAATCAAACCTTTTTATACCACTGTTGCGGTGCCTGCTTGAGCCCGTACAAGCTCTTCTGTAATTTATAAACAAAGTGTTTCTTGTCCTTTACCTTGAAACTGTCACGCCCCGATTCTGTGGAATCGATGGGCTTCCCCTGGGCGTGACCGCCGTGCGGACATGGGTTTGCGCCCGCATAAGACCAGAGTATTTTTGCATAACGAGCACATATTCAGAGTACGCAGATAAATTGAAACACAATTTGAAACATAGAAAAGTTCTTTTTATTGATATGAACATCTAATACAAACTCTTGAACGAGTCAGCTAATTACCTCACGGGCTTACAAAAGTGTTGACACAAAATGAGATAGCAGTCTTGTATATTACATCCCTTTACTAATCTTCAAAATGATAAAGACCTCCGGGCGGGATGACGGCCTTCCCGCGGAGCTGCATTGAGTATTGAGTTGCTAGCTCCTTTCTTCAAGTACTTCAAAACGTGCCACGATCAAGATGCGCCTACAGCTGGACTAGATCAGGAAAGCGACTTCGGCTCCGCGCTCGGTTCTCCTTAGTGTGGTAAACCTGTTTCAACGAGGGTCAGTACATCGAAATGTACTGGTGAAGGTGAGCTAACCCAATTATACCAATCAACACATTGTTTATATGAAGCATGCATATTTTTGTGGTCTTTCTATCTTGCCTTAGTTTATTTTACAAGCAGCAGTATATATATAAAATACTAAAATAAACTTGCCACCGTTCAGTGGCTTTTACCTGTCTGTCTGAACCACCTGCACAATACTTACCATGCCTTCCCTGCCACGAAGACACAAGTTAGTTTGCAACAGGTTTAAATATACGTGGGGATCACTGGCGTGATGCCATAATGGAAATAGTCTTGGACAGGGATAGCATGCAACGAGAGCACACGATGCGCTATAAGCCATCCCCTCCAGCACACGATGACTACACACGAAGTTTCGCCCAGACCGGATCGGTGCCAGTGCCCCAGCGACCGTCCGCAGAACTATACCCTTGTGTAAAAAAATTTCGTGATCAAACATCATTCGTTATTAAGTTAACAGTTCATGCAGTTAAGGCAACATGAGTACAAGACAAGTAGCATTGCATGATTCATTTTGCATAGCCTCCCTGAATAATTTTTAGCGATAGCATGGCATATTTTTATACATAGCACCATTTATAGAAGAAGTATGCATTCTAACTAAAATTGAAGTATATGATGAACATTTATACATAGCACTATTCCCATTTTATCTTGGCATCTTTTAGTTATTACTTGGTATTGTTTGATCGGGGCAACAAGAATGAAAGATTTTTAGGTATGAAGACCTGGAAGAAGGGATAGCTAATCGAGATGGTAACTACTCACTTAGTTGGTTGGAAGGGAGAAGGAAAGAGGCGCTTCAAGACTCCGCTTGTACGCCGCCTACTGCTCGTTCACCTACATTGCCACGAACAACTGATTAATACCTCTTCCTCTCTTTCCAAACTGAGAATTGAAATGCAGTTCACGAACAAAAATAATGAAATCCATCGAAACCGATCAAGAAAACACAAGCAAATCCGAAAACCAACTCAAAGCACGAAAGCAACAAGCGATATCGAAATCTGAGCAACAAAAGATGCAACAGAGAGGTCCCTCTTGACTCTGCCGCTAAGTCAATCCTGGGGGCACGGTCCACTGAATATGGAAATCGATTTCGAAGAAGCAAATCCATAACGAGAATAAGTTCTTGTTTTAATCTATCCCGATCGAATGATACCATCTTGTATTCCTTAGCCGCGCTTCCCGAATAGGGGGAACGGGGTGCCACAGAAACCCTCTGGATGCTCCATATAGATTTTTTCCGCCAAATCACCATGGATAAATGCAGTCTTCACATCTAGCTGCTAAACTCAAAATATTGCTTCTGACTAAAACCTTTTACCACGAGGCGAGCTTTGTACTTGACTTGGCAATTTCCTTTATTTTTGATTTTAAACACCTATTTGTTCTTCAAGGATTTTTTGTTCTTTGTTAGCTCCATCAGGTTATAAGTGTGGTTCTTATGCAAAAATCTATCTCCTCTTGCATATCTTTCTTCTACTTGGCATGATCTTCATTGACTTGTGCTTCATGAAAACTTTTTGGTTCACCTGCATCTGTCCCCATAGTATATTCTGAAGCAGGATATCTAGTTGAGGGTTATCGTTCTCTCTCCGACCGTCTCAACTGAGGTGCTGGTGGCTGATCCATATGCGGCGGCTCTGCATGTTCTTGTTCTTCCTGATCAGAACCAGAAAAACCTGTCATTTCTTCTTCTTCCTGCACATCTTGAAAATTATTATTTTCTGGCATAAGAGAAGGAATAACAATAGGCGTGGAGATTGGATCAGGGACAATGTGAGTATTTTGTGGCTCTTCTTCTTTTTCACAATAAACAAGTATTTTATCTTCACAAAATACAACATCCCTGCTCCTTATAATTTTCTTGTTTATAGGATCCCACAACCTATATCCAAATTCATCATTTTCATATCCTAAGAATATGCATGGAATGGCTTTGTCATCAAGTTTTGTTCTTTTCTCCTTAGGTACATGCACAAATGCCTTGCACCCAAATATACGCAAGTGGGAATAGTAAATATCTTTTCCACTCTAAACCCTTTCAGGAATATCTCCATCCAAAGGAACTAAGGGGAACAAGTTTATCAAGTAGCAGGTTGTTCGCACTACCTCTCCCCAAAATATTTTTGGTAATTTGGTTAAGGATAGCATACTTCTTATCCTTTCCATAATTGTGCGATTCATTCTTTCTGCAACCCCATTATATTGTGGTGTGTGGGGGACATACTTTTGGTGTCTAATGTCATATTTAGAACAATAATCTTCAAACATCCTTGAAGTATGCTCACCACTATTATCCGTGTGAATACACTTCAAGAGCTTTCCGGTTTCTCTTTCTACTTTGCTATGGAAGTCTTTGAAAACTTCAAAGACTTGATCTTTAGATTTTATGACATACACCCACACCTTTCTAGATGCTTCATCTATGAATGTCACAAAGTAGGAGGCACCACTAAAGGTTTTTATATTTATGGGTCCGCACACATCCGAATATACTATATCCAATTTGTTGGTTTTTTTTTTGTTATAATTTTTAACAAAAGCTACCCGGTGTTATTTTCCAATTAAGCAATGATCACAGTGGGATAGTGTTGTACCTTGCATGGATGAAAGTAGTTATCATCTCGCGAGAATTTGTAGTCCTTTATCGCTCATATGGCCAAGCTGCTTGTGCCAAAAATCCATAGAGCTACCTTCCACTGTTCCAAGTTCATCATTCTCTAAGTGGAACTGAGTCTTGTAGAGAGTGCAACACTTCTTTTCTCTCGCCAGTACAAGTTATCCTTTGGTAAGCTTCCAACATCCTTTACCAAAGCTGCTTGTGTATCCTTCTTCATCAAGCTTGCCGGTGGAGAGAAGATTGAGACGAAGATCGGGCACAAATCTAACATCTTTTAGAACCATCTTTGTTCCAAGGTTAGTGGTAACACAAATATTTCCAATGCAAAGAATTTGAGAAGAGTTTTTGTTACTCATTTTTACTATTCCAAGGTTACCTTCACGAAGCAAAGTGAAGTAGTCCTTCCGGGGAGTAACATGGTAGGAGGCACCAGAATTAATCACCCATTCTGAGTCTTGGCAAGTGAGATTTGCACAGTCTTCTTCACACGCCAAGAAAAGTATAATTTTATTGTCAGTGACAACTGCTGCACCTTTATTCTTTTCTTGCTTCTCATTGGTCCTTCCTTCCTTCTGTTCACGCTTGAGCTTGCGGTATTTTCGTTTTATGTGTCCACTCTTTCCGTAGTGATAGCAACTAATGTTCTTCCTAGCCTTAAATTTTCCTCTCGACTTATCTCGGTTCTGAGGCTGTAACGCCCCACAACCGCACGGTGCGTTACGCTGAGTCGGACTGAATGAGGCAATAGCTGGTTATATTTTAATTTGTTGGATTTGGAAACAAGTATTAATTTTAGTTGGTTTCATGTGCAGATTTCTAGCGGAGTTCGATGGAAATCAGGTGTTCGTTCAGAGCAGTACTGAGATAGCTGGATTGGAGCGATAATGTCGTCTTCCTTAGTCCGATCGTTTGGATGATTTGGAAAGCACGGCCTGATCGCACGGCCATACCAGTTGAGTAGATCGTACTTTGCATCGGACAACGGGTTCAAGGGATCGTCCGTATCGGCAGGACAGGATGCTTAACGGAATCAACTTGGTGAGTGGGCTCTGTCCCTTCTCCTCTACTCATTCATGTCTAATAATATAGAAAATACATAAAGGCTTGAACACTTGGACTGGGACTTGGAAATCACTATACTGAGACGTGCATAGAGTGTACGTCGTTTGCTTGGATAGGTTTATGGCTTGAATTTGATTTCATGTTGGGTAGTTGGAGCTAGAGTTGGATTACATTTGGGGAAGTTGGAGAAATATTTAGAATTATGCTTGGACAGTTGGAATTATATATCTTGGTTGGAACATCGAAAATTCGAGCGAGCGAGCGTGCATCCGTGCACGACTATCACTTGGGCGCTTTATCATACAAAGCGTGCAGTTGTGGTTCAAAACCGGACAACTGCATCGGCGAGGGCATTGTGCCACTATTAGGGCATTGTGCCACGGGATTGTTCTGAGCGAGGGTGTTGTACCAATTGAAATACTGTGTCGAGAAGCGGCATTGTGCCTATAGGAATAACTTGATATTTGTGCCTTGGGCTATATGTTAGAGAATGGTTATGGATATTTGGTTGGATTTTGGTTGGATGAGTCTAGGATCGCTTGGTGGGGCAAGAATGTTCAATCCTCTCGTCATACCTACTTGGTGTCTGCATGTCACGAACAACCTGTGTTGCACGGGGTTTGGTCTCCTCGGACGGGGAGGCTCTGGGGCACCGGGACCGTTCGGCCATGGGGGAGACAACTTGGTAACGTGCCTCGGGAGCAGTGCCGACGGTTTAATATAATTCAGGCGGACTCGCTACTTAGCGCTGTTTCGAGTAGTACTGCACTTGATCAGTCCGATCAAAGTCCTTTATGGCTTGGCCAGTGACTTCATATAGATAAGAGTTTGTTTGCTTTACTTTGGTTTGGTTTGTGCTTTTCGTGTAGGCAGCGGCCACCTTGCCTCGGCAAGAGTGTGCATATTAGATTGGATTGTGGTTTGGTTTGAGGATGGATATTGAGGCTTGGAAATAGTTCCATAGGTTCTCGAGTTGCTTGGGTTTGAGTAGGACGGTTTGCATGCTAGTTTCCTTTTGAGTTAGATATCTTGTATATTTACTTGAGTTTAATGCTTGCATGATTAACTTGATTTAAAGGTTTCCTTAACATGTCATATCCTATGCCATGAAACGAATATAGGATTCAACTAGAAAGATCACCATATAACTGTTTGTATTCACTTTTTACTTAGTGTCGGCTTAGACGAGTGGGTTATCCCGCTCACTAGTATAGCTGTGTACTGACCCACGTTTGTGGGTATTATTTCTGGTACGCAGGTGTAGTGGCGCTGCTTGGATATACGAAAAATAATGTATAAACGATAAGTACCTTTGTGGGCTAGAGAAAAGAGCAAGAGTATTACATCGCCTTTGAGGGCAGTTTTATTTGGACCCTATTGAGAGCTTTGTTGCGTATACTCTGATGTGTGCTTGGTACTCAATACTTAAATTTCGTTGCAACTTGGTCGTTTCAATGATAACTTTGGTGTTTGACAATATTGCCTTGTACGAGCGCAACTCCAGGCTCGTACGGCATCACGTACCGATGAGAACGATTATCCTGCAGGAGCGCTGCAACATGGTGATTCATGTTCAGCGAGGACTATTGAGCTTGCGGGAGATTAGGGAGTGATATATTGGTATCAGAGCGCCCGATTCATTTCCTCGGAGTTGGTCTTTCGCTTTATCACAAACTCTAAATAGCTTCCGAGTGTCGTTTAGCTCTTGGCTCTACTCGGTGCCACATTGGATATTTTATGCAATAAGTCTATATATTGCTGGTTATGGTTGCATGTTATACTTTGTTGCATTGCTTTTGTTGATTTTTGTTAGATTGCTTAGCATCGTTAGGCATTGTTGCATTCGTGCAGCAAGTTGGGTGGCGTTGTTGCATTTGTACAGCAAGTTGAGAGGTGTATTGTTGTGTTGGCTTGGCTTGTCATTCAGGGAGTTTCTGATTGCATCAGTGGATCAGTTGGTTGGCAGACGAGATTGGTTATGCGGCATATTATGAGTAGAAGCATCATATAAGAATAGATCGTTGCACGAGTTGCTCTTTTAGCGAATGTGTTGGATGGAGTTTGATTTTTGGCTGGGTATATCACATAGAGCATTGGCTGAGCAAGTTTAAGTTTGGCTTGGGAATATCAGAATAAGTTTGCATGAGTTGCTTATACAACAAATATAAGGAATAGTTGGGTATTGGGTTGGATTAATTGGAAGAGAGCTCGTTGCACGAGTTGCTCGTATTGCAAAAATATTCGACGGTTTGAGAATAGTTGGAGGTATCGAGAATGGAACATAGCACAAGTTGCCTAACTAGATTGATGAAAAGAGTTGGATTGTTAAAGAATTGACTGAGTTTTGTGTCAGACTTGAGTTGGGGATGATAGGATCACGCATAAGGGATGGATCGAACGGATCTTGGATTAGTGCAAAGGAATCATAATGCGAGTAGCGACTTAATTCGGAGTGGTATATAGGATACCACATAGTGAGCAAGGCATTTAAATATTTTGGATATACCTCAAAGAAATTGCCTCAACGGACACGGGTAACAGGAATACAAGTTGGTTGGTGCACATCGGCTGAGTTAAAAAGAATAAAAAATAGAGCAAGCGAATATTGAGTTGAGCAATCGAGGACGGACTTGTGTATATGGAAGCATCGTTGGACTTAAGAGATGGACGAGATTGGAACAAGTAATGGAAAGAGTGTTTGCAAATTTGAAGGATTGAGGCAGACCAAGTACTAGAAACAAGTTGTGATCGATCGGACGGAAAGCTGAATATCGGATTTTGCTTGCACAATTTGGGAGTTCAGTGGAGCATTCATGAATACAAATAGAGAGTTGGGCATAAAGAACGAACAGTTGGGATACGCTTGAACGAGCGATGGGTGAATCGGAGGATAGCGAGCACGGACTACAAATTTTGGAAACACATTGGAACTGTTGGTTGAGCAATGAAACATGATCTGGTTTGGAGGCGCAATGCGATGGTTTCACACAAACTTTAGGGATTTTGGATATTGGTGCTCGGGAAGTTTGACTCAGGTTTAGCGAAAGTAAAATTTTGGGCAAAATGGTACAACGATGGTAGACGGATTCTTCGGAAGACATAAATAAGCATGAGGCAAGTCTAATTGATGTTGAGTCATATTGGAAGTTAACTTACAGTACTGAGACGGATTGAGGCAACAATGAGGCAATATGGATTTGAGATTTATGTTGGAACTGATGCACTAGTCATTGAGAGTGTGTGGACTAATCGGAACATAGAGAAATCAAGATAGGGCTAAGGAATGGAACGAGAGCAAGGATTATGGCGGATGGACATTTGAAGATAGCTAAATGAAAGAGCAACATTGGAGAAAAATACTGTGCTGCTCGAGAAAGTTGGACGTGCATTGTGGAACGCGACAAACGAATAAGAATTGAAGCAAGTCTTTAGTTTCAGAAATCGTTGCAAGTGGTAGTGCGATAAGTTAAACATGGCAGTTAAAAAATTTGATGGATTCAGGGCAGAACGACGGATTGATGGAAGACAGTTTCGGCGAGCGCAGTTCTCGAATTATGGCTTAGATAGATAGAAAGACAATAGGTGGTTAAGTAGCATTTGATTGACAGATCATCAGAGGTAGTGCATGAAGTGATCGGATTCGGAAGTTTGTTTGGATGGAATGATTGGATTATGGCTCGGTTTTACAGAGGAGATATAGCATGGTTCATAGTAACTGTCCATCGTGATGACTTACAATTATCGAGCGTAGCTTCGGGACAGCTGACCCTAGCGACTTGACCGCTAAACCAGAGATGAATATTGTAGACCCATAGAACGAACCTTGCGGCGACGTATTTGGGAATGCGTCGAGGGCAGATGTGAGTAGTGTGTGTTGGAGATTAGCCTACTAAATAAGTGTTGGATTTGAGATATCCTTGGGATAGCCTTCAGCTGAAGATGCAGCCAAAAGATCGAAGCGTTGGTGGGAATGGCCTAAGTCAATTGATGAGATTCGGAGTCGCAGATTTTTGAAGATATCATCGCCTCTGACTCGTCGTGCCCCGAAAGGGAATAACATTCATATGAATTGACGACTGTGAAACTAGCTTGTGAAGATAAAGCAGCGACTCGTTCAGATCAAATCATTGCAATACTGGAAGGGACAGATGTGCCTCAGATCTACAAGATGCATCAAAACTTAGTCTTGGATGCGTGCTCGTACGGAAGGCGAAGGTGATATCCTATGCTTCGAGGCAGTGGTAGCAGCGTGAAGAACTATTCCATGCGCAACCTAGGAATTGTGGCGAGTATGTCCACGTTGAAATCGTGACGACACTATCCCTTGGACGTGGCGGCGAGATCTTCATGGATCACATGAACCTCAATATAGATGTTCACCCAGTGAGGTATTGAGATTGAGGAAAAGGTGTTGGGCTGAGTTGATCTAAAAGCAAAGTTGATATTTGGGTAAGTCGCCTAGCTATGGGGTAGTATCAGTTGAGATGATCGTTCAGAGCATGAGATTATGTTTGGAGACGGTACTAGTGCGGATTCAGAAATAGTTGGATGGATTGAGTTGGAACACGAACTGAATTGAGTCGGTGGAAAATTATTATACTTAAGGATAGCGCTTGTGCGAATATGTTGGAATGAAAGTCAGGATTGGTTCGATTAGGAGTAGGGAGAATGCATGCCTCGGACATAAAGATACCCTTATAACTTGTCCAAATTCGCTATCGCTAAGCTCGACTAAAATGCATGTATTTCAGGGATGCCTTAAATATGTGTACGATCCAAAACTAAGCGATATAAGGAATTTATATTTAGCTGCGAGGAGGATGTGGGAATATGAAATTTGTGCGAGAGTTCAGCGCAAGCGAGATACTGGGATTAGAAAATGTGAGTTGCATAGAGCAGAGTTATAAAATTGCATTACGGTATGCTAGTAAAGAATGGATACTAGTATGGTTCGGGGATGAACCTTAATCTAAGTGGTATATTATGTAACGCCCCACAACCACATGGTACGTTACGCTGAGTCGGACTGAATAAGGCAATAGCTGGTTACATTTTAATTTGTTGGATTTGGGAACAAGTATTAATTTGAGTTGGTTTTATGTATAAATTTCTAGCGGAGTTCGATGGAAATCAGGTGTTCGTTCAGAGCAGTACTGAGATAGCTGGATTGGAGCGATAATGCCGTCTTCCTTAGTCCGATCGGTCGGATGATTTGGAAAGCATGGCCTGCTCGCAGGGTCATACCAGTTGAGTAGATCGTACTTTGCATCGGACCACGGGTTCAAGGGATCGGCCGTATCGGCAGGACGGGATGCTTAACAGAATCTACTTGGTGAGTGGGCTATGTCCCTTCTCCTCTACTCCTTCATGCCTAATAATATGGAAAATATGTAAATGCTTGAACACTTGGACTGGGACTTGGAAATCACTACACTGAGGCGTTCATAGAGTGTACGTCGTTTGCTTGGATAGGTTTGTGGCTTAAAATGGTTTTTGTGTTGGGTAGTTGGAGCTAGGGTTGGATTACATTTGGGAAAGTTGGAGAAATATTTGGAATTATGCTTGGACAGTTGGAATTATATATCTTGGTTGGAACATCAGGAATTCGGGCAAGCGAGCATGCATCCGTATACGAGTATCACTTGGGTGCTTTGTCATACATAGCGTGCAGTTGTGGTTCAAAACCGGATAACTGCATCGGCGAGGGCATTGTGCCACTATTGGGGCATTGTGCCACGAGATTGTTCTGAGCGAGGGTGTTGCACCAATTGAAATACTGTGTCGAGAAGCGGCATTGTGCCTATGGGAATAACTTGAGATTTGTGCCTTGGGCTATATGTTGGAGAATGGTTATGGATATTTGGTTGGATTTTGGTTGGGTGTGTCTAGGATCGCTTGGTGGGGCAAGAATGTTCGATCCTCTCGTCATACCTACTTGGTGTCTGCATGTCACGGACAACCTATGTTGTACGGGGTTTGGTCTCCTCGAACGGGAAGGCTCCGAGGCACCGGGACCGTTCGGCCATGGGAGAGACAACTTGGTAACATGCCTCGGGCGTATGGCGGCGGTTTAATGCGATTCAGGCAGGCTTGCTACTTAGCGTTGTTTCGAGTATAACTGTACTTGATTAGTCCGATCAAAGTGTCACGACCCGTTTCCGTATAATCGTTGAGGGGTCCCCCGAATCGTGACCGTCGTGCGGGCCTGGGGTTGCGCCCGCACAAGGCTTTAATGATTTGCATAGCAAGCACATATTCAGAGTACGCAGATAAATTGAAATACATATTTGAAATATGGAAAAGTTCTCTTTATTGATAATGAACATCTATTACAAACTCTTGAATGAGTAAGCTAATTTGCCGCACGGGCTTACAAAAGTGTTGACTCAAAATGAGATAGCAGTCATGTACATTATATCCCTTTATAAACTTCAAAATGATAAAGACCTCCGGGCTAGAGGACGGCTTTGCCACGGAGCTGCATTGTGTATAAAAAGTTGCAAGCTCCTTCTCTTCAAGTACTTCAAAAGCGGTATGATCAAAGGATGCACCTATAGCTGGACTGGATCGGGAAAGACGACTTCGGCTCCTCGCTCTGTTCGCCTTAGTGCGGAGAATCTGTTTCAACGAGGGTCAGTATGTCAAAATATACTGGTGAAGGCGAGCTAAACCCAACTATACCAATCAACACGTTGTTTTAATGAAGCATGCATATTTTTGTGGGTTTCTATTCTTGCCTTAGTTCATTTACAAGCAACAGTATATATGTATAGTACTGAAATAAACTTGCCACCGTTCGGTGGATTTTACCTGACCGTCTGAATCATCTGCACAATACTTACCATGCCTTTCCTGCCACGAAGACACAAGTTAGTTTGCAACAGGTTTAAATATACAAGAGATTACTGGCGTGATGCCACAATGGACACTAGTCTTGGACAGAAATAGTTTGCAGCAAAAGTACAGTGGGCGCTACAAGCCATCTTGTCTAGTACAGTAGACTATACAATAGAGTTCCGTCCGGACCGGATCGGTGCCAGTGCCCCAGCGACCGTCCGCAGGAACCAGTTACCTTGTGCACAAGTTATCCGTGATCGAACGGTATGTTTACTAAGTTAACAGTTCATGCTGTTGAGGCAATCATGAGTACAGGACAGTTAACAGTTCATACAGTTGAGGCAACACGAGTACAGGACAAGCAGTATCACACGATTCATTTCGCATAGCCTTCCTGAACAATTATTCGCATACAAGGTGTGTTCTAAACTTAGAACAATTTATAGAACATTTGTAATGAAATAGCATACAATAAGATAACAATTCATATGTTTGATTGACAAGCATAA
The DNA here is from genome assembly GCA_036927795.1 of Iris macrosiphon. Lineage (NCBI taxonomy): Eukaryota > Viridiplantae > Streptophyta > Magnoliopsida > Asparagales > Iridaceae > Iris > Iris macrosiphon. The sequence goes on along the minus strand of JAYESA010000013.1, from coordinate 160,381,763 downwards.
TATCCAAGTCTATTTCCTTTTTATCTTGGTTCCTTTTATTATTACTTGGTATCGTTTGATTGGGGCAAGGAAGAGTGCGAGATTTTAGGGTGTGAAGTTTGGAAGCAGGGCTAGCTAATCGGGATGGTAGCCACTCATTTAGATTGTTGGAAGGAAGAAGGAAAGAGGCGCTTCACGACTCCGCTCGTAAGCCGCCTACTGCTCGTTCACCTGCATCAAGAACAGCTCGATCAATATCCTTCCACTCTTTCCAATCTCAGAATTGAAGTGCAGTTCAATGAACGAAAACAATAAAACTCATCGAAACCGTTCAAAGAAAACAAATAAATCCCAAAACTAACTCAAAACACGAAAGCAACAAGCGACATTGAAAACCGAGGCAATAAAAGATAGCAGCGGAGAGGTCCCTCATGACTCTGCCGCTAAGTCGATCCCGGGGGCACGGTCCACTGAATATGGGAATCGATTCCTAAGAAACAAATCCATAACGAGGACGAGTTCTTATTTCAATCTATCTCGATCGAACGATACCGTTTGTTGTTCTTAGCCGCGCTTCCCGCACCGGGGGAATGGGACGCTGTACAAAGTCCTTTATGGCTTGGCCAGTGACTTCATATTGATAAGAGTTTATTTGCTTTACTTTGGTTTGGTTTGTGCTTTTCGTGTAGGCAGCGACCACCATGCCTCGGCAAGAGTGTGCATATTGGATTGGATTATGGTTTGGTTTGAGGATGGATATTAAAGTTTGGAAATGGTTCCATTGGTTCTCGAGTTGCTTGGGTTTGAGTAGGATGGTTTGCATGCTAGTTTTCTTTTGAGTTGGATATCTTGTATATTTGCTTGAGTTTAATGCTTGCATGCTTAACTTGATTTATAGCTTTCCTTAACATGTCATACCCTATGCCATGAAACGAATCTAGGATTCAACTAGAAAGATCACCATATAACTGTTTGCATTCACTTTTTACTTAGTGTTGGCTTAGACAAGTGGGTTACCCCGCTCACCAGTACGGCTGTGTACTGACCCACGTTTGTGGGCATTATTTCAGGTATGCAGGTGTAGTGGCGCTGCTTGGATATACGGGACATAATGTATGAACAGTAAGTACCCTTATGGGCTAGAGAAAAGAGCAAGAATATTACATTGCCTTTGAGGACAATTTTATTTGGACCCTATCGAGAGCTTCGCTGCGTAAACTCTGATGTGTGCTTGGTACACAATACTTGACTTTCGTTGCAACTTGGTCGTTTTGATGATAACTTTGGTGTTTGACAACATCATATTGTGCGAGCGTAACTTCAGGCTCGTACGACATCACGTCCCGATGAGAACGATTGTCCTGCGGAGCGCTGCAACGTGGTGATTCACGTTCAGCGGGGACTATTGAGCTTGCGGGAGATTGGGGAGTGACAGAGGCTGTCGGCTTTTTCTCCTCCCCCTATTCTCGGTGACAAGGGCATGAGAATAGGAGGACCCAGATGACTTTCTTCGAATTTCTTCATTCAAGAGGCTGCTTGTAACTTGGTTCATGGATACAACTCCGTCAGGTGCGGAGTTGCTAAAAGACACCACCAGAGTCTCCCAACTATCCGATAACGATCTAAGCAGAAGAAGGGCTTGAAGCTCATCGTCCAACACCATCTTCATAGCTGCAAGCTGATTAACAATACTTTGAATTTTATTCGGATATTCAGATATGGAATCACCTTCCTTGAACTTGAGATTGACAAGCTTCCGAATCAAGAAAGCTTTGTTGCCGGCGGTCTTTCTCTCGTAGAGATCTTCAAGTTTCTTCCATAAGCTGTTTGCCGAAGTCTCATTCGACACATGATGGAATACGGTGTCATCCATCCATTGTCGAATGGTACTGATGGTCTTTCGATCAAGCTTCTTCCATTCTTCTACCGTCATAGAATCTGGCTTGGAAGATTCTCCTTCAACCGGTGCATAGAGGTCCTTGTAATAGAGAAGGTCCGTCATCTTTGCCTTTCATATCATCCAGTTGCGGCCATTCAAGCTGATCATCTGAATGCCACCAATGGGAGTCTCCATCTCAACACAAGAAGATTAGCAACCTGTGCTCTGATACCACTATTAGGAAAAACAAGATCTTTTCCATCTTTGTGATGAGATAAAATAAAATGGAAGAGAAGAGAAGTTAAGAGAGAACACACACAAGATTTACCGAGGTTCAGCTCAATTTGAGCCTACGTCCTCCGCCCGCCCCTTCTTCACCGTTTTCACTATAATCAAATGAAAGATTATAAGGGCATTCTCTCAAGTTGGTACAACTTAACTTGAGGATCACTCTCTCAGAAACTCACTTGAGGTGAATTACAAGTGTGAGGATTACAAGTTTTTTATTGTTCTTCTTGTTACTTGTTGTATTCAACCTTCACTATCTCCCCTCTATTTATAGGGATGATATGTCTCTTGGATACATCATATTTGTTGCATAGAGAAGTCCAAAGGAAAGATTCGTTCAGTTTTCCAAGATTCGTTCATCTATCATCAATGTTACATGCAAGATGAATGCATGCAAAATATGAATAGATATGCTACTTCAGATGGTCATAACTTTTTTAATACACCTCCAAATGACCTGGTTCAAAGCCTGGATGAAAGAGAGAACTTTTATCAACAACATTTGTATTGAAGACCGAGCCAAATAATGATTACAATAGCTTCGAAATAGCCTCTTGTCACGACCCGCACCCGGTGTAAGCGTACTAGTCGGAAACAACGCCCAGCCTACGCCGCAGAATCGGCGGTAGAACGCTGTCTAGATAGTCTATCTAACAACATAATGAACCACCAATACTCAATCACAGAACTAAGATAGAAATGAGCACGAATCAGATAAAGAATAGAATAGTCACAATACAACTCATGAGTCTAAAATAATATATCAATGAGTCTGAAGAAAAAAACAGAAATAAGCTGGAGACAAATCCAGTACAAAAGAATACTACGAGGCTACAACTCCAGGGTCAACTATCTCAGTTGGGATAAGTCCCTCTTGAGCCAGGGTCTCAGAATCTAAACCCACAATATCCTGGGGTCCATAAAAGGTAGGGTACCACTCTTCAGTATCATCTGGAAAAATATATCCAGTCAGGAAAGGAGCAGAGTACATCTCTAACAGCAGTTCTAATTAATGATAAAAACTATGTAGCAGTAAATAGCTGTGGATAAACAAGATGCACAATAGATATAAGAGATATATATACCATAAGGAAATACTGAAAATAAATACAATAATGAACAATATGTCAATGAAACAATAATACTAATGACTAAGTGTGTGAGTACTAGCTTAACATGTGATCGGCATGGGCAAGATGCAATGCGGCCTGGCTAATCGTAAGTGCGGTTTATGATCAATACTATTCATTTACCAGTACTTTATTCAATAGGGATTTGATCACATATCTATACTAATACTCCCCACCCCCGAATGGTATAATAGATCCAACCACGGTATGCTATGGCACGAGATTCCCAAAGAAGAGAGCGACTCCTCCAGAAAATCGGTGTCTGTACATGTACAAGATAACCAATGAAACAATACTTGCACCATATACACCATATACCAAGGAATAATATCTCATGACGAGATCTGGATATTCCAATCCGTGTAACCATAGTGTCAAGAGAACATGGATATCTACATTAGATACAGTGAACATAGAGGATATCATAAATGAGAAACTATCAAAGAATGTACTCGCCTGAAGTCCAATGAACAGTCTCACAGATGTCTGACTCGGTGCCTCGAAGACCTAGATATGGAATACAACATCAATACAAGGTCCCGAAAAGAGAACAAGTTAAACTAGTCAACTTCTAGGTCAATAAGTCAATTGTAAGTCAAAAGTCAACTGTGGTCAACTCTAAAGTCAACTAAAGTCAACTATGGTCAACTATGGTCAAAACAAGTCAACTATCTATTTCTAGGTTGTACAAGTCTAGCACCAAAAACTTAGATCAAAATACTAAGCTCTAAGTCATAAGACTACGTCCTTAAATATTAGGATACCGTATATTCGGATACGGGATTCCAAGGTAAACCTCATAATACCTATATACCAATCAATAAAGTATATAATATAGAATATTAAATACAACAATTAGGAATCAAGGTTTTGAACCCAATTGGTATCCACACAAAGTAATGCTCAAGATACATATAGGTATATTATTTACTCTAATACATAATATATTATATATAAACTAATATATTATATATAAATAAAATAATAACAATACTAATATTATATCTCACCTTAAATACATTTAGGTATACATATATATATATATATATATATATATATATATATATATATATATATATATATATATATATATATATATATATATATATATATATATATATATAAACCCAAAACTGCCTAACTGTCACTGAAAAACTGTGTGGAAAACAATTAATTTCAATAAACAGACCTATAGTGACAGTCCCGACTGTCACAGAAAAACTGTCGCCAAAACGCTGTATAAAACCCACTACTGACTGATTTGGTGACAGTTCAAACTGTCGCAGAAAAACTTCCGCTGAAAAACTGCTCATTCCCGCCCGCTGCATTAATGACAGAACTGTCATTAATGTCCAAAAACTGCTACAGCAGCTGCTGCTTTAATGACAGCATCTGTCATTAATAGCTGTTGTCGCAAAAAAAACAATTAATATATAACTATATATATATTAATAAATATAAATCAATATAAATGAATATATATATATATATATAAAACAATTAAATAAATATATATACTTATATATATATATACATAATCCTACACAAATAAATACTAATAGTTACAAAACACATTGCATGTATTAATGTACATATTTTACATGGCTAGAAGCACACATAAAAATATATTCATTAATATACAAATAATTACATAATAATTATAATTAATATAATTACATATTTAAGCACATAAATATATTTTATAAAACATTTATATATAATTTATTTTATTAACATAAGTTGTAATATATATAAATGCATGCAAAGAAAGCTATATATATATATATTTATACATCATATTAGTACACATAAAAATATATAGATCTATGCTACAATAAATACTATAATAAATACACTAAAAATAAATATATAATATCTATATATATTTACTAACTATAATTCAAGAATTAAAACATAAATAATTAGATCTATTCATAAATACACACAATTGGAGAGTATCATACCCTATCCCACTATATCTAGGATACGCATGCGACACGAGTCCAACACACAACCAATTGCACCCCGAAGGATACAAACAAGTTATAAATATTATTTATGAACAAATCAAAGTGTCAAATGTAGATCTATGTGTCCGTGTCAAAATACGACATGTACAAAGTCCCGTGTCGGAGGGAAAATCCCCTAAATGACACGTATCACCAAATTGTTGGGATACGACCTACACGTACCCAATTGTGGACATGACACTAGCCCCAAACACATAAGCATATGCCCAATTGATCTATAGGATCAATTGACACACACAACAAAATATAAATTCGAAATTCCATCAAAATTGACACAAAAAGTACCATAACTTTCTCCATGGGTCTCCTATGAACAGAAAACCAAGTCCTATCGGTAGTACATACATATAGGTTGATTTTACATGATTAAATCTCACATTTAGAAGCTATTTTAAGGGGAAAAACTGAATTATACCTATTGGGAGATGGATTCCCAATGAAACCTCCAATTGAGATAAACTTGCTTCCAAATTGTAGATACTTGCTCCTCTTTGTAGATCCTTGCTTCCTCCTTCTAGATCCTTGCTTCTCAACTTTCTAGATCTAGATTGGAATGAATTTGGAATAAATTTGGTAGAAAATTGGAATGGGAATGAAAGGAATTTGGGAGTGGGAAATTCTAGATCTAGATTTGGAAATGAGAATGAGAGAAGAGAGAATTCCCCCCCCCCTCTAATATAGGCCGGCCTTACCCCTTCCCCAAGCAATTATAAAATATCCAATGTACCCCTTGGGGCCTCTCATGAAGAAATAATTAAGAAAAGAAGTTTCTAGTCTAATGATTTAATTAATTTAATCCATCTCCTTAACAATGGACTTTCTAAATGGGCCAAGTCTAACTAATTAATTCATGTTGGTCCACGGGTCCAAACTAAACTAGTTGGGTCCACTAATATAAGTCCAAAATAATTAAATAACATCTAACAACAATTAAATAATACAACAAATAATTATTTACAATGCACAATATTTAATTAAATAGGAAAAGACTAAAATACCCTTTCCTAAAAATGTGGTAGTGACACCTCTCAAAACTGAATCTTGTCACAGAAACTGCACCTAGAAAAATGGTTAAGTACTTGGCCGAACCCAACCATTGGTGACCGATTTTCGTGGATCAAATCCATGTTTATTCATCATAGGGATGGACCCCGTTCCCATCATAGTTTACTAGAATGTAATTGTAATCGTAATAAAATCTAATAATTTTTTTTAGTTGATTCTGTTACGATTTTATTATAATTGTGATTAAATTGTAATGAACCAAACAGAACTAAATACTAGTATAGTTCTGTAGTCTAGAGCCGCATATATATATATATATATATATATATATATATATATATATATATATAGATGATCGAGAGTACTATTACTAGCGGGTTTCCTTGTCCATGTCAAAACTTGAGTAGTAGTTTTTATTCGGTAATATATGATTTTTGTCAAAGTTTTTATATGGTAATGTTTGATTTGGTACTATGATCCTATACATGGAAAGGGATAATCTTATATTATATTATTTGATAACATATGATTTCCACCAGATTTTTATACGGTATCTTTGATTTAGTAGTGTGACCCTATATTTGTAAAGGATTCTCTCTCCTATTAAAACGTCTTACCATTATTATCTCTATCTCTAATCCAGGCTTCAAAATGACTCAAATGTGAGCCGTATCTGGCCTCAAAATGGCTCAAAAGTCTCCACAATTTATTTGAAAATTTAATATTACGTACACAAATTAAATTGGTTATAAATGACACCATGAGCAATCTTGACCAAACAAAGAGAATACCTTTCATCTTAACCACATGAGCTAAAAGAGGTGTGTTTAATTATAGTTATATAATATTATATAGTTAAACAATTAGTTAAAATTTATTTATTTATTATTTTTTAAATTACTTGAGGATATATGTACAGCTTAGACGACTAGCATTTTCAAAACTTTTTATAAAGAATATAGATATATCTATAAGAAATTATAATTAAAATATATTTAAATATTTAAACTATTTAATAATAATATTAAAATAATTTATTTTACATGCTACATATGTGCATTTACTAGTTATTTGTAATAGGAAAGAAGTCTCCTCTATGAAAACCTTATTTAAATCCTACCTAAGTTTTGGTCGGATGGAACTTTAAAATTAAAATTAATACTAAAATTGTTGGAGTTGTTTCCTTTGGACTATTAAAGGTATTCTTACACCTTTAAGGGGATATTGCAATATGTTTTGCTTGTGTTGAGGTGTTCACATAGGATTTGGTGGGACACATGTGCGAGTGTTTTTCTAAGAGAAAAAGAATTAACTCCTCAAATGAAGTATTTATGTTTTTTGTCGCTCTCTTGTGTTGAGGTGTTCACATAGGATTTGGTGGTACGCATATGCGCAAATACATTGATTGAAAAGATTGAGTCATTAATTCAGATATGATTTTTGTGAGATTTGAATTTAATTCGTTCCTATCTTTCTGTAATTAGTTGGCGGCCAGAATTAGGATTATGGTTTCCACCCTCCTTTATAGATCAAAAGAGTTATTGCTACTTCCGCCATTGGAGTCCAGAGGAGTTCGTGCGAGTTCAGAAAGGAGGTGACAACAAGCATTGTAGAAGTTCTGCAAAAATTTGCTGGTTCCTGGGGGCAGATCGTGTGGGACGAATCTTGCTTTAAGCAATAGTGATATTCGTCACCAAGCAAGTATAGATCTTATCTTCCTCTTCTCCTTCTTCTCCCATTGTGATTCGTTCTGCAACTGCGTTTACAAGAAAGAACGAAAGTAGTTTTCTGGTTATTGTAATTAAGGCTGTAAGTTGTAATTAAAGATATACATATAGTTATATTGTTCTTCGTTGGAATCGAGTTATTCAGAGGACAAACTTATTTGTGTGAACTTTTGAGTCTTGATTACAACTTCAGGATCAAACATATAGTAGGCTGTAAAATTTGCGTGAACCTTTGTTTCTGGCCTCGTTCTACCATCTTTTGATTAAGTCTCGGAACTAACAATCTCAATGAAAGATTCGAATACAATTGAGAACAACCGTGCAAGTATTCTCGACACAAGTTTTAACAAACATGAGAAGTTTGACAAAAAATATTACAACATCCGAAAAAGGAAAATCCGTCTCAATCTTCAACTCATGAACGTGTATTAAGTGTTGGCCGATCCTGAACCTGAACCTGTTAGGTGGATTATGTAAGACTCATTTTCTTTGGAGTTAAAGATTAATGATGGTAGTGAAATACTGTCTGTTATTCGTTGTTTTTGTCATCTTTTCTGATACCAATGGTGGTTTCACATTATTCGCGTATACCAGTGTATACCAGTTATAACTTGCACATCTTCTACAATGATAGTTTTAGTTGTTCTCTCTTGTATTTGGCTTTATGTCTGTATTTTCCAAATGTTTAGATCAGATGCTACAGCTTATAATCCTTGTCAACTTGATTGCCCATATGCAGGTTGGGGATATGGCGGGAGTGCAAGATGAAAAACACCCCAAAAGATGAGAAATCAAAGAAGTGGAAGACAAAAGTCCAGGAATCTTGAACTTCTCAAACCAGAACTCACAAAATTATCTCTGTAGTGACTTTTTCAGAAGCAAAGTTTTTGTAGCATTGATCTATAGATTGCTGTTTGCGCAAAAACTGAGTTATTGATATATTATTATGTAGTAGAGACAGAAGATTAGCTCAAACCTTACGTTGAGGCAATTTTTGACAGATGTAGAGTTTGGTAATCTATTCACATCTTCTCAAAGTTTTGGATTCTTGAGATGAATAATATCAAATCAAAAATTCTATTTGTTAGATCAGCGAGATGTAAACTCTAGGTGTTACAATAGAAAATTCAATCGGTTCACTTTGAGGAGTATAGGAAACTGCAATCGGTTCCACACATGGCATGTATACTAAGTGTTACAATAGAAAATTCAACAGGATAACAACTTTCAACTGGTACGTTAGAAGAATGACATATAAAGCAAGCATGTTCACATGGTAGTAGAGTATGTTGCCACCGACCATATGTACAATATTTAAGGTCTAGTTCAACCACATAACATTTACTTGTTTCATGATCCCATATTTCAAATTTATTGTTATTAAAATACAATAACTGAAAATGGTGTGACTTTTGTCTAATACTTGCCATAGTGTTCATCATCCTTGGACAAAACTTTGTTTTCATCTTTTCAGCATTTGTTCGATGCTTATCGTAAACTATTATTATTTTTGCTCTAATACCATCAAGCAATGTTGATATTGGTTTGACATATAAACTTTTAATCCAATTGTTAAAATATTCAGCAATGTTCGAAGTATTAATATCTAATCGTGGGCACGGTGCATAAGCTCTTATCCAGTGAGAAAAAAAATATGATTTTTATCGTTTGACCCTACAATCCAATTAAAAATATTTACATCAGCAGATTTTATTGTTTCCAAACAACCATTTGCATCAACCTCATTATAAGACCTGGTAAGTTTGTCTAACCATTGTAGATATGTCAGTGTACGAGGACACTGATTTTTCAAATTTTGTTTAAAATGTTGAATACAAAAAAAGTTGGAAGAGTTTGGAAAAACTGTTCGAATTCCACGAATTAATTATTTCTGCTTATCAGATATAAATAAAATATTATCCCACTGTTCAAAATAAGTTTCGAAAGACATTTTTAAACAGTTTAAAAATCATGTCAACGACTCTTCCCAGCAACACAATAAGCAATAGGATATAGTTGATAGTTTGGATTGTGAGCACAAGCAACAAATAAATTACCTTAGAATCTAGATGTAAGAAAAGTAGCATCAATACTAATAACAGGTAAACAACCACTTAAGAAATCATCCATACAAGCCTTGAAACAAATAAATATTCTTTGAAAGATATTATTTTCTACTGTTTTTAAAAAACATTTGCTGCCGGAATTTCTTTCCATAATTGTAAAACAATATTTCTCAAGACTACCATATGTATTAACGTAACTGCCGTTAATATCAGATAATGCAAGTTTCCTAGATCTCCAAGCTTTCGAATATGTAATATGTATCTGATGTTCTCTAACTATATCGTGTACAATATGTGCTGGGCTATACGAGTTGTTATCTCTAATTGTACCAATTATTTTATTTCTTACCCATGCAGTGGTGGCTAGTGGATGATGTCCTCCTGTAAATCCACCTAAACATGAATGTCTACCTTCAAAAGTATGAATTTCAAATATACTACTATCATAATTAGCTTTAGCGTATACTCTCGAACAACAGTTTAGAGAATCACAAGTATACACTATTCTTTGATGATTGCTATGTTTAGATGAACAACTAAATTTATACGTAATTGCTAGGTCACTAATAAAAATTTGAAAGCCTGAGGAGAATCAAATTGTCTGCCAACAATTAACCCAGTAATACAACCAACGATATTAGCATCATTATCATCTAAATAGTAATATAAATTTTCAACCAAATTATCACCATTTTCATCGTCAACATCATTGTTTTCATGTATCAGGATTAATTTCAGTATTGTTTAGTTATACAACTAGGACCAATATTGAAATCTTGGTTATCGTAAAAATGTTCACTACTTGAAATAATAGTTGTGTCAATATTTTCTAGTGATAGAATTGTCACGCCCCGATCTCCCGCAGAAATCGGCCGTCCCCGCTAGGCACGAATCACCGCGCCAGCGCTCCCGCGGGATAATCGTTTCCATCGGGAGGTAATATCGTACGAGCCTGGGGTTGCGCCTGCACAAGGCAATATCGTTAAAGTTGTGGCTATCATCGAATCGATCGAGTAAGCAGCGGAGGGACAGTATTGCAAACAATAATCCATCTAAATATACGGGGCAAATCATAAGGCACTAGGTTCTCTGAATACAAAGGCATCGTTGCATACATTATGTCCCTCAATACAAAATTAGCTCAAAGCAATCGATTGGCTCAACGCATCAAAACCAAATTTTGGGTCCCAGGGATAAGGTACGGCTATCGCTTCCTCGGACGATCCAGCACCTGCGAACAAACAAATTGTTGGTGGGTCTACACTTTAGAGAAAGTACTGGTGAGTCTAAAAACAACGAACATAAGCTTTACTCCCTGAAACCCATACTAAGTAATCATATTATAAAATATTACATTACTAGTGATATTTCTAGTTTTACCTATGTTCGTTACATGCAGCACAGAAAAGCAGTCATATTACTTTTTTTTGAAACATCTTTGAAAACAGAGTTCATATTCGATATAAGCAAGAAGACAAGACAAGCAGTTCATATACGATATGTAAGATTTATTTCTATAACTCTTGTGCACAGCGTGTCTCGTGAGTCATATGCATTTCTTTAAAGACTATAGCAAACATCTAGTGGACTATCATTTTAGCATCTCATATCAATAACATCATATCGTGTGAACGAGATATAAGCATATACGAAAACATGACTTCTCTATGTAAGCATTCAATACCGAAAAGCATATTCAATAGCATGCATATCACTTATTCAGTGATTCTTACCCTTTCGCCGAGAGGTTATCCCTGCAGCAGACATACGAGTTAGAAACATATGCATATTTATGAATAAGGCTCTCTTTTCCTGTCTGTCTCTATATCAAATAGTTAGGTATGTAAGAAGGATGAATCCTAGCATGCGACCTAACTATATGATGGTCCATGAGTCTCCTTCCTCAAGATTAGAAGCGGTGTTATCACGGCCCAGTACTGCACTATATATACTCACTTATAATACATAGCTGCTTTGACTCATAAACCAGCTATCTAATAGAAATGAATACACCCTGATCGTGAGGACTTCTTTGCCTCAGGTATTCGTCTAATCCCCCCAGGGAGAACGGTCCCTAACGCCCCAGAAAACCGTTCGTAGGATTTTCCCTTGTGCACAAGTTGTCTAGGACCAATGCATGAATGTAGTTCTATCAGATAAACTCTATATGGATGCAACAGTTCTATAAAAAGCATATATTCAATCTCTTCTCTCTCTGTCTCTGTCTCTGTCTTTGTGCGGATAGGCCGCCATTTTTATCTCTTACGCAGACTGGCTGCCATATTCTCTGAGATCGTTCAAGTATTTCGATAACTTCTATAGAAACATATAACAATCTCTATTTAAGCAAGCAAGCATAGAAACTGTTCTATATCTCTTTAGCTAAGCATGCAATTCTACTCTTTCTTTAGCATATACGAAGGAAACAAATGAACTTCTTTTACTCTTATTTATTAGCATGGCAGCGGTTCGATTGATAACGGTGTCTGTGTAGCTAAGCATGCACATTTCTATCTTTAACTAGCATGGCAATGGTTCTAGCTCTTTCTCTTTAGACAATCAATTCAAGTTATCTAGTTAGGAAAGCAGGTTCTTTTCAATGATAAGCTATGTGAGTTCTCTTATTAAGCATGCAGAGTCAGTTCTATCATTCTTCTTCTGAAACTATCTTCTTAGAACAAGCATTCAAAAACTCAGATTCATTATTAAGGTGTGCAAGAATCAAAGAATAAAGTTTTGCCCACTCACCTAGATCAATCGTCCTGTGTTTCGATTAAAAACTCTCCGAGAAGGCTTCGCTCCAGCCACTAAAGCGATATCTCTTGTACATAGTGCCTACGCAGAGCGGGGCACTACATACTTATCCACTAACAAAGAGTTTCATTCTCAAAACTTTAAGGAAAAACTTTTGATTATCCCGAGCAGTGATAGTCCTTATCCCTCACCATCCTCAATCAAAAACTCTAGCAATCTATAACAAGCACGAAAGCACAACTCTCAAGCAACAAATCAAATCCAAATAACTTTTATGCACATCTTTGAGAATATCTATGGACTTATTGTATGGAACGCTCTATTCAATTACGATATCAATGTATAAGGAATCGTCATCTAAGAACAACAGGAAAATGGGCGTAAGGCCAGATGATCAAATTGCTCTGATACCATTATGTCATGCCCTGATCTCCTACAGGAACCGGCCGCCCCCGCTGGACGCGAATCACTGCGACAGCGCTCCCGCGGGATGATCATTTCTATCGGGACGTGATGCTATGCGAGCCTGGGTTGCGTACTGTAAACACCCTAATTTTCAGAATAAATTTTAATATAATTTTCCCAGATTTTTCGGTATTTTCTAGAATTTAAAACGAAGGTGATTATGAATTAAAGAATTTTAAGTATGGCTAACTGGTGTTAAAATATTATGAAAATAATATCTTATGGTGTAAAATGGAACACCGGTCATGTGGTATTTTTTGGTGAATTATTTGGACTCCGGAGACGAGTTTTAAGCCTTAAAAACTATTGGAGATGTGAACCGAACCAAACCAACCCGACCCGAAACCAGCGTGGAAACCCTAGCTAGCAGATTTACTATAGCCGCCGGTATAAAACCCCTTGGCATGCGTGCCCAGCCCACCGCAGCACCCTTCCTCTCCCATCTCGAGCGCCGCATCCATCAGCCTAACTCCGGCGCCGCCCTCCCATCTCGAGCGTCGTCGACCCGACTCCGCTGTGCTTGACGCCTCCCTCACAGACCCTCGCCTCCCACCTCAACCCCGACGATCCCTCGACACCTCCGCCGACTCGCAGCGCCAGTCGTCGACCTCGCTGCTGACCCGACGCCTCAGCACCCCAACCCCGACGTCCCCTCTACCTGATCCGCTGCCGTCGACCAGATCCGCTGCTGTCGACTACGACCAGATCCGCTGCTGTCGACCCGGCCCAGATCCACCTGTCGTTGACGACCCGACGCATCCCGAGCGTCACCCCGCTGACCCGAGTCAGAACCCTAGCTCAGACTCTCGACGAGAATCCTCGATCAGGACACAAAGTTGACTCTCGGACACGTGGAATTCAGCGTTCACGGAGCCCTGTTCAGGTATCGTTTTCTCTCGTCTCGCAACTCTATTTTAGTTTCCGTCAGTTGCTACGCGTAGACTGTATAACCCTCTCGGTGCCCGTGTAACTCGCTCGGTGCATCGCGTCCTGTGGTGATCGCACACCGCGATCCAAAAACAGGAAAAATAACGCCCTGTTTCACCCCGGAACTGAGTGTGCCCCGCCAAACGGGATGACTTGGTCGCACGCGGTCTTTACCGAATCGTGCGCGTCGTTGATACGGTCGTGTGGGATTTCGCAGAAGTCGATTCGGAGCTGCGTGCACCCCGGAATCAACGCGTATCCGCCGTCGACACCCTGTATTCGTCCTTTTTGGAACACGCTGTAACTTCGTGTACACATGTCGGATCGAGACGAAACTTACGCCATCGAACTCGTAGCAATACGCTGGTCCTGTGACCCAAGTTTGGTCCGATTCTGAGAACGTTGATAAAATCGCGTATCGTGGGCCCCACAGGCTCCACTTGACGGGTGATTTTGAGATCGGCACATCGGAATCCAATTCTGGAAGTTCCGTTGGGTTCGTATCATCGTTCCTGACTTGTAGACACTGAGTTTGAGGAATTTGGAGACTTTTGACCCTGACACGCTTTTCGGTGCAAGTGGCCCACATGTGGACCCCGCTGTGGGCCGAAAATGACCATTTTGTCCCTGTGTCCAAATTGGACGTAAGGACAGGCAATTCTAGCAGTTTGATACCTTCTGAGATTGTTAGTGATATTTATTATAGCTTTTGGAGTAGTACCTACCGGATCCACCGACACCAGGACGACAGTTGATATTCAAACATCAGGCAAGTGTACCTTGCCAACTCTGCAGTATTGTTACCTAATTTCTTACTTCATTATATTGCTGTGCTTGTTCAACCTAGGACCGTGTGACATACTTAGCGTCCGATTATCAGTCGGGTGCCAACACCGTACGCGGTGTTGGGTATTGTCATCAAGAGATGGACATACGTGACACTTTATCTTCTCGTACTTGTCTTACCAAGTACACTATGACCCAGGACACTGGACACTGTTCATGAGACAGGATCTTCCCGAGATATTCGTGGTGATTCTGTATAGGATACAGGACTTATAGAGATACTATAGTCTAGATACATTATGACTTGTGCATTAGTTATGATCCCGCTGACATGGACATGAGACGTTATGGTCATGATATGCGTGGTTATATTGGGTGGGGAGAGACACACAGACTACAGGCTGATCATATATATATACACCCCTACTATTGTGAGGCCCAAGACTCTGAAGCCCGAGCTTGACCCATTACTCATTATTACTGCTACTACCGGCTCCCCTACACTGAGCTTGTAGTATGCTTCAGCCTGAGTTCTAGTGCTGCTCTCATCTTGCATATCACTTAGCTGGTTATTTTAGTATTCCCTTATTGTTCCATCTATTGCTGGAGAGACCCACAGGCTACAGGTTGACTATATTATGTCGGCTACTCAGTCTCCCGCTGAGCTAGACCACCTCTTGACACCACTGCTATAGGCTCCCCTACACAGAGCTTGTAGATGTTCAACCTGAGTACTAATGATATTCTTTCTTGCAATTTATACAGATGTTTTCATACTTACCCTGTTTATCTCATTATGTGCTGCACTATTTATATCCTGGCTTGTATTATTTTTTGTACCTTGCTATGTCCCCTGAGGACCTGGATATGGATTTTTGTCCCCAGATTTTGCAGACGTGGTTTATCCCGAGGTATACGGGACCGCAGCAGGAGGAGCCAATCCAGGAGCTGTACCGCCATCTGAGGACGAGGTCTTAGCTGAAGACTTCTCTTGAGCATCCATGTTCATGCTCCGCTTTTATTATTTATTTTAGTCTGTTATATTCTGGTCTGCTGAACCTTTGTACTAGATATTTATCGGGTTGTTCCCCGAAGTACTTTGTGAGACGCATTGATGATTTACATTCCTTATTTACTCTGTGGATCATATTTTATATCTTGTGTGGATGAGATTAGTTGTGCCATGATTTTCGTAGACTTGTTTTATAGCTTAAGTATGCCCTGATGGGTCCATTAAATTGGGTTTGTCCATCGTTGCGTACTGCTGGCCATTGCCACGTGTCTAGTCCCACGGCATTTTGGGACTGGGGAGTGACACGTACGTACAAGGTAACATCATTAAAGTTATGGCTATTTTCGAATCGATCGAGTAAGCAGCGGAGGGACATAGTTGCAAACAATAATCCATTTGAATATACAAGGCATATCACAAGGCACGAGGTTCTCTGAATACAATGGCATCATTCCATACATTATGTCACTCTATATAAAAGCATCTCAAAGCAATCGATATGGCTCAAGACATCAAAACCAGATTTTTGGGTCCCGGGGATGAGGCACGACTATCGCTTCCTCGGACGATCCAGCACCTGCAAACAAGCAAACTGTTGGTGGGTCAGCACTTTAGAGAAAGTACTGGTGAGTCTAAAAATAACGAACACAAGCTTCACCCCTTGAAACCCCCACTAAGTAATCAAATTATAAAATATTACATTACTAGTGATATTTCTAGTTTTACCTATGTTCGTTACATGCAGCACATGAACGGAGTTATATTACTTCTTTTTTGAAACATCTTTGAAAACTGAGTTCATATTCGATATAAGCAAGCAGGCAAGACAAGCAGTTCATATACGATATGCAAGATTCATTTTTATAACTCTTCTGCACAGCGTGTCTCGTGAGTCATATGCATTTCTTTAAAGACTATAACAAGCATCTAGTAGAATATCTTCTTAGCATCTCTCTCTTAGCATCTCATATCAATAACATCATATCGTGTGAATGAGATATAGGCATATACGAAAACAAGAATTCTCTATACAACCATTCAATACTGAAGAGCATGTTCGATAGCATGCATATCACTTATTGAGTGATTCTTACCCTTTCACCGAGCTGTTATCCCTGCAGCAGATATACGAGTTAGAAACATGTGTATATTTATGAATAAGGCTCTCTTTCCTTGTCTGTCTCTATATCAAACAGTTAGGTATGCAAGAAGGCTGAATCCTAGCATGCGACCTAACTATATGATGGTCCATGAGTCTCCTTCCTCAAGATTAGAAGCGGTGTTATCACGGCCCAGTACTGCACTATGTATACTCGCTCATAATACATAACTGCTTTGACTCGTGAACCAGCTATCTAATAGACATGAATACCCCCTGATCGCGAGGACTTCTTTGCCTCAGGTATTCCTCTAATCCCCCCAGGGCGAACGGTCTCTAGCGCCCCAAAAAATCATTCGTGGGATCTTCCTTTGTGCACAAGTTGTCTAAGACCAATGCATGAATACAGTTCTATCAGATAAACTCTATATGGATGCATCAGTTTTATAACAAGCATATATTCGATCTCTTCTCTCTCTGTCTCTGTCTTTATCTCTGTCTTTTTGCGGATATGCCGCCATTTCTATCTCTTATGCAGACTGGCTGCAATATTCTCTGAGATCGTTCAAGCATTTCGATAACTTCTATAGAAACATATAACAATCTCTATTTAAGCAAGCAAGCATAAAAACCGTTCTCTATCTCTTTAGCTAAGCATGTAGTTATACTCTTTCTTTAGCATATACGAAGGAAACATATGAACTTTTTTTAATCTTGTTTATTAGCATGGCAGCGGTTCGTTCGATCGCGGCGTCCGTGTAGCTAAGCATGCATATTTCTATCTTTAACAAGCATGGCAATGGTTCTATCTCTTTCTCTTTAGAGAAGCATTTCAAGTTCTCTAGTTCGGCAAGCAGGTTCGTTTCAATGACAAGCTATGTGTGGCAATGGTTTTATCTCTTTCTCTTTAGAGAAGCATTTCAAGTTCTCTAGTTAGGCAAGCAGGTTCGTTTCAATAACAAGCTATGTGAGTTCTCTTATTAAGCATGTAGAGTCAGGTTCTATCATTCTTCTTATAAAACTATTTTCTTAGAACAAGCATTCAAAAACTTAAATTCATTATTAAGGCGTACAAGATTCAGAGAATAAAGTTCTTTCCACTCATCTAGATCAATCGTCTTGTATTTCGATCGAAAACTCTCTGAGAAGGCTTCTTCTCGAGCCAGTAAAGCGACATCTCTTGTACATAGTGCCTATGGGGAGCTGGGTACTACAACAATGATTTAAATTTTAATACAAGATGAAACTAAATTATTTTGAACAATAAAATTCAATATTTCTTAACATTCTACTATTATCAACACATCTTCATAAAACCACCTTATTGTAAATTTATAACTTATGAAAAAAATGATCAGAAATAATACTACGCAACTAGCTAAAGTGATATTTTGATAAGTGGTTATAAGATGAGTATTACCCCATGGTAAGATAATCCATCTAATATACCTCCATGGTTGCAAATTATTACTAAATTTTGATCCATAGTCATAAACTTTCGTCTAAATTGAGACTTATAAAGGTATGTCAGGAAATAGCTTAGGCAAAAATGGTAGAAGATAATGGATGAAAGTATCTTCTGACTTGAATTTGCCTTCTGAATTCACCGATTGCAAGCTATTTCCTGTATGAAAAAAATATGGTAAAGAGAATAAGAGTGAATGAGATATACAAAACATGCATGAGTCATATATATAAACTAAATTTAACCGTTAAAATATAAACGTTATAAATTGAACATTACAAATTTAACGTTACCTATTGTACAGAGACTAGTATTACCTAATATACTAGGATACAAAAAAATGTATGACAAAAGAAAGAGTGACAGGAAGAGAGAAAAGAGAGGGATGAGAGTGACACAGAGAGTAAAGAGAGAGAGAGAGAGAGAGAGAGAGAGAGAGCGAGAGATGGAGAGAGGGTCAGAGTGACAGGTTGAGAGAGAGGGGGGGGGGGGAGAGGGACAAAGAGAGTGAGAGGAAAGAGAATGAGAGTGAGATAAAGGGTATTAGCTAAATTTAACCGATTAAATTTAAACATTAAAAAATTAATATTAAAAAATTAAACGTTACCTAGTGTACAGATAAACGTTACCCAGTGTGCGTATGCATGTATTAGCTTTATGTAGATAGCATACAGAAAAGAGAGAGGAAGAGAGAGAGAGAGAGAGAGAGAGAGAGAGAGAGTTGAGAGAAGGATGAGAGTGACATAGAGGGAGAGAGGGAGGAGAGGGAAAGAGGGTTGAGAGTGACAGAGAGGGAGAGAGGGATGAGAGTAAGAGAGGGTTAAGAGAGAGAGAGAGAGAGGGAGTTGACAGAGAGAGAGAGAGAGAGAGTTGTTAGAGAAAGAGAGGGATGAGAGTGAGAGAGGGTTAAAAGAGAGGGAGTTGGCATAGATAGAGAGAGAGTTGTTAGAGAAAGAGAGGGATGAGAGTGAGAGAGGGTTAAGAGAGATGGAGTTGACATAGAGAGAGAGAGAGAGAGAGAGAGAGAGAGAGAGAGAGAGAGAGTTTTGAGAGAGACAGAGAGAGATAGGGACAGTTGAGAGAGAGTGTGAGAGATGTGTGAGAGAGTGTTAGGGAGAGAAAGGGAACGTGAAAGGGAGAGAGAGAGAGAGAGAGAGAGAGAGGAAATATATAATATTAGAAAATGTCATTTGGAATGGCGTTTTCTCCCAAACGAAAATAAAATAAATTTGGAACTTGTGAAACGCCCTTCGGATAGACGTTATGATGTTTTATTTATAAATTTCTATGCTTTGAGTAAAATTTGTTATAATTTTGATGCTCTGTATGAAATATTTCGTTAATTACATAAGTGGATCACCATGCAATTAAAAGCATCTTATTCCTATTCCCAGAGAGAGAGAGAGAGAGAGAGAGAGAGAGCGAGCGAGCAATCCTGCTATCCATGGGAACAGTGCCATAAGTGCACAGTGGATTGGGAATGGAGCACGTGAATTATAAGTATTGGGGTTGCTGCCATCATTTTTTCACTGCCATCATTTTTTTCACATAAACTGTGTCACCGTGCCGATTTTCTTCAACCCTATTATACTCCTTATACTCCAAAATTTAATGGGGAGCAGTATGGATGGTTCTCCCACGTGTACTATGGTTTACAACTATAAACTAACATATTTAAAACCATTTTATACTTAACATGGTTCCTTTCTCTTCTTCATATATAGTTTGTGTGTGTACCAGAGACTCCACAATAAGTTCTTTGAATTCTTATTATCAAATAAAGATTTTCTCTCCATCATACAAAGTAGAGTTTGATGGATTTCGAGATTTTAAAGGTTACTTATATTCACCGCTTACATGTCTAAGAGGAGAACTCTTCTCTCAACTTTATATGTTAACAATGAGAGGCAAGGAGGAGGCACCTCACCTTGCTCTCGATGACGACTCATGAGTTCTGGCGTCGGAAAGATCCTTTCAAATGAGAGAAATAGGATAACCGAATCTAGCCAATATTGGCTTAGCATTTTATTTAAATTTTGTTTAAATAAGATTTTTTTCTATTTCCCCATTTTATCAAGGCAAGGTTCAGATTTTTTTTCATTATTATTATTATTCCAGTTCCCGATTATATATTGTATACTTCAAATACTTATTTTGATATATATAAATCTTTTCTAAAAACTTAGATAAATCTCATCAAAACCTAATCAATACAAATTTAAACCATATTGATAAGCAGCCAATCCAAGCTGAATCTAAATTGAGATTCACCGGGAATTATAAATAATTTAATCCGAAACCTAAACCTAAACCAGTCGAATTTATTTATATATTCCAATTTTATCTCTAATTTATACATGTATAAATATATTTAGTTGGTTATCAAGTTTAAATTTAATTCACTCTAACAATTTTATGATACCCATATATACTTTATATTTAAAATTTGATTTGCCTAATTTAAATATATATGGATCCTCTTTTAATTTGTTTATTCAATTAAACAACTTAATCTATCTATAACCAACCTACTCAAAGGCAAAAAAAAAAATTTGGACATATTTAAATAAAATAAAAATATATTAATTACCATAATAATCTTATAAAAATCAGGATCCTCACACCATTGACATTGAATTTCATTTATATATATAACCATAAACCCGTGATAAGCCCATATATATATATATATATATATATATATATATATATATATATATATATATATATATATATATATATATATATATATATATATATATATATATATATAAAACTTATTTTAGTAACATAAAACCCTTTTTAAGTTATCTTTATAGATATAAAGTATTTAAAAATATTTATTATAGGAAAACCTATTTTGTTATACCCAACATCAATTAGCGCAAATCTCATTTTATATCACCAAGCCTATTTATATTTGCAAATAAACCAAAAACAAATTTGTTTAAACCCAATAATTTATTCTTTAGCAATTTGCATATTCCTTATTAAAAATTTATTAACACTAAATATATTATATAAAAAAAATCCAAACTCATTAATCTAATTACTTTTACCAAAAATAATATACAATCAATTAACTAATATAGCAATGTTATTTTATTCAAGTCGCAGTATATTAATATATTAGCGACATTTAGAGACGTCTATATAGTACGTCACTAAATTATGTCATATAGCGTTCAGGATTTTATTTTCCCCTACCCACTCGATCTAATTCCCAAAATTTTATTCCCCTCCCTCTCGCGAAGTCTAAACAGCCGTGACCGTATCTCATGAGTATTGAGTACTCTGGTGTACTTAGATGGCTTTGTCCGTCCCTGCTCTCCAGTATTCTAGTTCTGGGGCATGACATGGTTTAAGTGGTAGCCCATGCAGGATTGAAAATCCATAAGTGTGTGTATGTGTGGGGGGGGGGGGGGACGGGGAAGGGGGGAGGGTTACCAGATATTTTAGATGTCTCAATCATGTTACTCCTTGATCTCCTCCAGTGTCAAAATTATATGTTTGAAATCTTGATTCAACATCGGCCTTGATTCTCGATCAATCATGTCAGTCCCTTTGTTGATCATTGTGTCCTTTATCTTTCAGGGACTTTGTTCCTGGTCCTTCTGATCATCCCGTCCGAGTTCCTCCAGTAGAAGGACAACATCCCTATGTCCAGCAAACCCTTGAGGTTCAGCCTCAGCATTCCGGGACCGGGTCCAAAGTAGCTCAAAGTGAGGAACCTCAAATCCAGTCAGTGCCTCCCGTGCAACCAATACCTGAGGCAGGAGGGGACAACGCTGTGCTGATTGGTATCATTCGAGAATTGTTGGCATCTCAAGGACGTCGAGAGAACATACTCACTCAGTCAGTACAAGAGGCTTTGGAAAGATGCGAACATCGTGCCAACAACTCAGCAAACAATTTCTAGCACCTCCAACCCTCGTATTTCCATGGCACCGAGAACGCAATTGCATCGGATGCTTGGCTTTAGGACACAGAAACTATCCTAGAGACAGCTAAAGTACCGGTTAGAGAGCAAGTGTCAGTGGTACGACTACAGTTGTTAGACTTGGCCCGGGACTGGTGGGCAACACAGATGATTTCACTAAAAATACCCGTCCTTTGGTATTGTTATAACTTGCACCAATGGTGGTTTCACATTATTCGCATATACCAGTGTATACCAGTTATAACTTGCACATCTTCTACTATGATAGTTGGCTTTAACAAGCAATATAAAAGGACTGAAGAGGGAAAGGTGGGAGTCCAAGATGAAAAATACCCCAAAAGATGAGCAATCAAAGAAGAGGAAGATAGAAGTCCAGGAATATTGAACTTCTCAAACCACAACTAACAAAATTATCTCTGTAGTGACTTTTTCAGAAGCAAAGTTTGTTGTAGCATTGATCTATAGTTTGCTGTAGCATTGTTCTATAGTTTGCGGTTTGTGCAAAAACTTTGTTATCCATATATTATTATGTAGTAGAAACAGAAGATTAGCTCAACCTTGCGTTGAGGCAATTATTGACAGATGTAGAGTTTTGTAATATATTCAACTCTTCTCAATGTTCATCGATTCTTGAGATGGATAACATCAAATCAAATATTTTGTTTCTTAGATCAACAGATGTAGCCTTTGTTTAGCTGTTTCAAATGGACTCACCAATTGAAAGATGCTTTTATGCGAGGCCTAATCTCAGTTAAAACTGCTAAAGTTTCGTGGCATTATTTTTGTTAATGTTGCTCATTGTCAAAGTCTTCTTCAGACTTCGGATTGTCTATGCAAGAATAATTTTTTTGTTTTGTGGACATTGTTTATCCGGATATTAGTAAGTTTTGTAAATAATTTTTATAACCTAAACTAAACTAAACAGGAAATATGTTTTTCAATCATCCTAAATTTGTGCAAAAATTTTAAAAAATCTGTTCACCAAATGCTCCTTTAAAAAACTCAATATTTTATATAAGGAAAAAAAAAATCTCCACTGGAGGTTTCTATCTAAGATAATATCCTAAGTGAAAAAATATTAAAAATAAATCCATCTATGCTATACATGTAGAGCCCCTTTTTCTCTCTCTCTATTTGATGTATTAAAATAAGTCTCACATAAATATTTACTTACCATATTATTTATCTCGATATGTCATTATCTATGTGGCATATGAAAATAAGTTCTACATAAATATTTACATACTATCTTGTAATAAAGAAGTAATATTTTTTCACTTTTTGCTATTGGCCTAACAACTTAGACATATTACAACCATATCATACAAATCCATATCATAGAAAATGAAACATGAATTGTCGTATGAAGTTCTTACGTACTCATTGAAGATTAGCTTGGTACAATCCTACTCCAATAAATATTCTATGGTATAATCCTTACATCTGGGGGACCAGTTGAAAGATGCAATCATGTCAAGATGTGTAATGCGTCGGACCGGACAGGCCCGAGGTCCAATTTGACCATTTTGATCGAATTCAGGTCAGTTTGGGTTCAAATCCAAACGTGCTGAAGGTCGATACAGTCCGAGTCCATGATCCGGTGGCTGGCGGTTCGAGTCGACCGGACTGGATCCAGGTTGGACCGAACCGGCCCAATTTATTTATTTATTTATTATATATTATATATAATATAAGTTATATAATATATTATGTATATAATAAATAGAAAATTGTAATTTTTTTAATTATAACAAACAGAAAATCATAAAAAAATATTGTAAAAAAATTATAATTTTTGTTTTAAATTATAATATATATATATATATATATATATATATATATATATATATATATATATATTTATATGCAAATGACGTCTAGTTTAGTGGTTAAGACCGGTGCATATTATCCAAAAGGTTGCGGGTTCGAGCCTCCTGGACGCCATTTAATTTTTCTTTAGGATAATTAAGTGGTGAGTGCAGCGTAGGTGCGGGCCTTCAGGTCGGGATGTGGTTGGCCTTCGGGCCGAGTTTGGTACAGGTACGGGCCTTCGGGTCGGAATATGGTGGACCTTTGGGTCGAATTTGTAGGCCTTCGAACCGGGAGTCTGTAACACAATAGCATATATAAATTGGTCCATCCGGTCCGGATCCGCTAGTCCGGTCCGGACCCGCAGCGTTGCACAACCGGATCGGATCGGGCCGATTCGGACTTACGGGCCGATTTTGCCAATCCAGTTCGGACCCGCGAAAGGGTGGACCGAGCCTGTCTGGATCGTTGAACGGGTTCGGACCGAATTTCAGACCGCCCGACCCTATACACCTTGACAATCATGCCAGGCTAATATGAGATAAACTGTTATAAAGTTTCAAAAAAATTATTTGTTCTATGAAATAGTTATACCATTGATTTTTATAGCTATGACTGGTGGAGATATTTTCGTGATATGGGGTTGTTAGTAGTGAAACTTCTTCTTGCCTCAAAAATACTTGTTCCTAATTTCTTAACACAGAAGAATTAATAAGAAAATTATATTATTTTCTTTGTTAAAGAGAATCCTTCCATGCCAATCTACATCTGTAACTCATCCAAAATAGAAGAAGGGGTAAGAGCATTCATAGTGGGAAAATTTTTAATGCTATATTTTAACTTTAGTCAAATATTATAATATTTGAAGACTGCTGTGGACACTTGTACATACTTGAACATTATTAGAAAGCTACGGAACACTTCAAATTTGAAACATGTCATAGTTCCTCTATATTATTTGTTGAGTCCACCAAAAATAACCAAATATATATATATATATATATATATATATATATATATATATATATATATATATATAGAGAGAGAGAGAGAGAGAGAGAGAGGGAGAGAGAGAGAGAGAAAGAAAGAGAGAGAAAATCTTACCAAATGAGAAAGAAAATAAAAAAAAGGAAGAAAAAAGAAGAGATTAATTTGAAATATTTATTTGGAGTATGCGGCATTTCGGGGGGGGGGGGGCATCGCCATAGATGGGAGACAAGGATAATTTTGAAATTATTTTAATGATAGAATTTAGGCCCCCAAAAATATTAAATAGTTTTGAAAAATATTAAATAGTTGATAGAATAAAGTTAATAATTAAAAAAATTATAATATCAAGTTGAAAAAAGGTTATCAAGTTAAAATTTAGGCCCCCAAAAATAACAATAAAATGTCTTCTTTCAATCGAAGCTCATACTTTTACAAGCAAATAGCTCCATCCTTCTCTTTGAACTGCCCGTGGTCATTAAATTTCAGCCGCTCCAGTTTCTCGACCGCTCTTCTCCTCCCCGCATACGAAAACGAACCACCCACGACCAACACATCATCTGCCACCTGATAGTCGTCTCCGGCCCCCGCCCTCTGCCTCTGCTACACGCTCCGGGTACCTGGAATTAACTCGATGGCGAACTAGAGCCCTATTCGGCCCGAACTGCAGTACAACGCCAACGCGCCTTCCATGCTGCGTCGGGACACGTAGTCGTCCCAGAAGGTAATAGGTAGCATTCCAATCTTCTTAATATGCATCAAGCGATTCTCCAAAGCATCTCGGATCCAGTGATGACGTACATCGATGTGCTTTGTCCTTAAGTGATAGGTAGCATTTTTACTCAAGGCATTGGCGCTCTGACTGTCACAATATAGAGTGTATTTCTCTTGCTTTTGAGATAACTCCTTTAGTAAATTCTTCATCCATAAGAGCTCTTTACTAGCTTTTGTAGCAGTAATATATTCAGCTTCTATGGTGGATAGACCGATACACTTTTGCAGTTTCGATTGCCATGATACGGCTTCCCCTACAAAGGTAAACAAGTATCCTGATGTGGACTTTCTCTTGTACAAGTCACCTACCATGTCAGAATCAGTGTAACCTTCCAAGATAGGTTTTCCATCTCCAAAACATAAAGAATATTTAGAGGTTCCTCTAAGATATCTTAGGATCCACTTTACTGCTTCCCAATGTGCTTACCAGGATTGGCAAGAAAATGACTTACCACTCTAACTGCATGTGCCATGTCGGATCGTGTACAAACCATTGAGTATATCAAAATTCGACGACCGAGGCAAATGGAATGCTCTTCAACTCCTCCCTCGCCTTCTCACTTGAAGGGCTTTGTTGTGCACTTAGCTTAAAATATGCTGCTAGCGGTGTGCTGACTGGCTTAGAGTTCACCATATTGAACCTCTCCAGAACACGTTCAATATATCTTTCTTGTGATAGCCACAACTTTCTCGTACTTCTGTCCCGAGAGATCTTCATTCCAAATATATGTTGTGCTACTCCTAAGTCCTTCATATCAAAGGACTTGCTTAACTCTTTCTTCAACCTGTCAATCTTGGACATATATTTTCCAACAACAAGCATATCATGAACATACAGAGAGAAAATAATAAAATCATCATCAGAGAACTTCTGGACATAAACACGATGATCTGTAGATGTTCTTTTGTACCCATGGTCAAGCATAAAAGAATCAAAACTTTTTATACCACTGTCGCGGTGCCTGCTTGAGCCCGTACAAGCTCTTCTGCAATTTATAAACAAAGTGTTTCTTGTCCTTTACCTTGAAACTGTCACGCCCCGATACCGTGGAATCGATGGGCGTCCCCTGGGCGTGACCGCCGTACGGGCCTAGGTTTGCGCCCGCACAAGGCTAGAGTGTTTTTGCATAACGAGCACATATTCAGAGTACGCAGATAAATTAAAACACAATTTGAAACATAGAAAAGTTCTCTTTATTGATATGAATATCTATTACAAACTCTTGAACGAGTCAGCTAATTGCCTCACGGGCTTAAAAAAGTGTTGACACAAAATGAGATAGCAGTCATGTATATTACTTCCCTTTACTAATCTTCAAAATAATAAAGACCTCCGGGCGGGATGACGGCCTTCCCGCGGAGCTGCATTGGGTATTGAGTTGCTAGCTCCTTTCTTCAAGTACATCAAAATGTGGCACGATCAGGATGCACCTACAGATGGACTGGATCGGGAAAGCGACTTCGGCTCCTTGCTCGGTTTTCCTTAGTACGGTGAACCTGTTTCAACGAGGGTCAGTACATCGAAATAAACTGGTGAAAGCGAGCTAACCCAACTATACCAATCAACACATTGTTTATATGAAGCATGCATACTTTTGTGGTCTTTCTATCTTGCCTTAGTTTATTTTACAAGCAGCAGTATATATATAAAATACTGAAATGAACATGCCACCGTTCGGTATCTTTTACCTGTCCGTCTGAACCACCTGCACAATACTTACCATGCCTTCCCTGCCACGAAGACACAAGTTAGTTTGCAACAGGTTTAAATATACGTGGGGATCACTGGCATAATGCCATAATGGACATAGTCAAGGACAAGGATAGCATGCAACGAGAGCACACGATGTGCTGCAAGCTATCCCCTCCAGCATACGATGACTACACACGAAGTTTTGCCCGGACCGGATCGGTGCCAGTGCCCCAGCGACCGTCCACAGAACTATACCCTTGTGCACAAGTTGTCCGTGATCAAACAGCGTTCGTTATTAAGTTAACAGTTCATGCAGTTGAGGCAACACGAGTACAAGACAAGTAGCATTGCATGATTCATTTTGCATAACCTCCCTGAACAATTTTTAGTGATAGCATGACATGTTCTTATACATAGCATAATTTATAGAAGAAGTATGCATTCTAACTAAAATTGAAGCATATGATGAACATTTGAATGAACTAGCATGAAATAGGTAATCGTTTACGAGTTTTGTTGACAAGCAATAATAGTCCAAGTCTATTCCCATTTTATCTTGGCATCTTTTAGTTATTACTTGGTATTGTTTGATCGGGGCAACAAGAATGCAAGATTTTTAGGTATGAAGACTTGGAAGAAGGGCTAGCTAATCGGGATGGTAGCCACTCACTTAGTTGGTTGGAAGGGAGAATGAAAGAGGCGCTTCAAGACTCCGCTTGTACGCCGTCTACTGCTCGTTCACCTACACTGCCACGAACAGCTGATTAATACCTCTTTCTCTCTTTCCAAACTCAGAATTAAAATGTAGTTCACGAACGAAAACAATAAAATCCATCGAAATCATTCAAGAAAATACAAGCAAATCCAAAAACCAACTCAAAGCACGAAAGCAACAAGCGACATCAAAATCTGAGGCAAAAAAAGATGCAGCAGAGAGGTCCCTCCTGACTCTGCCGCTAAGTCGATCCCGGTGGCACGGTCCACTGAATATGGAAATAAATTTCGAAGAAGCAAATCCATAACGAGAATAAGTTCTTGTTTCAATCTATCCCGATCGAACGATACCATCTTGTATTCCTTAGCTGCGCTTCCCGAATAGGGGGAACGGGGCACCACATCCTACCCAACTAATTAGAAGTTTCGTCCATATAACTTAGGAATAGAGCCTACCGCTAGGAAATATTATGTTTAGGACGACGATCAGGAAGGTTCGGATAGGAGCTAATGGCATGGCCTGGTTCTCCACAATGGAGGCATAACCCGAGTCTCTTGCGGTAATCTTTCCTAACGTGCCCACGCCTTCTGCAGAAGTGACATGTTTTGCTTCAATCCCTATTCTGCTGACCACTATTATTTAGGCACTTTGTTGCAGTGTTTTCTCTATCGTTGCTATGGCGTTTGTGATTGTAGGTACGCACAACGCTGATAGAAACATGAGAATACTGCGGTTCAAGAGATAGGGCATGATTCATGACTTCCCGTATTTGTCCGATACTGATGAACGACTACGTGCACATGGATGGCAGGACATAGACCACCTTCAAACATTCTAGCTCGGCTCGCTGCATCAGGTAAATAGGCACTAGCGAATTTAGAGAGTCGGTTGAATTCAGCGGAATACTGTTTGACTATCGTGCTGCCCTGCCGTAGTTGTACAAACTTGTTTTTCTTCTGACGGCGCACGGGAGGGGGTATAAACTCCTCTTCAAACGTGACACTAAAATTCGACCACGAGATCGCCTTCTCTCCATGGTCAAATTGAAGAGATCGTCGATGTACGTCCCACCAATGGCACACGTTAAGGCAGAGCTGTAGTTGAGCGCACGCGACGTGGTTCTCTTCGGGGACCTCTAGCAGAGCGAAGTGGTCTTCAAGTTCGGCCAACCAATCTAGAGCCACGATTGGGTCCTCAATCCCGTTGAATAGAGTGTTGCAGACTTTCTTAAAATTGCTAAAGTCGAAGGCAGTCACATCCCTCTTCCTTAGAATTTGAGGTGTCTCGACTTCAAGCACGGGCTGTTCCACCGGAGTCGCCGTTGTTGCCGTAGAATGGTTGGAGGCCAAAGTCTGAACGATCTGTTGTAGGGTATCTACCTTCTTCTGCTGGACTGAGAATCGAGCTTCTATATTATCTTGAAACTTGAGCTGACTCTCCTCCACTTGCTTCTCGGCCCGTTCATAGCGAGCCTCGTCCCTTTGTTGGTTTGCCTCCAACATCCGAAATATTTTCTGGATGGGATCAACGCGAGACATGGCTCGCTGGTTTTGCGAACTTCCCGAAGTACCCGAACTACTTTCTTGGCCTTGCGTTTCGTCCGGTGCTAGCGCTGAGGATTGTGCTGGTGCCATTCCTTCAAAAGAAGATAAATTACATTAGGATCATATATATTATAGACTTATTGCATGAACGTATCTCATTTTGGCCTAACGAGTTCAAGAGTTCGCACAGGAATTTGATCGCTAAAGAAACTTTTCCAGTACGAGGGTTAAGGAACCTAAAGTTGTGCTCTGATACCAACATGTCACGCCCCGATTTCGTGGAATTAGTGGGCTTCCCCTGGGCGTGACCGCCGTACGAGCCTGGGTTTACGCCCGCACAAGGCTAGAGTGTTTTTGCATAATGAGCACATATTCAGAGTACGCAGATAAATTGAAACACAATTTGAAACATAGAAAAGTTCTCTTTATTGATATGAACATCTATTACAAACTCTTGAACGAGTCAGCTAATTGTCGTACGGGCTTACAAAAGTGTTGACACAAAATGAGATAGCAGTCATGTACATTATATCCCTTTACTAATATTCAAAACGATAAAGACCTCCGGACGGGATGACGGCCTTCCCGCGGAGCTTCATTGAGTATTGATTTGCTAGCTCCTTTCTTCAAGTACTTCAAAATGGGCGCGATCAGGATGCGCCTACAGCTGGACTGGATCGGGAAAGCGACTTCGGCTCCGCGCTCGGTTCTCCTTAGTGTGGTGAACCTGTTTCTACGAGGGTCAGTACATCGAAATATACTGGTGAAGGCGAGCTAACCCAACTATACCAATCAACACGTTGTTTATATAAAGCATGCATATTTTTGTGGTCTTTCTATCTTGCCTTTGTTCATTTTACAAGAAGCAGTATATATATAAAATACTGAAATGAACTTGCCACCGTTCGGTGGCTTTTACCTGTCTGTCTGAACCACCTGCACAATACTTACCATGCCTTCCCTACCACGAAGACACAAGTTAGTTTGCAACAGGTTTAAATATACGTGGGGATCACTGCGTGATGCAATAATGGACATAGTCAAGGACAAGGATAGCATGCAACGAGAGCACACAATACGCTACAAGCCATCCCCTCCAGCACACGATGACTACACACGAAGCGTTATTAAGTTAACAGTTCATGCAGTTGAGGCAACACGAGTACAAGACAAGTAGCATTGCATGATTCATTTTGCATATCCTCCCTGAATAATTTTTAGCGATAGCATGGCATGTTCTTATACATAGCATAATTTATAGAAGAAGTATGCATTCTAACTAAAATTGAAGTATATGATGAATATTTGAATGAACTAGCATGCAATAGGTAACCGTTCACGAGTTTTTGTTGACAAGCAATAATAGTCCAAGTCTATTCCCATTTTATCTTGGCATCTTTTAGTTATTACTTTGTATCGTTTGATTGGTGCAAAAAGAATACAAGATGTTTAGGTATGAAGACTTGGAAGAAGTGATAGCTAATCGGGATGGTAGCTACTCACTTAGTTGGTTGGAAGGGAGAAGGAAAGAGGCTCTTCAAGACTCCGCTTGTACGCCGCCTTCTGTTCGTTCACCTATATTGCCACAAACAGCTGATTAATACCTCTTTCTCTCTTTCCAAACTCAGAATTGAAATGCAGTTCATGAACGAAAATAATAAAATCCATCGAAACTGTTCAAGAAAACACAAGCAAATCCAAAAACCAACTCAAAGCACGAAAGCAACAAGCGACATCGAAATCTAAGCAACAAAAGATGCAACAGAGAGGTCCCTCTTGACTCTGCCGCTAAGTCGATCCCGGGGGCATGGTCCACTGAATAAAGAAATCGATTCCGAAGAAGCAAATCCATAACGAGAATAAGTTCTTATTTTAATCTATCCCGATTGAACGATACCATCTTGTATTCCTTAGCCGCGCTTCCCGAATAGGGGGAACGGGGCGCCACAGAAACCCTCTGGATGCTCCATATAGATTTCTTCCGCCAAATCACCATGGATAAATGCAGTCTTCACATCTAGCTGCTCAACTCAAAATTTTGCTTCTGACTAAAACCTTTTACCACGAGGCGAGCTTTGTACTTGACTTGGCTATTTTCTTTATTTTTGATTTTGAACACCCATTTGTTCTTCAAGGATTTTCTGTTCTTTGGTAGCTCCAACAGGTTATAAGTGTGGTTCTTATGCAAAAATCTATCTCCTCTTGTATATCTTTCTTCCACTTGGCATGATCTTCATTGACTTGTGCTTCATGAAAACTTTCTGGTTCACCTGCATCTATCCCCATAGTATATTCTGAAGCAGGATATCTAGTTGAGGGTTATCATTCTCTCTCCGACCGTCTCAACTGAGGTGCTGGTGGCTGATCCATATGCGGTGGCTCTGCATGTTCTTGCTCCTCCTGATCAGAACCTAAAAAACCTGTAATTTCTTCTTCTTCCTGCACATCTTGAAAATTATTATTTTCTAGCATAAGAGAAAGAATAATAATAGGCATGGAGATTGGATCTGGGATAATGTGAGTATTTTGTGGCTCTTCTTCTTTTTCAAAATCAGCAAGTATTTTATCTTCACAAAATACAACATCCCTGCTCCTTATAATTTTCTTGTTTATAGGATCCCACAACCTATATCCAAATTCATCATTTTCATATCCTAAGAAGATGCATGGAATGGCTTTGTCATCAAGTTTTGTTCTTTTCTCCTTAGGTACATGCACAAATGCCTTGCACCCGAATATACGCAAGTGGGAATAGGGAATATCCTTTCCACTCTAAACCCTTTCAGGAATATCTCCATCCAAAGGAACTAAGGGGAACATGTTTATCAAGTAGCAGGTTGTTCGCACTGCCTCTCCCTAAAATATTTTTGGTAATTTGGCTAAGGATAGCATACTTCTTATTCTTTCCATAATTGTGCGATTCATTCTTTCTGCAACCCCATTATATTGTGGTGTGTGTGGGACAGTCTTTTGGTGTCTAATGCCATATTTAGAACAATAATCTTCAAACATCCTTGAAGTATACTCACCACTATTATCCGTATGAATACACTTCAAGAGCTTTCTGGTTTCTCTTTCTACTTTGCTATGGAAGTCTTTGAAAACTTCAAAGACTTGATCTTTGGATTTTATGACATACACCCACATCTTTCTAGATGCTTCATCTATGAATGTCACAAAGTATGAGGCACCACTAAAGGTTTTTACATTTATGGGTCCGCACACATCCGAATATACTATGTCCAATCTGTTGGTTTCCTTTTTGTTATAATTTTTAACAAAAGCTACCCGATGTTGTTTTCCAATTAAGCAATGATCACAGTGGGATAGTGTTGTACCTTGCATGGATAAAAGTAGTTATCGTCTTGCGAGAGTTTGTAGTCCTTTCTCGCTCATATGGCCAAGCTGCTTGTGCCACAAATCCATAGAGCTACCTTCCACTGTTACAAGTTCATCATTCTCTAAGTGGAACAGAGTCTTGTAGAGAGTGCAAAACTTTTTTCCTCTCGCCAGTACAAGTTATCCTTTGGTAAGCTTCCATCATCCTTTACCAAAGCTGCTTGTGTATCCTTCTTCATCAAGCTTGCCGATGGAGAGAAGATTGAGACGAAGATCGGGCACAAATCTAACATCTTTTAGAACCATCTTTGTTCCAAGGTTAGTGGTAACACAAATATTTTCAATGCAAAGAATTTGAGAAAAGTTTTTGTTACTCATTTTTACTATTCCAAGGTTACCTTCACGAAGCAAAGTGAAGTAGTCCTTCCGGGGAGTAGCATGGTAGGAGGCACCAGAATCAATCACCCATTCTGAGTCTTGGCAAGTAAGATTTGCACAGTCTTCTTCACATGCCAAGAAAAGTACAATTTTATTGTCAGTGACAACTGCTGCACTTTCATTCTTTTCTTGCTTCTGATTGGTCCTTCCTTCCTTTTGTTCTCGCTTGAGCTTACGACATTTCCGTTTTATGTGTCCACTCTTTCCGTAGTGATAGCAACTAATATCCTTCCTAGCCTTTGATTTTTCTCTCGACTTGTCTCAGTTCTGAGGCTGTAATGCCCCACAACCTCACGGTGCGTTACGCTAAGTCGGACTGAATAAGGTAATAGATGGTTACATTTTGATTTGTTGGATTTGGGAACAAGTATTAATTTTAGTTGGTTTCATGTGCAGATTTCTAGCAGAGTTTGATGGAAATCAAGTGTTCATTCAGAGCAGTACTGAGATAGCTGGATTGGAGTGATAATGCCGTCTTCCTTAGTCCGATCGTTCGGATGATTTAGAAAGCACGGCCTGATCGCACGGCCATACCAGTTGAGTAGATCATACTTTGCATCGGACAACTGGTTCAAGGGATCGACTGTATCGGCAGGACATGATGCTTAACGGAATCAACTTGGTAAGTGGGCTCTGTCCCTTCTCCTCTACTCATTCATGCCTAATAATATGGAAAATATGTAAAGGCTTGAACACTTGGACTGGGAATTAGAAATCACTATACTGAGGCGTGTATAGAGTGTACGTCGTTTGCTTGGATAGGTTTGTGGCTTGAATTTGATTTCGCGTTAGTTAGTTGGAGCTGGAGTTGGATTACATTTGGGGAAGTTGGAGAAATATTTGGAATTATGCTTGGACAGTTGGAATTATATATCTTGGTTGGAACATCGAGAATTCGAGCGAACGAGCTTGCATCCGTGCACGACTATCACTTGGGCGCTTTATCATACAAAGCGTGCAGTTGTCGTTCAAAACTGGACAATTGCATCGGCGAGGGCATTGTGCCACTATTGGGGCATTGTGCCACGGGATTATTCTGAGAGAGGGTGTTGCACCAATTGAAATACTGTGTCGAGAAGCGGCATTGTGCCTATAGGAATAACTTGAGATTTATGCCTTGGGCTATATGTTAGAGAATGGTTATGGATATTTGGTTGGATATTTGTTGGATGAGTCTAGGATCGCTTGGTGGGGCGAGAATGTTCAATACTCTGGTCATACCTACTTGGTGTTTGTATGTCACGGACAACCTATGTTGCACGGGGTTTGGTCTCCTCGGACGGGAAGGCTCCGGGCACCGGGACCGTTCGGCCATGGGGAGACAACTTGGTAACGTGCCTCGGGTGTGGTGCCGGCAGTTTAATGTGATTCAGGAGGACTCGCTACTTAGCGTTGTTTCGAGTAGAACAACACTTGATCAGTCCGATCAAAGTCCTTTATGGCTTGGCCAGTGACTTCATATAGATAAGAGTTTATTTGCTTTACTTTGGTTTAGTTTGTGCTTTTCGTGTAGGCAGCGGCCACCTTGCCTCGGCAAGAGTGTGCATATTAGATTGGATTGTGGTTTGGTTTGAGGATGGATATTGAGGCTTGGAAATGGTTCCATAGGTTATCGATTTGCTTGGGTTTGAGTAGGACGGTTTGCATGCTAGTTTCCTTTTGAGTTGGATATCTTGGTTATTTGCTTGAGTTTAATGCTTGCATGCTTAACTTGATTTAAAGGTTTCCTTAACATGTCATATCCTATGCCATAAAACGAATATAGGATTCAATTAGAAAGATCACCATATAACTGTTTGCATTCACTTTTTACTTAGTGTCGCCTTAGACGAGTGGGTTACCCCGCTCACTAGTACAACTGTGTACTGACCAACATTTGTGGGCATTATTTCAGGTACGCAGGTGTAGTGGCGCTACTTGGATATACGAAAAATAATGTATAAACGGTAAGTACCTTTGTGGGCTAGAGACAAGAGCAAGAGTATTACATCGCCTTTGAGGGCAGTTTCATTTGGACCCCATTGAGAGCTTTGCTGCGTATACTCTGATGTGTGCTTGGTACATAATACTTGACTTTCGTTGCAACTTGGTCATTTCAATGATAACTTTGGTGTTTGACAACATCGCCTTGTACGAGCGCAACTCCAGGCTCGTACGGCATCACGTTCCGATGAGATCGATTGTCCTGCAGGAGCGCTGCAACGTGGTGATTCACGTTCAGCGAGGACTATTGAGCTTGCGGGAGATTGGGGAGTGACATATTGGTATCAGAGCACCCGGTTCATTTCCTCGAACTTGGTCCTTCGCTTCATCATAAACTCTAAATAGCTTCCGCGTGTCGTTTAGCTCTTGGCTCTACTCGGTGCCACATTGGACATTTTATGCAATAAGTCTATATATTGCTGGTTATGGTTGCATGTTATGCTTCGTTGCATTGATTTTGTTGATTTTTGTTAGATTGCTTAGCACCATTAGGCATTGTTGCATTCGTGCAGGAAGTTGGGTGGCGTTGTTGCATTTGTACAGCAAGTTGAGAGGTGTGTCATTGTGTTGGCTTGGCTTGTCATTTGGGGAGTTTTTGATTGCATTAGTGGATCAATTGGTTGGCAGATGAGATTGGTTATGCGACATATTGTGAGTAGAAGC
Organism: Iris macrosiphon; assembly: GCA_036927795.1. Lineage (NCBI taxonomy): Eukaryota > Viridiplantae > Streptophyta > Magnoliopsida > Asparagales > Iridaceae > Iris > Iris macrosiphon. The sequence goes on along the minus strand of JAYESA010000013.1, from coordinate 160,345,266 downwards.
GTCAGATAAGAATAAATTGTTGCACGAGTTGCTCTTGTAGCGAATGTGTTGGATGGAGTTTGATTTTTGGCTGGGTATATCACAAAAAGCATTGGCTGAGAAGGTTTGAGTTTGGCTTGGGAATATCATAATAAGTTTGTATGAGTTACTTGTACGACAAATGTAAGGAACAGTTGGTTATTGGGTTGGATTACTTGGAAGAGAGCTCGTTGCACGGGTTGCTCGTATTGCAAAAATATTGGACAGTTTGAGAATAGTTGGAGGTATCGAGAATGGAACATAGCACAAGTTGCCTAACGAGATTGATGAAAAGAGTTGGATGGTTAAAGAATTGGCTGAGTTTCGTGTCAGACTTGAGTTGGGGATGATAGGATCACGCATAAAGGATGGTTCGAACGGATCTTTGAATTAGTGCAAAGGAATCATAATGCGAGTAGCGACTTAATTCGGAGTGGTATACAGGATACCACATAGTGAGCAAGGCATTTAAATATTTTGGATAGACCTCAAAGAAATTGCTTCAACGGACACGGGTAATAGGAATACAAGTTGGTTGGTGCACATCGGCTGAGTTAGAAAGAATAAAAATGGAGCAAGCGAATATTGAGTTGAGCAATCGAGAACGGACTTGTGTAAATGGAAGCATCGTTGAACATAAGAGATGGACGGGATCGGAACAAGTAATGGAAAGAGTGTTTGGAAATTTGAAGGATTGAGGCAGACCAAGTACTAGAAACAAGTTGGGATCGATCGGATGGAAAACTGAATATCGAATTTTGCTTGCACAATTTGGGAGTTCAGTGGAGCATTCATGAATACAAATAGAGAGTTGGGCATAAGGAATGAACAGTTGGGATACGCTTGAGCGAGCGATGGGTGAATCGGAGGATAGCGAGCACGGACTACAAATTTTGGAAACACATTGGAACTGTTGGTTGAGCAATGAAACACGATCTGGTTTGGAGGCACAATGCGATGGTTTCACGCAAACTTAAGGGATTTTGGATATTGGTGCTCGGGAAGTTCGACTCAGGTTTAGCAAAAGTAAAATTTTGGGCAAAATGGTGCAACGATGGTAGACGGATTCTTCGGAAGACATAAATAAGCATAAGGCAAGTCTAGTTGATATTGAGTCAGATTGGAAGTTAACTTACAGTAGTTAGACGGATTGAGGCAACAATGAGGCAATATGGATTTGAGATTTATGTTGGAACTGATGCACGGGTCATTGAGAATGTGTGGACTAATCGAAACATAGAGAAATTAAGATGGGGCTAAGGAATGGAACGAGAGCAAGGATTGTGGTGGAGGGACATTTGAAGATAGCTAAATAAAAGAGCAACGTTAGAGCAAAATACGATGCTGCTCGAGAAAGTTGGACGTGCATTGTGGAACGCGGCAAACGAATAAGAATTGGAGCAAGTCTTTAGTTTTAGAAATTGTTGCAAGTGGTAGTGTGAAAAGTTAAACATGGCAGTTAAAAAATTTGATGGATTCAGGGCAGAACGACGGATTGATGGAAGACGGTTTCGGCGAGCGCAATTCTCGAATTGTGGCTTGGATAGATAGAAAGACTCTAGGTGGTTAAATGGCATTTGGTTGACAGATCGTCAGAGGTAGTGCATGAAGTGATCGGATTCGGAAGTTTGTTTGGATGGAATAATTGGATTATGGCTCGGTTTTACAGAGGAGATATAGCATGGTTCATAGTAACTGTCCATCGTGATGACTTACAATTATTAGCTTCGGGACAGCTGACCCTAGTGACTTGACCGCCAAACCAGAGATGAATATTGTAAACCCATAAAATAAACCTTGTGGCAACGCATTTGGGAATGCGTCGAGGGCAGATGTGAGTAGTGTGTATTGGAGATTGGCCTACTAAATAAGTGTTGGATTTGAGAGATCCTTAGGATAGCCTTCAGCTGAAGATGCATCCAAAAGATTGAAGCGATGGTGGGAATGGCCTAAGTCAACTGATGAGATTCGGAGTCGCAGATTTTTGAAGATTAGCATCGCCTCTGACTCGTCGTGCCCGGGAAGGGAATAACATTCATATGAATTGACGACTGTAAAACTAGCTTGTGAAGATAAAGCAACGGCTCGTTCAGATCATATCATTGCAATACTGGAAGGGACAGATGTGCCTCAGATCTACAAGATGCATCAAAACTTAGTCTGGGATGCATGCTCGTACGGAAGGCGAAGGTGATATCCTGTGCTTCGAGGTAGTGGTAGCAGCGTGAAGAACTATTCCATGCGCAACCTAGTAATTGTGGCGAGTGTGTCCGCATTGAAATCGTGGTGACACTATCCCTTGGGCGTGGTGGAGAGATCTTCATGGATCACATGAACCTCAATATAGATGTTCACCCAGTGAGGTATTGATATTGAGGAAAAGGTGTTGGGCTGAGCTGATCTAGAAACAAAGTTGATATTTGGGTAAGTCGCCTAGCTATGGGGTAGTATCAGTTGTGATGATCGTTCGGAGCATGAGATTATGTTTGGAGACGGTGCTAGTGCGGATTCAGAAATAGTTGGATGGATTGAGTTGGAACACGAGCTAAATTGAGTCGGTGGAAAATCATTATACTTGAGGATAGCGCTTGTGCGAATATGTTGGAATAAAAGTCAGGATTGGTTCGATTGGGAGTAAAGCGAATGCATGCCTCGGACATAAAGATACCCTTATAACTTGTCCAAATTCGCTATTGCTAAGCTCGACTGAAATACATGTATTTCAGGGACGCCTTAAATATGTATACGATCCAAAACTAAGCGATATGAGGAATTCGTATTGAGCTACGAGGAGGATGTGGTAATATAAAATTTGTGCGAGAGTTCAGCGCAAGCGAGATACTGAATCGGGATTAGAAAATGTGAGTTACATAGAGCAGAGTTATAAAATTACATTGTGGCATGCTAGTAAAGAATGGATACTAGTATGGTTCGGGGATGAACCTTAATCTAAGTGGTATATTATGTAACGCGCTACAACCACACGGTGTGTTACGCTGAGTCGGACTGAATGAGGCAATATCTGGTTATATTTTAACTTGTTGGATTTGGGAACAATATTGATTTGAGTTGGTTTTATGTGCAGGTTTCTAGTGGAGTTCGATGGAAATCGGGTGTTCGTTCAGAGAAGTACTGAGATAGCTGGATTGGAGTGATAATGCCGTCTTTCTTAGTCCGATCGGTCGGATGATTTGGAAAGCACGGCCTGCTCGCACGGTCATACCAGTTGAGTAGATCGTACTTTGCATCGGACCACGGGTTCAAGGGATCGGCCGTATCGACAGGACATGATGCTTAACGGAATCTACTTGGTGAGTGGGCTCTGTCCCTTCTCCTCTACCCCTTCATGCCTAATAATATGGAAAATTCATAAATGCTTGAACACTTAGACTGGGACTTAGAAATTACTACACTGAGGCGTGCATAGAGTGTACGTCGTTTGCTTGGATAGGTTTATGGCTTAAAATGGTTTTCGCGTTGGGTAGTTGGAGCTAGGGTTGGATTACATTTGGGGAAGTTAGAGAAATATTTAGAATAATGCTTGGACAGTTGGAATTATATATCTTGGTTAGAACATCGAAAATTCGGGCGAGCGAGCATGCATCCGTATACGAGTATTACTTGGGCGCTTTGTCATGCAAAGCGTGCAGTTGTGGTTCAAAACCGGATAATTGCATCGGCGAGGGCATTGTGCCACTATTGGGGCATTATGCCACAAAATTGTTCTGAGCGAGGGTGTTGCACCCATTAAAATACTGTGTTGAGAAGCGGCATTGTGCCTTTGGGAATAACTTAAGATTTGTGCCTTGGGCTATATGTTGGAGAATGGTTATGGATATTTGGTTGGATTTTGGTTGGATGAGTCTAGGATCGCTTGGTGGGGCGAGAATATTCGATCCTCTCGTCATACCTACTTGGTGTCTGCATGTCACGGACAACCTATGTTGCACGGGATTTGGTCTCCTCGAACGGGAAGGCTCCGAGGCACCGGGACCGTTCGGCCATGGGAGAGACAACTTGGTAACATGCCTCGGGCGCGGTGCTAACGGTTTAATACGATTCAGGCAGGCTTGCTACTTAGCGTTGTTTCGAGTATAACTGCACTTGATCAGTCTGATCAAAGTCCTTTATGGCTTGGCTAGTGACTTCATATTGATAAGAGTTTATTTGCTTTACTTTGGTTTGGTTTGTGCTTTTTGTGTAGGCAGCGGCCACCATGCCTCGGCAAGAGTGTGCATATTGGATTGGATTGTGGTTTGGTTTGAGGATGGATATTGAAGCTTTGAAATGGTTCCATAGGTTCTCGAGTTGCTTGGGTTTGAGTAGGACGGTTTGCATGCTAGTTTCCTTTTGAGTTGGATATCTTGTATATTTGCTTGAGTTTAATGCTTGCATGCTTAACTTGATTTACAACTTTCCTTAACATGTCATACCCTATGCCATGAAACGAATCTAGGATTCAACTAGAAAGATCACCATATAACTGTTTGCATTCACTTTTTACTTAGTGTTGGCTTAGACAAGAGGGTTACCCCGTTCACCAGTACGGATGTGTACTGACCCACGTTTGTGGTTATTATTTCAAGTATGCAGGTGTAGTGGCGCTGCTTTGATATACGGGACATAATGTATGAACAGTAAGTACCTTTGTGGGCTAGAGAAAAGAGCAAGAGTATTACATCGCCTTTGAGGGCAATTTCATTTGGACCCTATCGAGAGCTTCGCTGCGTAAACTCTGATGTGTGCTTGGTACACAATACTTGACTTCCGTTGCAACTTGGTTATTTTGATGATAAATTTGGTGTTTGACAACGTTGCCTTGTGCGAGCGTAACTCCAGACTCGTACGGCGTCACGTCCCGATGAGAACGATTGTCCTACGGAGCGCTGCAATGTGGTGATTCATGTTCAGCAGGGACTATTGAGCTTGCAGGAGATTGGGGAGTGACAGAGGCTGTCGAATTTTTCTCCTCCCCCTATTCTCGGTGACAAGGGCATGAGAATAGGAGGATCCAGATGACTTTCTTCGAATTTCTTCATTCAAGAGGCTGCTTGTAACTTGGTTCATGGATACATCTCTGTCAGGTGCGGAGTTGCTAAAAGACACCACCAGAGTCTCCCAACTATTCGGTAATGAGCTAAACAGAAGAAGGGCTTGAAGCTCTTCGTCCAACACCATCTTCATAGCTGCAAGCTGATTAACAATACTTTGAATTTATTCGGATCTTCATATATGGAATCACCTTCCTTGAACTTGAGATTGACAAGCTTCCGAATCAAGAAAGCTTTGTTGTCGGCGGTCTTCCTCTCATAGAGATCTTCAAGTTTCTTCCACAAGCTGTTCGCCGAAGTCTCATTCGACACATGATGGAATATGGTATCGTCCATCCATTGTCGAATGGTACCGATGGTCTTCCGATCAAGCTTCTTCCATTCTTCCACCGTCATAGAATCTGGCTTGGAAGATTATCCTTCAACCGGTGCATAGAGGTCCTTGCAATAGAGAAGGTCCGTCATATTCGCCTTTCATATCATCCAGTTGCGGCCATTCAAGTTGATCATCTGAATGCCACCAATGGGAGTCTCCATCTCAACACAAGAATATTCGCAACCTTTGCTTTGATACCATTGTTGGAAAAAACAAGATCTTTACCATCTTTGTGATGAGATAAAATAAAATGGAAGAGAAGAGAAATTAAGAGAGAACACACACAAGATTTACCGAGGTTCAGCTCAATTTGAGCCTATGTCCTCCGCCCGCCCCTTCTTCACCATTTTTACTATAATCAAATGAAAGATTATAAGGTCATTCTCTCAAGTTGGTACAACTTAACTTGAGGATCACTCTCTCAGAAACTCACTTGAGGTGAATTACAAGTATGAGGATTACAAGTTTTGTATTGTTCTTCTTGTTACTTATTGTATTCAACCTTCAATATCTCCCCTCTATTTATAGGGAGGATATGTCTCTTGGGTACATCATATTCGTTGCATGGAGAAGTCCAAAGGAAAGATTCATTCATTTTTCCAAGATTCATTCATCTATCATCAATGTTACATGCAAGTTGAATGCATGCAGAATATGAATAGATATGCTACTTCAGATGGTCATAACTTTTTTAATACACCTCCAAATGACCTGGTTTAAAGCTTGGATGAAAGAGAAAACTTTTATCAACAACTTTTGTATTGAAGACCGAGCCAAATAATGATTGCAATAGCTTCGAAATAGCCTCTCAAAATTGACTCTTGTCACAGAAACTGGACCCAGAAAAATGGTTAAGTACTTGGCCGAACCCAACCATTGGTGACCGATTTCCATAGATCAAATCCATGTTTTTTCATCATAGGGATGAACCCCGTTCCCATCATAGTTCACTAGAATGTAATTGTAATCGTAATAAAATCTAATAATTTTTTTTAGTTGATTCTGTTACGATTTTATTATAATTGTGATTAAATTGTAATGAACCAAACAGAACTAAATACTAGTATAGTTCTGTAGTCTAGATCCGCATATATATATATATATATATAATATATATATATATATATATATATATATATAATATATATATATATATATATATATATATATAGAGAGAGAGAGAGAGAGAGAGAGAGAGAGAGAGAGAGAGAGATGATCGAGAGTACTATTACTAGCGGGTTTCCTTGTCCATGTCGAAACTTGAGTAGTAGTTTTTATTCGGTAATATATGATTTTTGTCAAAGTTTTTATATGGTAATGTTTGATTTGGTACTATGATCCTATACATGGAAAGGGATAATCTTAGATTATATTATTTGATAACGTATGATTTCCACCAGATTTTTATACGGTATCTTTGATTTAGTAGTGTGACCCTATATTTGTAAAGGATTCTCTCTCCTATTAAAATGTCTTACCATTATTATCTCTATCGCTAATCTAGGCTTTAAAAGGACTCAAATGTGAGCCGTCTCTGGCCTCAAAACGGCTCAAAAGTCTCCACAATTTATTTGAAAAATTAATATTATGTACACAAATTAAGTTGGTTATAAATGACACCATGAGCAATCTTGACCAAACAAAGAGAATACCTTTCATCTTAACCACATGAGCTAAAAGAGGTGTGTTTAACTATAGTTATATAATATTATATAGATAAATAATTAGTTAAAATTTATTTATTATTTATTTTTAAATTACTTGAGGATATATGTATAGCTTAGACGGCTAGCATTTTCAAAACTTTTTATAAAAATATAGATATATCTATAACAAATTTTAATTAAAATATATTTAAATATTTAAACTATTTTATAATAATATTAAAATAATTTATTTTACATGCTACATATGTGCATTTACTAGTTATTTGTAATAGGAAAGAAGTCTCCTCTATGAAAACCTTATTTAAATCCTACCTAAGTTTTGGTCGGATGGAACTTTAAAATTAAAATTAATACTAAAATTGTTGGAGTTGTTTCCTTTGGACTAGTAAAGGTATTCTTACACCTCTAAATGGATATCGCATTATGTTTTGCTTGTGTTGAGGTGTTCACATAGGATTTGGTGGGACACATGTGCGAGTGTTTTTCTAAGAGAAAAAGAATTAACTCCTCAAATGAAGCATTTATGTTTTTTGTCGCTCTCTTGTTAACTGCGGCTGTGTTGTTGGAAGCATATGCGCAAATACATTGATTGAAAAGATTGAGTCATTAATTCAGATCTGATTTTTGTGAGATTTGAATTTAATTCTTTCCTATCTTTCTGTAATTAGTTGGCGGCCAGGATTAGGATTATGGTTTCCACCCTCCTTTATAGATCAAAAGAGTTATTGTTGCTTCCGCCATTAGAGTCCAGAGGAGTTAGTTCGAGTTCAGAAAGGAGGTGACAACAAGCATTGTAGAAGTTCTGCAAAAATTTGCTGGTTCCTGGGGCAGATCGTGTGGGACGAATCTTGCTTTAAGCAACAGTGATCTTCGTCACCAAGCAAGTATAGATCTTATCTTCCTCTTCTCCTTCTTCTCCCATTGTGATTCGTTCTGCAACTGCGTTTACAAGAAAGAACGAAAATAGTTTTCTGGTTATTGTAATTAAGGCTGTAAGTTGTAATTAAAGATATACATATAGTTATATCGTTCTTCATTGGAATCGAGTTATTCAGAGGACAAACTTATTTGTGTGAACTTCTGAGTCTTGATTACAACTTCAGGATCAAACATATAGTAGGCTGTAAAGTTTGCGTGAACCTTTGTTTCTGGCCTCGTTCTACCATCTTTTGATTAAGTCTCGGGACTAACAATCTCAATGAATGATTCGAATACAATGGAGAACAACCGTGCAAGTATTCTCGACACAAGTTTTAACAAACATGAGAAGTTTGACAAAAAATATTACAACATCCGAAAAAGGAAAATCCGTCTCAATCTTCAACTCGTGAACGTGTATTAAGTGTTGGCCGATCCTGAACCTGAACCTGTTAGGTGGATTATGTAAGACTCATTTTCTTTGGAGTTAAAGATTAATGATGGTAGTGAAATACTGTTTGTTATTCGTTGTTTTTGTCATCTTTTCTGATACCAATGGTGGTTTCACATTATTCGCGTATACCAGTGTATACCAGTTATAACTTGCACATCTTCTACAATGATAGTTTTAGTTGTTCTCTCTTGTATTTGGCTTTATGTCTGTATTTTCCAAATGTTTAGATCAGATGCTACAGCTTATAATCCTTGTCAACTTGATTGCCCATATGCATGTTGGGGACATGGCGGGAGTCCAAGATGAAAAACACCCCAAAAGATGAGAAATCAAAGAAGTGGAAGACAAAAGTCCAAGAATCTTGAACTTCTCAAACCACAACTCCCAAAATTATCTCTGTAGTGACTTTTTCAGAAGCAAAGTTTGTTGTAGCATTGATCTATAGTTTGTTGTTTGCGCAAAAACTGAGTTATTGATATATTATTATGTAGTAGAGACAGAAGATTAGCTCAAACCTTACGTTAAGGCAATTTTTGGCAGATGTAGAGTTTGGTAATCTATTCACATCTTCTCAAAGTTTTGGATTCTTGAGATGAATAATATCAAATCAAAAATTCTATTTGTTAGATCAGCGAGATGTAAACTCTAGCCTTGTTTAGATGTTTCAAATTGACTGACCAATTGAAAGATGAAATCATGCCAGGCCAAATATCAGTTTCGGAGCATTGTTTTTGTTGATGTTACGTATCGTCAAAGTCTTTGTTAGAGTGAGATTGTCTATGGAGTAAGGATTTCTATGTTTTTTGGACAAATTGTTTATTCGAGTATTTGCAATTCTTGATAATAAAATTTTATAACCTAAATTAAATACGGAAATAAGTTGTCCATCCTAAATTTGTTGGAAAAAAAAATCTGCGCACACCCCCTTTAAAAAACTCAATATTTGCTCTTTGAAGAAAAATAAAATAAAATAAAAAATCTCCAACAGAGGTTTCTATAAAAGGTTCTATCATAAGTTAAAAAAATAAAGTAAATAAATGAGTCCCCATAAATATTTATTAACTATTTTATAATAAAATTATATTATTATTTTTTATCTGTGTGCTTTTTAAAAATAAGTCCCACAAAAATATTAACTTACCATATTAACTTACCATATTCTATGGTACAATCCTAACGTACTCATTAAAGATTATGTTGCTTGGTACAATCCTATACCAGTAAATATCCAGGTACAATCATGCCAGGCTATTCTATGGTACAATACTGTTGGAGAAAGTTTATAACTCATGCAATCAGAAGATGTAGATATTAAAGACAAAAATTAAATTAGTAGAGGATTCAAGACACGTTACACAGTCCTTAGAATATAATTTTACCCTTACGAACAGTGCAACATGATCACGACGATCTATCCCTAAGATACAATGAATCCTTTTGATCCACAACACTGTGCACCCGATGGCGAATCCCACGAACGATAACTTCCCTTGTCCAGGAGAGAACTTGGACGGAGGAGGAGAATGGTTATGGTTGTTTTTTTCTCTTTTGTGCTCGAATACGTATATTTGTTTTTCAAACCACAGATAGTTTAAACGTCAAACATATTAACTGTTTTTAAACGTGTTATCTGGATCGTGTTCATGATACTCGTTCTCAACTAATCACGTAACGAGGGTACTTGCGTAAGACCATGTCTACGAAAAACTAGCAACCGAACCAAGATTAAAAAAATTTAAAAAAGTGTGATAATATTACCTTTATACCCCTGGTCCGATCCGCTGACGGTTAGGATCAGTTACGTACTAAGTGTGCGACTAACAAACGCAACAAAAATGTGCATTAAATTACGCACCAGCTAAGGAGTTGGATGATATTTTGTCCTTCCACAAAATTTACTTATCTACTAAGGACAGTAAAATATTATATGCAAAGTAAAATGTTCTCTTTCCAACGTGGAACTAATAAAAAAAAATGTATTTATTGAATTACATGTGGGTTGGTTCACAGGTATTCTATGGTACAATACTAACGTACTCATTAAAGATTAGGTTGTTGGTACAATCCTACGTCACATTCATGCCAGGCTAAGCTGCTATAAAGTTTCAAAAAATTGTTGTCTTTCTTGACGTTGCTCCTCGTACATAATGAAGCCTTGGTTGGGATAAGGTATGAAGCAACATAACTTCAACTTCTATGAAGATGGTTTTTACTTGTGGTGGGTGAAACTTAGTGGTGAATCTTCTTTTTGGCTTAACTGTGAAGAATACTTGTTCTTAATTTGGAGAATTAATCAAGAAATTTATATTATTTTCTTTGTTAAAGGAGAATCCTTCCTCGGCCATGCCAATCTACAGTCAGTTATTTGATTCCAACAGCAGAGCAGAGCAGAGATATTTGGAATTTGAGGTAGTTTTAGTAATTACGGCTAGGTAACAATTTATTCATAAGATTTATTGAAACACATCACAAATTTAACAAAAGAGAGCTATATCTCTCGTCTACATATAGGGCAGGAAGGCGTCCGCGGCAGCCACTTAGCGAGGCACTGGTAGTGAAAACTGTGCGAACAAGGCATCCGAGTCAAGTCTTTGCCACCCCTCTCGTATTCTTCCAAGCAAATAGCGCAATCCTTTTCTTGGAAAAGCCCGTCGTCGTTAAATTTGAGCAGCTCCAGTTTTCCTACCACTCTGCCCCTCCGCGCATACCAAACCGAACCACCCGTGACGTCTCCGCGCATACCAAACTCGATGGCGAACCGGACCCCTATTCGGCCCGAGCCGCAGTGCAGCGCCAGCGCGCCTTCCATGTTGCGGCGGGACACGTAGTCGTCCCAGAAGCGGGACGTGACCGTGTCGCCCAAGCAGGCCACGCCGGATATCACGTGGGACACGAGGCGGTCCCTCAGTTGCGGGGTCTGGAGGAAGCTCTGCAGGTCGTGGGAGAAGACCACGTGCCGGCCGACCGGACGGTGCTCCGCGTCGACGGCCCGGACGTTGAAGATGGCCGTTTCGTGTGGATGGCGGAAGGCTCGGAAGCACATCGAGACGTCCCCTTGCGTTAACATGTCGACATAGAACGGTGCTTCGGTTTCCATATGTAGCTACCAAGTTAAGAAGAAGAAGAAGAGAATTGAAACTAAATAGTAGTATGGTTCTGTAGTCTAGAGCCGCATATATATATATATATATATATAAAGATGATCGAGAGTACTATTACTGGGGACTAGTAGTTTTTGTTTGGTAATATATGATTTATGTCAAAGTTTTATATGGTAATGTTTGATTTGGTAGTTCGATCCTATACTTGGGAAGGTTTTTATATGGCAATCTTTGATTTAGTAATCTGACCGTATATTTGTAAAGGATTGATTTATTCTCTCCATTATTATCTGTAATAATAGGAAAAGAAATCCCCTCTATGAAACCTTACACAAATCCTACGTAAGTTTTCGTTGGGTGTGGATTTAGTAATTTTATGTCGTTTTGGTCTGTGGGTTCTAAATTTGGGAGAATTCCCTTATTCTCTCTCTCTGATTTCAAAATAACTCTCCCTATTTAATTAACAACAAATAAGTATTTTATAGGTCAAATTTCTAAAAGAAGATAAGATCATATTAAATTGATTATACTATATGTAATGGATTACATTATATATATCTAAATTAGTATGCTAATATATAAGCCAAATATAAGAGGTATTACTAAATTTGTTTGGTTTTACACTTTCATGACTAAAAAATAAAATTATTTAGGGATAAAAAAAATTATTTACTCACTAGTTAATCCAAACTTCCATGATAATGTAAAACCTTCATACCCCCCTCTCTATGCCCTTGTTTTTTTTTCATTGAAAATTGTACACCTGATGCGTGTGATCCAACCTTTAATGGGAGGATGGCTCGGATTTCGAGAAGACATGAGGGGAGGATCCCATATATATAGAAGGAGAAGATCTTCTCTTAATCAAACAAAAGAAGTTGCTAAATATTACCTCTTCTGACTCCATGATGAGTTATGAAGAACCGATCGTCATCGAAAGGGGGTAGCTATGACAGATATGTCTCTCACAACAGTTGAGTGGAAGCAGACGATGGTCTTCTACGTAGATGGGCATTAGCCATCCTATCATGCGGTGGTGGCCTTTGTGTGGCATGTGTTGTAGCCGACTGGCACGATAGTGGTCTTCTCCATCAAGAATGGGTTCTTCTTTACTCGATTCTCCTTGGAGGCAGACCTAATAAAGATGCTCCAGGAAGGTCCTTGGATGTTCGAGGGACGCTTGGTATTGACTAAGCGTTGGGATCGTTCGATCTCCATTGAGAGGGATTTGATAGCCGTTGTGCTAGTAGAGATCCAGTTCCTCCGGTTGCTATTGTAGCTCGGGAATGAACCAAAGTTGAGAAAATGGCTAGCGTCGTTGGGGTGACGTTGCAGATGGATGTAGCCACGATGCATCAAAATAGGCTGGCGTTGCTCAGATCCTAGTAGATGTGTCCATGGTGCAGACTCAGGTGATTGTTGTGCATATCAGACTTCCTGATGGAAGACCATTCAACCAACAAGTAACTTATGAGTGGACTCTATTAGTTTGTTTTATGTGTCCTTGCATTGGACATGCTTTAGAGTTCTTCTATGACTCGACTGGAGAAGCCATCAGAGAGTGGTTGATGGATCGTTGATGCAGGACATATCAGGGACGTTTCTGCACTCTAATGTGCATGGTACTATCTCTGGGAAACCTAGTAGAGAAAGTACATGAGAAGTTCAACCATATTATTTTGGTAAGGAGACAAAATCTAGCAAGTTCACCTAGTACATTGCCCCTACTAGCATGAAGAAGGACCAAGAGGATATTGCAGCACAGGGGATGGTCATAGTAGTCAATCCAGATTATGAGCATAGGGAGGAAAATGATAAGGGAAAAGGCACTCCGGTTGCAGTGCCAATGATGGAGAATACTACTTCACCTAAAAATACCAATGCGGTCCAGTACTATCAAAATTCGACCAATTGGCGACGTTTTTAGCGATGTCAGAATAAAGCGTCGTAACTTTTATGAATCTAGCGATGTCATTATAAAACTTCACAAGACGTCGTGGTTGGCGAGTTCAGCGACTTTCAGCGACTACTGTTAGTATTATTAAAACTGATGTCGCTAGGAATTGCTGAACGTCGTTAATTTTTTATTACAGCGACGTTTTATCATTTAAGTCAAAATATATTATTCAATACGTTGTTTGTCTTACGTCACAGTATATTATTTAATCAGTGATATTTAGCGACATCGATTTGAGATGTCGCTAAAGTATTTTATATAGATTTTCAGTTTTTTCTTCTAATATTTTTACCAAAAATTTTGACTAAGAGCTCCGTGCTCCCCCTCGCCCCACCCTGCGACCATGCTTCCTTCCGTGTCACGACCCACGTCCGGATGATCGGACACGAGTACGTGGGTATACGTCCAGCTTACGCCTCAGTGTCGACGGTATAATATTTTCTAGACCACAATAATCAACACAAGTCTAACCAATATCCAAATGTACTCAATCACAACATACTAAAGGAAGATATTAATAAGCAAAGATAAGCATTAAATATAATGTCATAAAAAATCACCGTCACAAATCTATAATCCAATATCGCTTATACAAGCCATGTAGTATTTCGTAGACAAATCTGGTCAATAACTAAAGGAGATGAAGTGAAAGTACCAAAATAGGGAAATACTAAATCTAGATCTCTCCAGGGGTCCAAGGTGCAAGAGCGGTCATAACTATAGGTTTGTCCGAAGGTCCAAGAGTATGGCATAACATTCCTAAAAATATTATCTAGTTAGGATATAATGAGTACAAACACTGAACGCAGTTTCAATACATGGTAGAGACTATAAAACATGAAATAATAATAAAATACATGATGAGATAAGTAAACTGATATCACGGCATGACAAGTAGTGAGAACAAGTAAACATGAGCAAATATGGTATAAATCAGCAAGTATGAAGTGAAACAGGAAAGGCTGTAACTATCTAAGTGTGTTGAAGTACTACTTTCGATATGAGATCGGCTTGGGAGAAACAAGGTCTACTTAGATCCGGCTCAATCATACCTGAAGTGTATGATTAGCTATTCACAAGGTCTACACTACCCCACAAGGTCTAAATAGGGAATGATGACATAACTAATTAGTACTTCTCCATCCCCGACTAGTATAATGGATCTGAATTATGACACACGTAAATCATAATATATGGTTTAAATACGAGCATAATGATCATGGTCTATATACTAACATGAAAAGCAACATCTCAAGACTAAGGATCCATGACATACTAATCCATATAACTATTGTGTCAGAAATAAAATAAGACATCACTAAAACATGCAATATAGAAGCTATCAAGTAAGAAAACTATCAGAGAATGTACTCGACTCAGTTTTATTGGAGTCAACGTGCGCGACACGAACGTATCGACACAGAATAGTTATCAATGTCACATTACTCTAGATGATCCCAAATAATGTGACGGTCAGTACCAATGAGTCCAGAGCGGTCTAAATAGCTATAAATGACATATAGAAGTCCATGATCGAAATTTGGTACAAATTTTGAGATGAAGATATCGGGTCCACACAACGTCCCGCAAAGAGATAAGAAATGCACAAATTAGCTAAGCTCAATAATAACCAAGTTATATAGAGAGAAAGGTTGATTTAGTTATACATAAAAGCCTATTTTAAAATATACATATAGATTTAGATAATACTCATTTAAAGAAACCACTTGTCACGTCCAAGTCCCAAAATATGTAGGATTGTGATACACAACCATGCCAGCAGTATATATACATAGGCTACTCTAATGTATGGAACCTAAGAATAGACACTTAAGCTGTAAATGAAGTCTATCTCACAAGTGGTATATTATATCACAAGTCAAAGGTATAACTAAATCTCCACAAGCAGTTTATATCTCATCCACGATAAATAAATATCAACTAAATCAAATAGATAATGATGAATGTAAATACGAAATATTCAAGTTCATCAAGAATTTAAAAGACGTCCGGTGGAGATCCGCTACCAGTAGACGTAAAATAAAAGATAAAAAATACAGCTAAATTCATACTAGAAAGTAAACTAAGCATATGCATAGCCATAACTGCTGTCATACCCTCGTCTGGTGTCGGTCCGTACATCTGCGAGTACTTCTCGTTTGCTAAATCTGGAGAACAAATCCAGATCCTCAGTAGGACATAACAAGATACACAGAGATACGAGCCAAAAGTATAGTATCATCATGCAAGAGTAATGACAAGAAAATAAGTATGAAAGAAATAACTAAGACATAAGGAAGTACACATCTAAGACAGTAGCATGCCGATGATGCTATCAAACGTGACTACAAGTAAATCGGGGTAGCCGCAACTCAATGGGAGATAACGGTCCTATAGAAAGTAGGCCAATGAGGACTCCCAATTTATAGTATGGCTCTTTCATAGCCCAATGAGATCTCACGAATGAGGATAGTCAAGTGAACAGGTTTTTATTGAAGCACAATGGGTACCCACAATTGAGAGTGCTCAAAGTATAGTTAACGCCTAATAACGGTATCCTAAACTACGAAGTCAAGTCAAATCGAGTCCAAGTAGTACGGGGACAAAGTTTCACGTCAAGTCATACACACAATGTGGAGCATATATTAAATATGTGACTAGAAAGTAGAGACGAGCAACATATATGGAAGCAATAAATAAACATCGTAAAGCAGGTACAAGGAACATATGATAGATAAGAAAGAAATAGACATGAACAAAAACAAGTAAAAATATGATACATAATATTGTAAAAGAGTAAAAATAAGCATATATAAATATGTGTCTGGTCCTCCAATATCACGCCTATCCAAAAACACACATATTTATAAATACAAGGTTAATATTCTTTTATATAAAATTTTGTATATAATTGGACAAGTCCATTTTTAACTCAAAGTGCCTTTAAACCTTATTATATAATAGAGTATATTTTTTAATCATTCTAGTTAATTGCTTATGGGTTATAATAAAATAAGGTGAGTTATAAGGGGGTTAAGTGCAAACTATCCTATTCCTTTCTAGAAATTCACGTTAATAGTGACATAAAGTCATTATTTGATGGACACAAGGATGTATATTTATATTTTACTGTTTTTATATACTATATATACAATAGCTATATGAAATTATGGCACTAACAAAAGTAAGGGAGTGGTTTATCTGTGAAGTATGAAAACCTTTTCATATTTTTCTTATTTGAGAACATGCTCCATGTTGCATAGTAATCGATTTTAAACTGATTTGACCATGAATACTAGTTTGTGTGGGTGGGGACCACAAGTAAGCCAAAGAAGAATTGTTGATGAATTAATTACAGGGAAAATTTTATACAGAGCATCAAAATTATAACAAATCTCACTCAAAGCACAAAAATTTACAAATTTACAAATAAAGCATCATAACGCCTATCCGAAGGGCGTTTCACAAGTTCCCAATTTTTTTTCCATTTGGGTTGTCTGCTTCCGTTACAGTCGGAATTTTTTTTTTAGAAAACGCCCTTTGGAAGGACGTTTTCCCAAAAGAAAACGACATTCCATAGGGCGTTTTCTAATTTTTTTTTTTTTGCTCTCTCTCTCTCTCTCTCTCTCTCTCTCTCTACTCTCTATGCTCTCTCTCTCTCTCTCTCTCTCTCTCTCTCTCCCACTCACTCTCTGCTCTTTCTCTCTACCCCTCTCTCTATCTCTCTGTACGCTCTCTCTCACTCACTCTCTGCTCTCTCTCTCTCATTCACTCTTTGCTCTCTCTCTCTCTCTCTCACTCACTCTCTAATTCCCGCTCATCTCTCTCACTCACTCTCCGCTCTCTCTCTCTCTCTGATGTCTCTCTCTCTCACTCACTCACTCACTCACTCACTCACTCTCCGTGCTCTCTCTCTCTCTCTCTCTCTCTCTCTCTCTCTCTCATTCTAGCTCATCTCTCTCTCCCTCTTTGTCTCTCGTCTCTATCACTGTCCCTCTCTGTCTCACTCTCTCGTCTCTCTCACTGTGAACCCTCTCGCCTGTTTCTTTCTTCTCTCTCTCTCTCTTTAGCCCTCTCCTCTCCTCTCCTCTCCTCTTCTCTTCTCTCTCTCTTCCTGACACCCTTTCATTATTTTTTTTTCTTTTTTCACATAATGACATGCATGCACATTTGCGCCCGTGAGCATACTTTGTTTGAATGCATTGGAAAATGATATAAGGTTCTCGGGAAGAGAAAAAGTATGGTGCATGCATGCCATGATACAACTTTTGACTGAAAAAGTAGATAGTAGAAGGAAGTGTTTATAAGAATGAGAATTTCGGTTATAAATTTACATAAGGAGAAGAAGACAACATTTTTGAGAGTTTCTCCAGAAAGAGAGTTCAATAGGAGAAGCTGGAGGCTTCAAGAGTTTGAAAAGAGTTCAAGAGCAAGAAGATACAAAATAAAAAACTGGTAAAATAGTTCAAGAGTTTGAAAAGAGTTCAATAGCAATTTAATTATGTATTTTTCATGTAATATCCTAATCATAAATCTAGATGGCTTTTCAAAATAACGGACTCATACCCGGTGGACCTACAACTCCGGCTATTGAACATAAGCGAAAGTCTCATATTTCTAGTCGAATTTTCGCAGGACCGATAATATAATTTTTAGATAATTAATATTATTGTTTTTATGCGTATTATATTATACTAACGATATCTATACATATATTTTATAGCTCTATGATTATCCAGATGTAAAATTATGAGAGCATGGTGAGTGGCGGTCATTATGGGAGTTGACTAAAGGCCAAAAGGTCTTGGTGGAGGCTTTTGGTTTTCACTTTGTTGACGCTATACGAATTAAGCGTCATGATAGATACCTGATATTAAGTATCGTTGAGTGATGGTGGCCAACACGCAACATATTTCAGCTACCCTTCGGGGAGATGACGATCACATTAGCGTATGTGGCACAGATTATAGGATTGCCTATCGAGGGTAATCACATATATTTTGATAAAAAGTTGGAAGCAAAATATCTCGTTAGATAATACCTCGGTGTGGAGCCCTCTCTCAATGGGAGAAACTAGCACTGTTAAACTCACTTGGCTCCGGTCTACTTTCATGCATGTTTATCATATCGGCTCTGCAACAGTTCCTGTCGATATTTATTTACATGTATTAATTATTGTTAATATTATTTAATGTAAATCGTATCAATATTTAATTATGTTTTCAGGTGATATATTGCACTAGAGCTTACTTACTGTGTCTATGCGGTGCATTTTTGTTTTTCGATGCTACGGGAATATGTTCAACGTGCGACTGCTACCATTTCTTGCGGACATCCATTCCAACACAAAATACGCATGTAGTAAAGCAGTGTTAGCATATTTATACCGCTCTATGACATCTTTTGTGAGAAAGGTATCAAAGGGTAGAATAGCAAAAAATATAAGTGGATGTCTAACACTTATACATGTATGAATAAAAATGAATAATATCTGCTATCTTTATTTGGGTCTTATTTGTGTTCTTCTTTGTTGTTCTGGTGTTACGATCACTTCGAGATTAGTAGACCAGTTAGTAAATATAGAGATGAACAAATAGTATGGCCAGCAGACATTTGCTGGAATTTTGGAAATACAGATTATGTGCATTGTATGACAAAAGTGGTATCTCTTTACCGGCATCGATTTGACACATTAACCGCCTATGAGGTAAGTATGTAATTATTAAATTAAATTTGTAGATGTTATTTCCGTGCCTACCATTTATTACTCGCTAAATATCAAATAGGTTGTTTGGCAACCACTAAGTATGCCATAAGTAGTGAGAGATGGTGAACGTGTCCGCAGTCTCCATAGGTATTATATCATGTACAATAGATCTATCATAATTCATCCAGCTTATCGTGTTATGCGACAGTTTGGACTGAAATAGATGATACCCCTGGAGCCTTTGACTTCTAGTAGTACCAAATCAAATATGGAAGAGCGGGTACGTACATATATGCTTGGTTGGCATTCCAGATTTACCACGTATGGCATGGAACACATGTACGAATTGATGACATCGGCGGCAGATTATAAGTTAAGGGGTATTTTAAATAAATTATACGATATTAGATCTTACAAATCCTTTTGTGTTAAAATTTTACAGTGGAGGGTAGTGCTGATTTTCTACGTTAGTATGGATGCCCGCTAGTACAAAATAGGATATATAAATTTGAAGAACCTCGGTTTAAGCCACGAGCTTTAGACGATCTGAGCTTGAGTGGCAGGAGGGCACGCGATGCTCTAGTAGTATGTGTTCTTTTTTACATAAACTATCATCTTTATATATGTTACTTTTATATTCATTCAGTGTGGATTTAAATATTCAGGCGGAGACACTGGCTGATATAGCTGAGGACCCCGAAAGAGATCCAGAAGGGATTTTAGGGACGACTGTACAATATCTACGTGCACCACTGAGTTCCCGTTTTACTCCACTCGATATACTAGACAGAAGTCTGGTAGGCTTCGTGAGACAAAGACAGGAACGTTCTCGTAGGACACGTGATCGAGGAGCTGGTTCGAGCAATGCCGAGGCACAAATTTTACAGGTTGGTGAGGGAACATCCTAAGCTTACGAGGGCACTTCGTAGCCTTACGCTGGCATTTCACAGCCGTATGTTGGCATGCCACAGTATTACGAGGGATATTAGCAGCCTTACGCTGGCACGTCACAGCCATACGTTGGCATGTCACAACATTATGAGGGATATTTCCAGCCTTACGCTAGCATGTCATAACCTTACGAGGGTAGGCCACAACATGAATATGACACATCCTAGAGTTACGAGAGCACATCCCATAGCAACGAGGGCACATACAAGAGTTACGATACCACGCCACAGGCTGTTTCTCATGATTGGGATTGGAATTATTACCTGTAGGAGACTAGCACTTCGTTGTTTGGCTCAACCAGTCTTGATCCAAACTCCCATTTATATTTGCCACCACTGGAGGGTACAAAGGAAAGGAGAGATAGGCTAGGTCTTAGGCGAGTAGATCGTAGAGATTATAGAAGGGATGACAGAGGGGGATAGTAATTTTGTTGGTCTCCATAAATAAATATATGACAATATTTTGTTGGTCTTTAAATTTTAGTAATATGATATTTATTTTATTCGAAAGTTCAGCAACTTCAATTACAATATTATAACAACGTAAAATCAAAATCATAATTACTCTAAAAAGATACAATCATAATATTTATGTCTTAGTTGGTTTCTATAACTCCCTTTGTTGTGTCCCAGCCTGCCACAATTACTGCAACGAAGATCTCTTATCGACGGTTCTCTTGTAATTATATGATTCTTCTTCGGTCTGCCAGCTCTACGCCCAAGAAGTGGTACTCCAATTTGACCTCTTACCGGTTCACTTTGAGGAGTATAGGAAACTACAATCGGTTCCATACATGGCATGTATACAGCTCTAAGTGTTACAATAGAAAATTCAACAGGATAACAACTTTCAACTGGTACGTTAGAAGAATGACATGTAAAGCAAGCATGTTCACATGGTAGTAGAGTATGTTGCCACCGACCATATGTACAATATTTAAGGTCTAGTTCAACCACATAACATTTACTTGTTTCATGATCCCATATTTCAAATTTATTGTTATTAAAATACAATAACTGAAAATGGTGTGACTTTTGTCTAATACTTGCCATAGTGTTCATCATCCTTGGACAAAACTTTGTTTCCATCTTTTCAGCATTTGTTCGATGCTTATCGTAAACTATTATTATTTTTGCTCTAATACCATCAAGCAATGTTGATATTGGTTTGACATATAAACTTTTAATCCAATTGTTAAAATATTCAGCAATGTTTGAAGTATTGATATCTAATCGTGGGCACGGTGCATAAGCTCTTATCCAGTGAGAAAAAAAATATGATTTTTATCGTTTGACCCAACAATCTAATTAAAAATATTTACATCAGCAGATTTTATTGTTTCCAAACAACCATTTGCATCAACCTCATTATAAGATCGGGTAAGTTTGTCTAACCATTGTAGATATGTCAGTGTACGAGGACACTAATTTTTCAAATTTTGTTTAAAATGTTGAATACAAAAAAAGTTGGAAGAGTTTGGAAAAACTGTTCGAATTCCACGAATTAATTATTTCTGCTTATCAGATATAAATAAAATATTATCCCACTGTTCAAAATAAGTTTCGAAAGACATTTTTAAACAGTTTAAAAATCATGTCAACGACTCTTCCCAGCAACACAATAAGCATTAGGATATAGTTGATAGTTTGGATTGTGGGCACAAGCAACAAATAAATTACCTTAGAATCTAGATGTAAGAAAAGTAGCATTAATACTAATAACAGGTAAACAACCACTTAAGAAATCATCCATACAAGCCTTGAAACAAATAAATATTCTTTGGAAGACATTATTTTCTACTGTTTTTAAAAAACATTTGTGCCGGAATTTCTTTCCATAATTGTAAAACAATATTTCTCAAGACTACCATATGTATTAACGTAACTGCCGTTAATATCAGATAATGCAAGTTTCCTAGATCTCCAAGCTTTCGAATATTTAATATGTATCTGATGTTCTCTAACTATATCGTGTACAATATGTGCTGGACTATACGAGTTGTTATCTCTAATTGTACCAATTATTTTATTTCTTACCCATGTAGTGGTGGCTAGTGGATGATGTCCTCCTGTAAATCCACCTAAACATGAATGTCTACCTTCAAAAGTATGAATTTCAAATGTACTAATATCACAATTAGCTTTAGCGTATACTCTCGAACAACAGTTTAGAGAATCACAAGTATACACTATTCTTTGATGATTGTTATGTTTAGATGAACAACTAAATTTATACGTAATTGCTAGGTCACTAATAAAAATTTGAAAGCCTGAGGAGAATCAAATTGTCTGCCAACAATTAACCCAGTAATACAACCAACGATATTAGCATCATTATCATCTAAATAGTAATCTAAATTTTCAACCAAATTATCACTATTTTCATCGTCAACATCATTGTTTTCATGTATCAGGATTAATTTCAGTATTGTTTAGTTATACAACTAGGACCAATATTAAAATCTTGGTTATCGTAAAAATGTTCACTACTTGAAATAATAGTTGTGTCGATATTTTCTAGTGATAGAATTGTCACGCCCCGATCTCCCGCAGAAATCGGCCGTCCCCGCTAGGCACGAATCACCGCGCCAGCGCTCCCGCGGGATAATCGTTTCCATCGGGAGGTGATGTCGTACGAGCCTGGGGTTGCACCTGCACAAGGCAACATCGTTAAAGTTGTGGCTATCATCGAATCGATCGAGTAAGCAGTGGAGGGACAGTGTTGCAAACAATAATCCATCTGAATATACGGGGCAAATCATAAGGCACTAGGTTCTCTGAATACAAAGGCATCGTTGCATACATTATGTCCCTCTATACAAAATTAGCTCAAAGCAATCGATTGGCTCAACGCATCAAAACCAAATTTTGGGTCCCAGGGATAAGGCACGGCTATCGCTTCCTCGGACGATCCAGCACCTGCGAACAAACAAATTGTTGGTGGGTCTACACTTTAGAGAAAGTACTGGTGAGTCTAAAAACAACGAACATAAGCTTTACTCCCTGAAACCCACACTAAGTAATCATATTATAAAATATTACATTACTAGTGATCTTTCTAGTTTTACCTATGTTCGTTACATGCAGCACAGAAAAGCAGTCATATTACTTTTTTTTGAAACATCTTTGAAAACAGAGTTCATATTCGATATAAGCAAGAAGGCAAGACAAGCAGTTCATATACGATATGTAAGATTCATTTCTATAACTCTTGTGCACAGCGTGTCTCGTGAGTCATATGCATTTCTTTAAAGACTATAGCAAACATCTAGTGGACTATCATTTTAGCATCTCATATCAATAACATCATATCATGTGAACGAGATATAAGCATATACGAAAATATGACTTCTCTATGTAAGCATTCAATACCGAAAAGCATATTCAATAGCATGCATATCACTTATTCAGTAATTCTTACCCTTTCGCCGAGCGGTTATCCCTGCAGCAGACATACGAGTTAGAAACATATGCATATTTATGAATAAGGCTCTCTTTTCCTGTCTGTCTCTATATCAAATAGTTAGGTATGTAAGAAGGCTGAATCCTAGCATGCGACCTAACTATATGATGGTCCATGAGTCTCCTTCCTCAAGATTAGAAGCGGTGTTATCACGGCCCAATACTGCACTATATATACTCACTTATAATACATAGCTGCTTTGACTCATAAACCAGCTATCTAATAGAAATGAATACCCCCTGATCGTGAGGACTTCTTTGCCTCAGGTATTCGTCTAATCCCCCCAGGGAGAACGGTCCCTAACGCCCCAGAAAATCGTTCGTGGGATTTTCCCTTGTGTACAAGTTGTCTAGGACCAATGCATGAATGTAGTTCTATCAGATAAACTCTATATGGATGCAACAGTTCTATAAAAGGCATATATTCAATCTCTTCTCTCTCTGTCTCTGTCTCTGTCTTTGTGCGGATAGGCCGCCATTTTTATCTCTTACGCAGACTGGCTGCCATATTCTCTGAGATCGTTCAAGTATTTCGATAACTTCTATAGAAACATATAACAATCTCTATTTAAGCAAGCAAGCATAGAAACTGTTCTATATCTCTTTAGCTAAGCATGCAATTCTACTCTTTCTTTAGCATATACGAAGGAAACAAATGAACTTCTTTTACTCTTATTTATTAGCATGGCAGCGGTTCGATTGATAACGGTGTCTGTGTAGCTAAGCATGCACATTTCTATCTTTAACTAGCATGGCAATGGTTCTAGCTCTTTCTTTTTACACAATCAATTCAAGTTATCTAGTTAGGCAAGCAGGTTCTTTTCAATGATAAGCTATGTGAGTTCTCTTATTAAGCATGTAGAGTCAGTTCTATCATTCTTCTTCTGAAACTATCTTCTTAGAACAAGCATTCAAAAACTCAGATTCATTATTAAGGTGTGCAAGAATCAAAGAATAAAGTTTTGCCCACTCACCTAGATCAATCGTCCTGTGTTTCGATCAAAAACTCTCCGAGAAGGCTTCGCTCCAGCCACTAAATCGATATCTCTTGTACATAGTGCCTACGCAGAGCGGGGCACTACATACTTATCCACTAACAAAGAGTTTCATCCTCAAAACTTTAAGGAAAAACTTTCGATTATCCCGAGCAGTGATAGTCCTTATCCCTCACCATCCTCAATCGAAAACTCTAGCAATCTATAACAAGCACGAAAGCACAACTCTCAAGCAACAAATCAAATCCAAATAACTTTTATGCACATCTTTGAGAATATCTATGGACTTATTGTATGGAACGCTCTATTCAATTACGATATCAATGTACAAGGAATCGTCATCTAAGAACAACAGGAAAATGGGCGTAAGGCCAGATGATCAAATTGCTCTGATACCATTATGTCATGCCCCGATCTCCTACAGGAACCGGCCGCCCCCGCTGGACGCGAATCACTGTGACAGCGCTCCCGCGGGATGATCATTTCTATCGGGACGTGATGCTATGCGAGCCTGGGTTGCGTACTGTAAACACCCTAATTTTTAGAATAAATTTTAATATAATTTTCCCAGATTTTTCGGTATTTTCTAGAATTTAAAACGAAGGTGATTGTGAATTAAAGAATTTTAAGTGTGGCTAACTGGTATTAAAATATTATGAAAATAATATCTTATGGTGTAAAATGGAACACCGGTCATGTGGTATTTTTCGGTGAATTATTTGGACTCCGGAGACGAGTTTTAAGCCTTAAAAACTATTGGAGATGTGAACCGAACCAAACCAACCCGACCCGAAACCCGCGTGGAAACCCTAGCTACCAGATTTACTGTAGCCGCCGGTATAAAACCCTTTGGCATGCGTGCCCAGCCCACCGCAGCACCCTTCCTCTCCCATCTCGAGCGCCGCATCCATCAGCCTAACTCCGGCGCCGCCCTCCCATCTCGAGCGTCGTCGACCCGACTCCGCTGTGCTCGACGCCTCCCTCACAGACCCTAGCCTCCCACCTCAAAACCGACGATCCCTCGACACCTCCACCGACTCGCAGCGCCAGTCGTCGACCTCGCTGCTGACCCGACGCCTCAGCACCCCAACCCCGACGTCCCCTCTACCTGATCCGCTGCCGTCGACCAGATCCGCTGCTGTCGACCGGGCCCAGATCCACCTGTCGTTGACGACCCGACGCATCCCGAGCGTCACCCCGCTGACCCGAGTCAGAACCCTAGCTCAGACTCTCGACGAGAATCCTCGATCAGGACACAAAGTTGACTCTCGGACACGTGGAATTCAGCGTTCACGGAGCCCTGTTCAGGTATCGTTTTCTCTCGTCTCGCAACTCCGTTTTAGTTTCCGTCAGTTGCTACGCGTAGACTGTATAACCCTCTCGGTGCCCGTGTAACTCGCTCGGTGCATCCCGTCCTGTGGTGATCGCACACCGCGATCCAAAAACAGGAAAAACAATGCCCTATTTCACCCCGGAACTGAGTGCGTCCCGCCAAACGGGACGACTTGGTCGCACGCAGTCTTTACCGAACCGTGCGCGTCGTTGATACGGTCGTGTAGGATTTCGCAGAAGTCGATTTGGAGCTGCGTGCACCCCGGAATCAATGCGTATCCGCCGTCGACACCCTGTATCCGACCTTTCTGGAACACGCTGTAACTTCGTGTACACATGTCGGATCGAGACGAAACTTACGCCATCGAACTCGTAGCAATACGCTGGTCCTGTGACCCAAGTTTGGTCCGATTCTAAGAACATTGATAAAATCGCGTATCGTGGGCCCCACAGGCTCCACTTGACGGGTGATTTTGAGATCGGCACATCAGAATCCAATTCTGGAAGTTCCGTTGGGTTCGTATCATCGTTCCTAACTTGTAGACACTGAGTTTAAGGAATTTGGAGACCTTTGACCCTGACACACTTTTCGGTGCAAGTGGCCCACATGTGGATCCCGCTTTGGGCCGGAAATGACCATTTTGCCCCTATGTCCAAATTGGACGTAAGGACAGGCAATTCTAGCAGTTTGATACCTTCTGAGACTGTTGGTGATGTTTATTACAGCTTTTGGAGTAGTACCTACCGGATCCACTGATACCAGGACGATAGTTGATATTCAAACATCAGGCAAGTGTACCTTGCCAACTCTGCAGTATTATTACCTAATTTCTTACTTCATTATATTGCTGTGCTTGTTCAACCTAGGATCGTGTGACATACTTAGCGTTCGATTATCAGTCGGGTGCCAACACCGTACGCGGTGTTGGGTATTGTCATCTAGAGATGGACATACGTGACACTTTATCTTCTCGTACTTGTCTTACCAAGTACACTATGACCCAGGACACTGGACACTGTTCATGAGACAGGATCTTCCCGAGATATTCGTGGTGATTCTGTATAGGATACAGGACTTATAGAGATACTATAGTCAAGATACATTATGACTTGTGCATTAGTTATGATCCCGCTGACATGGACATGAGACGTTATGGTCATGATATGCGTGGTTACATTGGGTGGGGAGAGACACACAGACTACAGGCTGATCATATATATATACACCCCTACTATTGTGAGGCCCAAGACTCTGAAGCCCGAGCTTGGCCCATTACTCATTATTACTGCTACTACCGGCTCCCCTACACTGAGCTTGTAGTATGCTTCAGCCTGAGTTCTAGTGCTGCTCTCATCTTGCATATCACTTAGCTGGTTATTTTAGTATTCCCTTATTGTTCCATCTATTGCTGGAGAGACCCACAGGCTACAGGTTGACTATATTATGTCGGCTACTCAGTCTTCCGCTGAGCTAGACCACCTCTTGACACCACTGCTACAGGTTCCCCTACACAGAGCTTGTAGATGTTCAACCTGAGTACTAATGATATTCTCTCTTGCAATTTATACAGATATTTTCATACTTACCCTGTTTATCTCATTATGTGCTGCACTGTTTATATTCTGGTTTATATTATTTTCTGTACCTTGCTATGTCCCCTGAGGACCTGGATATGGATTTTTGTCCCCAGATTTTGCAGACGTGGTTTATCCCGAGGTATACGGGACCGCAGCAGGAGGAGCCGATCCAGGAGCTGTACCGCCATCTGAGGACGAGGTCTTAGCTGAAGACTTCTCTTGAGCATCCATGTTCATGCTCAGCTTTTATTATTTATTTTAGTCTGTTATATTCTGGTCTGCTGAACCTTTGTACTAGATATTTATCAGGTTGTTCCCCGAAGTACTTTGTGAGACGCATTGATGATTTATATTCCTTATTTACTCTGTGGATCATATTTTATATCTTGTGTGGATGAGATTAGTTGTGCCATGATTGTCGTAGACTTGTTTTACAGCTTAAGTATGCCCTGATGGGTCCATTAAATTGGGTTTGTCCATCGGTGCGTACTGCTGGCCATTGCCACGTGTCTAGTCCCACGGTATTTTGGGACTGGGGCGTGACATGGTTTTTGTGGTGGCCCATGCAGGTCTACGACAAATTGTTCTGTTTCAACTTAGGAACTGAACTAGCCTGCCCTAAGGATAGAATAGATTGTAGGATCTCATCCATTATTAAAACCATTATTGAACTCTATATCGAACTCGAAATTGTTACTTGAACTGCATCCTGTTTTGATTCCTCTGAGCGTTCTTACAGTTTATCTTTTGGTTGCAGAGAAATGGATCCCAGGAACGGAGACGAGATTCTATTGGATACGCCACATGACGCTGTGGTTACTTATATTGACGGAGTGACTCCAGGGAATGGAGGACAAGCATCGCAGAGCGATCAAACTGGTCAGTCTAATCCAAGGTTCCGGAGAGATGACATCCCACCTCCACCACAGTTCACTCCCCAGATGCCAGCTTTCCCGCCAAGACAAGCCATGGACGGGCAACAGATATTCCAGATGATGTACGCTATGATGCAAGCACAGCAACAGATTCA
This sequence comes from Iris macrosiphon, assembly GCA_036927795.1. Classification (NCBI taxonomy): domain Eukaryota; kingdom Viridiplantae; phylum Streptophyta; class Magnoliopsida; order Asparagales; family Iridaceae; genus Iris; species Iris macrosiphon. Next base: position 160,316,670 of record JAYESA010000013.1, on the reverse strand, counting down.
GCAAGAAGCACAACGACAGGAGGCCGAGAATCTGAGAACCAGCCTGGTATCCGCAATGGAGCAGGCAAATCCACCAGCAAGGAGTTCAGCCTACTCTTAGGGTACTAACTGTAGAAGGGGAGACAGGTTACCCAAGAGTCATCTCAGAATTTGTGGATGTATTTCCCGATGATCTTCCAGGTTTACCGCCTGATCGGGAAATAGAATTCACAATAGACTTAACTCCAGGAGCAGAGCCAATCACTTCATCAATTTATCGGCTAGCACCCAAGGAGTTAGTGGAGTTGAAAGAACAGGTCGATGATCTCTTGGAGAAGGGTTTCATTCGGCCCAGTGTTTCACCTTGGGGAGCACCCATATTATTTGTGCCAAAGAAGGATGGAACAGTACGGTTATGCATTGACTACCGGGCACTGAATGCTGTGACCATCAAGAACAGGTATCCCTTACCACGCATTGATGATCTATTCGATCAATTGAGTGGGGCTAGGGTATTTTCGAAGATTGAACTTCGATCCGGCTATCATCAGATCAAGGTGAGGAAGGAAGATATCCCGAAGATAGCTTTCAGGACCAAGTATGGACATTATGAGTTCTTGGTAATACCGTTTGGTTTAACCAACGCGCCAGCAGTGTTTATGAGTTTAATGAACAGAGTCTTTCATCAGTTCTTGGATAAATTCGTAGTGGTGTTCATTGATGACATTCTCATATATTCCAAGAATCATGAAGAGCACGAGGAACATCTCCGAATCGTGTTAGAGACCTTGAGGCAGGAGAAGTTATACGCCAAACTCAGTAAGTGTGATTTCTGTATAGACAAAGTGCCTTTCTTGGGATACATCATCTCAGGAGAAGGACTTTCAGTGGATCCAGAGAAAGTTGCGGCAATATAGACTTGGCCTACACCCACATCAGTTGCAGAGGTGAGAAGTTTTCTCGGACTTGCAGGATATTACCGAAGGTTTGTAGAAAATTTCTCGAGGATTGTAGAACCGATGACGAAGCTGACACGTAAAGACCAGGAGTTTATATGGACCGAAGACTACCAGAAGGCCTTCGAAGAGTTGAAGAGAAGATTAACAACAGCACCTGTCTTGACTCTTCCTTCAGGGTCAGGAGGTTTTGTTGTTTACAGTGATGCATCGGGTAGCGGACTGGGATGTGTTTTGATACAACATGGCAAAGTTATTGCTTACGCATCGAGACAGTTGAAGGTTCACGAGAAGAACTACCCAACCCACGATCTGGAGTTAGCAGCAGTTATTTTTGTATTGAAAATTTGGAGGCACTACCTTTATGGTGAAAAAGTAGACATATTTACAGATCACAAAAGTCTGAAGTATGTATATACTCAGAAGGAGCTTAACATGAGGCAGAGACGCTGGCTTGAATTGATGGTAGATTTTGACATAGATCTGCAGTATCATCCGGGAAAGGCGAATGTTGTTGCAGATGCGCTCAGCAGAAAGCCTACGGCTTATTTCTTGACGATGCAGCCCGAGTTATTGAGAGATCTACAGGAGCTTCAGATAGAGGTTGTCTTACCGGGACAGAATAGCTTGATGGCTAATCTTGAGATTTAGTCATCACACGTGGAGAAGATTAAAGAGGCATTGCCCACCGATGCTAGATTTAGAAGACTCAAAGAAAGGACAGAAGCAGGCATGCAGACAGGACTTCGCATTCATGAAGACGGGACATTGAGGTTTGGAAATCGCCTGTATGTTCCAAATGGAGAATTGAGACAGGAGTTAATGACGGAAGCACATAGCTCTATGTACTCTGTTCACCCAGGAGGAACCAAGATGTATCGAGACTTGAGACAGTATTACTGGTGGCACGGAATGAAAAGAGCGATTGCAAGATTTGTGGCCAAATGCTTAGTCTGCCAGCAAGTGAAGGCCGAGCATCAGAGGACTGCAGGTATGTTACAGCCGCTTCCGATACCGGAATGGAAGTGGGAGCATATCACGATAGATTTTGTTACAGGATTTCCGAGGAGCCCCAGCGGAAAAGACGCAGTATGGGTGATAGTGGATCGACTCACTAAATCGGCACACTTCTTGCCATTTAGAGTTGGACAGTCCACAGAGGTACTAGCCGACATGTATATGCGACAAATCGTCAAGTTACATGGAGTGCCGGTCAGTATTGTATCGGATCGAGACTCGAGATTTACCTCTCATTTCTGGAGAAGCATGCAAGAGAGTCTGGGCACCAGACTCAAATTCAGCATGGCCTACCACCCACAGACAGATGGCCAATCAGAGCGCACCATTCAGATATTGGAGGACATTTTACGATCTTGTATGCTAGACTTTGGAGGATCTTGGGAAGATCATCTGCACTTAGTGGAGTTCTCCTACAATAACAGTTATCAGGCCAGCATCCAGATGGCACCATTTGAAGCTTTATACGGAAGGAAGTGCAGATCGCCTATATGTTGGAGTGACGTTGGTGAACGTCAAATACTGGGTCCAGAATTGGTAACGCAGACAGTGGAAAAGGTGAAGCAGATTCAGAATCATCTACGAGCAGCCCAGGACAAACAGAAGCATTAGGCAGATACGCACAGACGTCCCCTGGAGTTTAAAGAAGGAGAGCATATGTTCTTGAGGATTTCGCCCACTCATGGTACTATCAGATTCGAAAGCAGAGGCAAGTTGAGCCCAAGGTATATTGGACCATTTGACATCCTAGAGCGCGTTGGTGAGGTGGCTTATCGTCTTGTATTACCTCCATCCTTAGAGGGAGTGCATGATGTATTCCACATCTCGCAGCTGCGAAGGTACGTGACCGACCCAAGTCACGTAGTCGATCATTCAGAGATCGCAGTAGGCCCGAGCTTGAGATATGAAGAACAACCAGTTGGCATCCTCGACGTCAGTGAGAAGACATTACGGGGACAGACAATCAAACTGGTTCGTGTAGAATGGAAACATCATTCTCCTGGAGAATCAACTTGGGAACGAGAAGATAGTATCCGCCAGCGTTACCCCCACTTGTTCGAAGAGGCAGTTGAAGACTAAGCAACCTTGTAATTCAACAATCCTTTCTTTATAGCTTATCCTTTGATTGCGAGGACGCAATCCTTTTAAGGAGGGAAGATTGTAAACACCCTAATTTTCAGAATAAATTTTAATATAATTTTCCCAGATTTTTTAGTATTTTCTAGAATTTAAAACGAAGGTGATTGTGAATTAAAGAATTTTAAGTATGGCTAACTAGTGTTAAAATATTATAGAAATAATATCTTATGGTGTAAAATGGAACACCGGTCATGTGGTATTTTTTGGTGAATTATTTGGACTCCGGAGATGAGTTTTAAGACTTAAAAACTATTGGAGATGTGAACCGAACCAAACCAACCCGACCCGAAACCCGCGTGGAAACCCTAGCTACCAGATTTACTGTAGCCGCCGGTATAAAATCCCTTGGCATGCGTGCCCAGCCCGCCGCAGCACCCTTCCTCTCCCATCTCGAGCGCCGCATCCATCAGCCTAACTCCGGCGCCGCCCTCCCATCTCGAGCGCCGCCGACCCGACTCCGCTGTGCTCGACGCCTCCCTCACAGACCCTCGCTGCCCAGCTCAACCCCGACGATCCCTCGACACCTCCGCCGACTCGCAGTACCAGTCGTCGACCTCGCTGCTGACCCGACGCCTCAGCACCCAAACCCCGACGTCCCCTCTACCTGATCCGCTGCCGTCGACCAGATCCGCTGCTGTCGACTCCGACCAGATCCGCTGCTGTCGACCCGGCCCAGATCCTCCTGTCGTCGACGACCCGACGCATCCCGAGCGTTACCCCGCTGACCCGAGTCAGAACCCTAGCTCAGACTCTCGACGGACACGGGAATCCTCGATCAGGACACAAAGTTGACTCTCGGACACGTGGAATTCAGCATTCACGGAGCCCTGTTCAGGTATCGTTTTCTCTCGTCTCGCAACTCTATTTTAGTTTTCGTCAGTTGCTACGCGTAGACTGTATAACCCTCTCGGTGCCCGTGCAACTCGCTCGGTGTATCGCATCCTGTGGTGATCGCACACCGCGATCCAAAAACAGAAAAAACAATGCCCTATTTCACCCCGGAACTGAGTGCGCCCTGCCAAACGGAACGACTTGGTCGCACGCGATCTTTATCGAACCGTGCGCGTCGTTGATACGGTCGTATAGGATTTCACAGAAGTCGATTCAGAGGTGCGTGCACCCCGGAATCAATACGTATCCGCCGTCGACACCCTGTATCCGACCTTTCTGGAACACGTTGTAACTTCGTGTACACACGTCGGATCGAGACAAAACTTGCGCCATCGAACTCGTAGCAATACGCTGGTCCTGTGACCCAAGTTTGGTCCGATTCTGAGAACGTTGATAAAATCGCGTATCGTGGGCCCCACAGGCTCCACTTGACGGGTGATTTTGAAATCGGCACATCGAAATCCAATTCTGGAAGTTCCGTTGGGTTCGTATCATCGTTCCTGACTTGTAGACACTGAGTTTGAGGAATTTGGAGACCTTTGACCCTGACACGCTTTTCGGTGCAAGTGGCCCACATGTGGACCCCACTTTGGACCGAAAATGACCATTTTGCCCCTGTGTCCAAATTGGACGTAAGGACAGGCAATTCTAGCAGTTTGATACCTTCTGAGACTATTGGTGATGTTTATTATAGCTTTTGGAGTAGTACCTACCGGATCCACCGATACCAGGACGACAGTTGATATTCAAACATCAGGCAAGTGTACCTTGCCAACTCTGCAGTATTGTTACCTAATTTCTTACGTCATTATATTGCTTTGCTTATTCAACCTAGGACCGTGTGACATACTTAGCGTCCGATTATCAGTCGGGTGCCAACACTGTACGCGGTGTTGGGTATTGTCATCAAGAGATGGACATACGTGACACTTTATCTTCTCGTACTTGTCTTACCAAGTACACTATGACCCAGGACACTGGACACTGTTCATGAGACAGGATCTTCCCGAGATATTCGTGGTGATTCTGTATAGGATACAGGACTTATTGAGATACTATAGTCTAGATACATTATGACTTGTGCATTAGTTATGATCCCGCTGACATGGACATGAGACGTTATGGTCATGATATGCGTGGTTATATTGGGTGGGGAGAGACACACAGACTACAGGCTGATCATATATATATACACCCCTACTATTGTGAGGCCCAAGACTCTGAAGCCCGAGCTTGGCCCATTACTCATTATTACTGCTACTACCGGCTCCCCTACACTGAGCTAGTAGTATGCTTCAGCCTGAGTTCTAGTGCTGCTCTCATCTTGCATATCACTTAGCTGGTTATTTTAGTATTCCCTTATTGTTCCATCTATTGCTGGAAAGACCCACAGGCTACAGGTTGACTATATTATGTCGGCTACTCAGTCTCCCGCTGAGCTAGACCACCTCTTGACACCACTGCTACAGGCTCCCCTACACAGAGCTTGTAGATGTTCAACCTGAGTACTAATGATATTCTCTCTTGCAATTTATACAGATATTTTCATACTTACCCTGTTTATCTCATTATGTGCTGCACTATTTATATTCTGGCTTATATTATTTTCTGTACCTTGCTATGTCCCCTGAGGACCTGGATATGGATTTTTGTCCCCAGATTTTGCAGACGTGGTTTATCCCGAGGTATACGGGACCGCAGCAGGAGGAGCCGATCCAGGAGCTGTACCGCCATCTGAGGACGAGGTCTTAGTTGAAGACTTCTCTTGAGCATCCATGTTCATGCTCAGCTTTTATTATTTATTTCAGTCTGTTATATTCTGGTCTGCTGAACCTTTGTACTAGATATTTATCGGGTTGTTCCCCGAAGTACTTTGTGAGACGCATTGATGATTTATATTCCTTATTTACTCTGTGGATCATATTTTATATCTTGTGTGGATGAGATTAGTTGTGCCATGATTTTCGTAGACTTGTTTTACAGCTTAAGTATGCCCTGATGGGTCCATTAAATTGGGTTTGTCCATTGTTGCCTACTGCTGGCCATTGCCACGTGTCTAGTCCCACGGTATTTTGGGACTGGGGAGTGACACGTACGTACAAGGTAACATCATTAAAGTTATGGCTATTTTTGAATCGATCGAGTAAGCAGCGGAGGGACATAGTTGCAAACAATAATCCATCTGAATATACGAGGCATATCACAAGGCACGAGGTTCTCTGAATATAATGGCATCATTCCATACATTATGTCACTCTATATAAAAGCATCTCAAAGCAATCGATATGGCTCAAGACATCAAAACCAGATTTTCGGGTCCCGGGGATGAGGCACGACTATCGCTTCCTCGGACGATTCAGCACCTGCAAACAAGCAAACTGTTGGTGGGTCAGCACTTTAGAGAAAGTACTGGTGAGTCTAAAAATAACGAACACAAGCTTCACCCCTTGAAACCCCCACTAAGTAATCAAATTATAAAATATTACATTACTAGTGATATTTCTAGTTTTACCTATGTTCGTTACATGCAGCACATGAACGGAGTTGTATTACTTCTTTTTTGAAACATCTTTGAAAACTGAGTTCATATTCGATATAAGCAAGCAGGCAAGACAAGCAGTTCATATACGATATGCAAGATTCATTTTTATAACTCTTCTGCACAGCGTGTCTCGTGAGTCATATGCATTTCTTTAAAGACTATAACAAGCATCTAGTAGAATATCATCTTAGCATCTCTCTCTTAGCATCTCATATCAATAACATCATATCGTGTGAATGAAATATAGGCATATACGAAAACAAGAATTCTCTATACAACCATTCAATACTGAAGAGCATGTTCGATAGCATGCATATCACTTATTGAGTGATTCTTACCCTTTCGCCGAGCGGTTATCCCTGCAGCAGATATACGAGTTAGAAACATGTGTATATTTATGAATAAGGCTCTCTTTCCTTGTCTGTCTCTATATCAAACAGTTAGGTATGCAAGAAGGCTGAATCCTAGCATGCGACCTAACTATATGATGGTCCATGAGTCTCCTTCCTAAAGATTAGAAGCGGTGTTATCACGGCCCAGTACTGCACTATATATACTCGCTCATAATACATAACTGCTTTGACTCGTGAACCAGCTATCTAATAGACATGAATACCCCCTGATCGCGAGGACTTCTTTGCCTCAGGTATTCCTCTAATCCCCCCAGGGCGAACGGTCTCTAGCGCTCCAAAAAATCATTCGTGGGATCTTCCTTTGTGCACAAGTTGTCTAAGACCAATGCATGAATACAGTTCTATCAGATAAACTCTATATGGATGCATCAGTTTTATAACAAGCATATATTCGATCTCTTCTCTCTCTGTCTGTCTTTATCTCTGTCTTTTTGCGGACATGCCGCCATTTCTATCTCTTATGCAGACTGGCTGCAATATTCTCTGAGATCGTTCAAGCATTTCGATAACTTCTATAGAAATATATAACAATCTATATTTAAGCAAGCAAGCATAAAAACCGTTCTCTATCTCTTTAGCTAAGCATGTAGTTATACTCTTTCTTTAGCATATACGAAGGAAACATATGAACTTTTTTTAATCTTGTTTATTAGCATGGCAGCGGTCCGTTCGATCGCGGCGTCCGTGTAGCTAAGCATGCACATTTCTATCTTTAACAAGCATGGCAATGGTTCTATCTCTTTCTCTTTAGAGAAGCATTTCAAGTTCTCTAGTTCGGCAAGCAGGTTCGTTTCAATGACAAGCTATGTGTGGCAATGGTTTTATCTCTTTCTCTTTAGAGAAGCATTTCAAGTTCTCTAGTTAGGCAAGCAGGTTCGTTTCAATGACAAGCTATGTGAGTTCTCTTATTAAGCATGTAGAGTCAGGTTCTATCATTCTTCTTATAAAACTATTTTCTTAGAACAAGCATTCAAAAACTTAAATTCATTATTAAGGCGTACAAGAATCAGAGAATAAAGTTTTTTCCACTCATCTAGATCAATCGTCTTGTATTTCGATCAAAAACTCTCTGAGAAGGCTTCTTCTCGAGCCAGCAAAGCGATATCTCTTGTACATAGTGCCTATGGGGAGCTGGGTACTACAACAATGATTTAAATTTTAATACAAGATGAAACTAAATTACTTTGAACAATAAAATTCAATATTTCTTAACATTCTACTATTATCAACACATCTTCATAAAACCACCTTATTGTAAATTCATAACTTATGAAAAAAATGATCAGAAATAATACTACGCAACTAGCTAAAGTGATATTTTGATAAGTGGTTATAAGATGAGTATTACCCCATGGTAAGATAATCCATCTAGTATACCTCCATGGTTGCAAATTATTACTAAATTTTGATCCATAGTCATAAACTTTCGTCTAAATTGAGACTTATAAAGGTATGTCAGGAAATAGCTTAGGCAAAAATGGTAGAAGATAATGGATGAAAGTATCTTCTGACTTGAATTTGCCTTCTGAATTCACCGATTGTAAGCTATTTCCTGTATGAAAAAATATGGTAAAGAGAATAAGAGTGAATGAGATATACAAAACATGCATGAGTCATATATATAAACTAAATTTAACCGTTAAAATATAAACGTTATAAATTGAACATTACAAATTTAACGTTACCTACTGTACAGAGACTAGTATTACCTAGTATACTAGGATACAAAAAAAATGTATGATAAAAGAAAGAGTGACAGGAAGAGAGAAAAGAGAGAGATGAGAGTGACACAGAGAGTAAAGAGAGAGAGAGAGAGGGAGAGAGAGAGAGGGAGAGAGGGTCAGAGTGACAGGTTGAGAGAGAGGGGGGGGGGAGAGGGACAAAGAGAGAGAGAGAGGAAAGAGAATGAGAGTGAGAGAGGGTTATTAGCTAAATTTAACCGATTAAATTTAAACATTAAAAAATTAATATTAAAAAATTAAACGTTACCTAGTGTACAGATAAACGTTACCCAGTGTGCGTATGCATGTATTAGCTTTATGTAGATAGCATACAGAAAAGAGAGAGGAAGAGAAAGAGAGAGAGAGAGAGAGAGAGAGAGTTGAGAGAAGGATGAGAGTGACATAGAGGGAGAGAGGGAGGAGAGGGAAAGAGGGTTGAGAGTGACAGAGAGGGAGAGAGGGATGAGAGTAAGAGAGGGTTAAGAGAGAGAGAGAGAGGGAGTTGACAGAGAGAGATAGATAGAGAGAGAGTTGTTAGAGAAAGAGAGGGATGAGAGTGAGAGAGGGTTAAAAGAGAGGGAGTTGGCATAGATAGAGAGAGAGTTGTTAGAGAAAGAGAGGGATGAGAGTGAGAGAGGGTTAAGAGAGATGGAGTTGACATAGAGAGAGAGAGAGAGAGAGAGAGAGAGAGAGAGAGAGTGTTTTGAGAGAGACAGAGAGAGATAGGGACAGTTGAGAGAGAGTGTGAGAGATGTGTGAGAGAGTGTTAGGGAGAGAAAGGGAACGTGAAAGGGGGAGAGAGAGAGAGAGAGAGAGGAAATATATAATATTAGAAAACGTCATTTGGAATGGCGTTTTCTCCCAAACGAAAATAAAATAAATTTAGAACTTGTGAAACGCCCTTCGGATAGACGTTATGATGTTTTATTTATAAATTTCTATGCTTTGAGTAAAATTTGTTATAATTTTGATGCTCTGTATGAAATATTTCGTTAATTACATAAGTGGATCACCATGCAATTAAAAGCATCTTATTCCTATTCCCAGAGAGAGAGAGAGAGAGAGAGAGAGAGAGAGAGAGCGAGCGAGCAATCCTGCTATCCATGGGAACAGTGCCATAAGTGCACAGTGGGTTGGGAATGGAGCACGTGAATTATAAGTATTGGGGTTGCTGCCATCATTTTTTGACTGCCATCATTTTTTTCACATAAACTGTGTCACCGTGCCGATTTTCTTCAACCCTATTATACTCCTTATACTCCAAAATTTAATGGGGAGCAGTATGGATGGTTCTCCCACGTGTACTACGGTTTACAACTATAAACTAACATATTTAAAACCATTTTATACTTAACATGGTTCCTTTCTCTTCTTCATATATAGTTTGTGTGTGTACCAGAGACTCCACAATAAGTTCTTTGAATTCTTATTATCAAATAAAGATTTTCTCTCCATCATACATAGTAGAGTTTGATGGATTTCAAGATTTTAAAGGTTACTTATATTCACCGCTTACATGTCTAAGAGGAGAACTCTTCTCTCAACTTTATATGTTAACAATGAGAGGCAAGGAGGAGGCACCTCACCTTGCTCTCGATGACGACTCATGAGTTCTGGCGTCGGAAAGATCCTTTCAAATGAGAGAAATAGGATAACCGAATCTAGCCAATATTGGCTTAGCATTTTATTTAAATTTTGTTTAAATAAGATTTTTTCTCTATTTCCACATTTTATCAAGGCAAGGTTCAGATTTTTTTTCATTATTATTATTATTCCAGTTCCCGATTATATATTGTATACTTCAAATACTTATTTTGATATATATAAATCTTTTCTAAAAACTTAGATAAATCTCATCAAAACCTAATCAATACAAATTTAAACCATATTGATAAGCAGCCAATCCAAGCTGAATCTAAATTGAGATTCACCGGGAATTATAAATAATTTAATCCGAAACCTAAACCTAAACCAGTCAAATTTATTTATATATTCCAATTTTATCTCTAATTTATACATGTATAAATATATTTAGTTGGTTATCAAGTTTAAATTTAATTCACTCTAACAATTTTATGATACCCATATATACTTTATATTTAAAATTTGATTTGCCTAATTTAAATATATATGGATCCTCTTTTAATTTGTTTATTCAATTAAACAACTTAATCTATCTATAACCAACCTACTCAAAGGCAAAAAAAAAAAAAAATTGGACATATTTAAATAAAATAAAAATATATTAATTACCATAATAATCTTATAAAAATCAGGATCCTCACACCATTGACATTGAATTTCATTTATATATATAACCATAAACCCGTGATAAGCCCATATATATATATATATATATATATATATATATATATATATATATATATATATATATATAACTTATTTTAGTAACATAAAACCCTTTTTAAGTTATCTTTATAGATATAAAGTATTTAAAAAATATTTATTATAGGAAAACCTATTTTGTTATACCCAACATCAATTAGCGCAAAGCTCATTTTATATCACCAAGCCTATTTATATTTGCAAATAAACCAAAAACAAATTTGTTTAAACCCAATAATTTATTCTTTAGCAATTTGCATATTCCTTATTAAAAATTTATTAACACTAAATATATTATATAAAAAAAATCCAAACTCATTAATCTAATTACTTTTACCAAAAATAATATACAATCAATTAACTAATATAGCAATGTTATTTTATTCAAGTCGCAGTATATTAATATATTAGCGACATTTAGAGATGTCTATATAGTACGTCACTAAATTATGTCATATAGCGTTCAGGATTTTATTTTCCCCTACCCACTCGATCTAATTCCTAAAATTTTATTCCCCTCCCTCTCGCGAAGTCTAGACAGCCGTGACCGTATCTCATGAGTATTGAGTACTCTGGGGTACTTAGCTGGCTTTGTCCGTCCCTGCTCTCCAGTATTCTAGTTCTGGGGCATGACATGGTTTAAGTGGTAGCCCATGCAGGATTGAAAATCCATAAGTGTGTGTATGTGTGTGGGGGGGGGGGGGGGACGGAGAAGGGGGGAGGGTTACCAGATATTTTAGATGTCTCAATCATGTTACTCCTTGATCTCCTCCAGTGTCAAAATTATATGTTTGAAATCTTGATTCAACATCGGCCTTGATTCACGATCAATCATGTCAGTCCCTTTGTTGATCATTGTGTCCTTTATCTTTCAGGGACTTTGTTCCTGGTCCTTCTGATCATCCCGTCCGAGTTCCTCCAGTAGAAGGACAACATCCCTATGTCCAGCAAACCCTTGAGGTTCAACCTCAGCATTTCGGGACCGGGTCCAAAATAGCTCAAAGTGAGGAACCTCAAATCTAGTCAGTGCCTCCCGTGCAACCAATACCTGAGGCAGGAGGGGACAACGCTGTGCTGATTGGTATCATTCGAGAATTGTTGGCATCTCAAGGACGTCGAGAGAACATACTCACTCAGTCAGTACAAGAGGCTTTGGAAAGATGCGAACATCGTGCCAACAACTCAGCAAACAATTTCAAGTGCCTCCAACCCTCGTATTTCTATGGCACCGAGAACGCAATTGCATCAGATGCGTGGCTTTAGGACACAGAAACTATCCTAGAGACAGCTGAAGTACCGGTTAGAGAGCAAGTGTCAGTGGTACGACTACAGTTGTTAGACTTGGCCCGGGACTGGTGGGCAACACAGATGATTTCACTAAAAATACCCGTCCTTTGGTATTGTTATAACTTGCACCAATGGTGGTTTCACATTATTCGCATATACCAGTGTATACCAGTTATAACTTGCACATCTTCTACTATGATAGTTGGCTTTAACAAGCAATATAAAAGGACTGAAGAGGGAAAGGTGGGAGTCCAAGATGAAAAATACCCCAAAAGATGAGCAATCAAAGAAGAGGAAGACAGAAGTCCAGGAATATTGAACTTCTCAAACCACAACTCACAAAATTATCTCTATAGTGACTTTTTCAGAAGCAAAGTTTGTTGTAGTATTGATCTATAGTTTGCTGTAGCATTGTTCTATAGTTTGCGGTTTGTGCAAAAACTTTGTTATCCATATATTATTATGTAGTAGAAACAGAAGATTAGCTCAACCTTGCGTTGAGGCAATTATTGACAGATGTAGAGTTTTGTATTATATTCAACTCTTCTCAATGTTCATCGATTCTTGAGATGGATAACATCAAATCAAATATTTTGTTTCTTAGATCAGCAGATGTAGCCTTTGTTTAGCTGTTTCAAATGGACTCACCAATTGAAAGATGCTATTATGCGAGGCCTAATCTCAGTTAAAACTGCTAAAGTTTTGTGGCATTATTTTTGTTAATGTTGCTCATTGTCAAAGTCTTCTTCAGACTTCGGATTGTCTATGCAAGAATGATTTCTTTGTTTTGTGGACATTGTTTATCCGGATATTAGTAAGTTTTGTAAATAATTTTTATAACCTAAACTAAACTAAACAGGAAATATGTTTTTCAATCATCCTAAATTTGTGCAAAAATTTAAAAAAATCTGTTCACCAAATGCTCCTTTAAAAAACTCAATATTTTATATAAGGAAAAAAAAATCTCCAGTGGAGGTTTCTATCTAAGATAATATCCTAAGTGAAAAAATATTAAAAATAAATCCATCTATGCTATACATGTAGAGCCCCTTTTTTCTCTCTCTCTATTTGATGTATTAAAATAAGTCTCACATAAATATTTACTTACCATATTATTTATCTCGATATGTCATTATCTATGTGGCATATGAAAATAAGTTCTACGTAAATATTTACATACTATCTTGTAATAAAGAAGTAATATTTTTTCACTTTTTGCTATTGGCCTAACAACTTAGACATATTACAACCATATCATAGAAATCCATATCATAGAAAATGAAACATGAATTGTCGTATGAAGTTCTTACGTACTCATTGAAGATTAGCTTTGTACAATCCTACTCCAATAAATATTCTATGGTATAATCCTTACATCTGGGGGACCAGTTGAAAGATGCAATCATGTCAAGCTGTGTAATGCGTCGGACCGGACAGGCCCGAGGTCCGATTTGACCATTTTGATCGAATTCAGGTCAGTTTGGGTTCAAATCCAAACGTGTTGAAGGTCGATACAGTCCGAGTCCATGATCCGGTGGCTGGCGGTTCGAGTCGACCGGACTGGATCCAGGTTGGACCGAACCGGCCCGATTTATTTATTTATTTATTTATTATATATTATATATAATATAAGTTATATAATATATTATGTATATAATAAATAGAAATTTGTAATTTTTTTAATTATAACAAACAAAAAATCATAAAAAAATATTATAAAAAAATTATAATTTTTGTTTTAAATTATATATATATATATATATATATATATATATATATATATATGCAAATGACGTCTAGTTTAGTGGTTAAGACCGATGCATATTATCCAAAAGGTTGCGGGTTCGAGCCTCCTGGACGCCATTTAATTTTTCTTTAGGATAATTAAGTGGTGAGTGCAGCGTAGGTGCGGGCCTTCAGGTCGGGATGTGGTTGGCCTTCGGGCCGAGTTTGGTACAGGTACGGGCCTTCGGGTCAGAATATGGTGGACCTTTGGGCCGAATTTGTAGGCCTTCGAACCGGGAGTCTGCTAACACAATAGCATATATAAATTGATCCGTCCGGTCAGGATCCGCTAGTCCGGTCCGGACCCGCAGCGTTGCACAACCGGATCGGATCGGGCCGATTCGGACTTACGGGCCAATTTTGCCAATCCAGTTCGGACCCGCGAAAGGGTGGACCGAGCCTGTCTGGATCGTTGAACGGGTTCGGACCGAATTTCAGACCGCCCGACCCTATACACCTTGACAATCATGCCAGGCTAATATGAGATAAACTGTTATAAAGTTTCAAAAAAATTATTTGTTCTATGAAATAGTTATACCATTGATTTTTATAGCTGTGACTGGTGGAGATATTTTCGTGATATGGGGTTGTTAGTAGTGAAACTTCTTCTTGCCTCAAAAATACTTGTTCCTAATTTCTTAACACAGAAGAATTAATAAGAAAATTATATTATTTTCTTTGTTAAAGAGAATCCTTCCATGCCAATCTACATCTGCAACTCATCCAAAATAGAAGAAGGGGTAAGAGCATTCATAGTGGGAAAATTTTTAATGCTATATTTTAAATTGAGTCAAATTTTATAATATTTGAAGACTACAGTGGACACTTGTACATACTTGAACATTATTAGAAAGCTACGGAACACTTCAAATTTGAAACATGCCATAGTTCCTCTATATTATTTGTTGAGTCCACCAAAAATAACCAAATATATATATATATATATATATATATATATATATATATATATATATATATATATATATATATATAGAGAGAGAGAGAGAGAGAGAGAGAGAGAGAGAGAGAGAGAGAGAAAGAAAGAGAGAGAAAATCTTACCAAATGAGAAAGAAAATAAAAAAAAGGAAGAAAAAAGAAGAGATTAATTTGAAATATTTATTTGGAGTATATTATTGTGTGCAACTATGATAAAAATACTCCAAAACTAGTAATTTATACTATTTTTAAATTTTTGGAGTATGTGGCATTTCGGGGGGGGGGGGGGGGGCATCGCCATAGATGGGAGACAAGGATACTTTTGAAATTATTTTAATGATAGAATTTAGGCCCCCAAAAATATTAAATAGTTTTGAAAAATATTAAATAGTTGATAGAATAAAGTTAATAATTAAAAAAATTATAATATCAAGTTGAAAAACGGTTATCAAGTTAAAATTTAGGCCCCCAAAAATAACAATAAAATGTCTTCTTTCAATCGAAGCTCATACTTTTACAAGCAAATAGCTCCATCATTCTCTTTGAACTGCCCGTGGTCATTAAATTTCAGCCGCTCCAGTTTCCCGACCGCTCTTCTCCTCCCCGCATACGAAAACGAACCACCCACGACCAACACATCATCTGCCACCTGATAGTCGTCTCCGGCCCCCGCCCTCTGCCTCTGCTACACGCTCCGGGTACCTGGAATTAACTCGATGGCGAACTAGAGCCCTATTCGGCCCGAACCGCAGTACAACGCCAACGCGCCTTCCATGCTGCGGCGGGACACGTAGTCGTCCCAGAAGGTAATAGGTAGCATTCCAATCTTCTTAATATGCATCAAGCGATTCTCCAAAGCATCTCGGATCCAGTGATGACGTACATCGATGTGCTTTGTCCTTAAGTGATAGGTAGCATTTTTACTCAAGGCATTGGCGCTCTGACTGTCACAATATAGAGTGTATTTCTCTTACTTTTGAGATAACTCCTTTAGTAAATTCTTCATCCATAAGAGCTCTTTACTAGCTTTTGTAGCAGTAATATATTCAGCTTCTATGGTGGATAGACCGATACACTTTTGCAGTTTCGATTGCCATGATACGGCTTCCCCTACAAAGGTAAACAAGTATCCTGATGTGGACTTTCTCTTGTACAAGTCACCTACCATGTCAGAATCAGTGTAACCTTCCAAGATAGGTTTTCCATCTCCAAAACATAAAGAATATTTAGAGGTTCCTCTAAGATATCTTAGGATCCACTTTACTGCTTCCCAATGTGCTTACCAGGATTGGCAAGAAAATGACTTACCACTCTAACTGCATGTGCCATGACGGATCTTGTACAAACCATTGAGTATATCAAAATTCGACGACCGAGGCAAATGGAATGCTCTTCAACTCCTCCCTCGCCTTCTCTCTTGAAGGGCTTTGTTGTGCACTTAGCTTAAAATATGCTGCTAGCGGTGTGTTGACTGGCTTAGAGTTCACCATATTGAACCTCTCCAGAACACGTTCAATATATCTTTCTTGTGATAGCCACAACTTTCTCGCACTTCTGTCCCGAGAGATCTTCATTCCAAATATATGTTGTGCTACTCCTAAGTCCTTCATATCAAAGGACTTGCTTAACTCTTTCTTCAACCTATCAATCTTGGACATATATTTTCCAACAACAAGCATATCATGAACATACAGAGAGAAAATAATAAAATCATCATCAGAGAACTTCTGGACATAAACACGATGATCTGTAGATGTTCTTTTGTACCCATGGTCAAGCATAAAAGAATCAAAACTTTTTATACCACTGTCGCGGTGCCTGCTTGAGCCCGTACAAGCTCTTCTACAATTTATAAACAAAGTATTTCTTGTCCTTTACCTTGAAACTGTCACGCCCCGATACCGTGGAATCGATGGGCGTCCCCTGGGCGTGACCGCCGTACAGGCCTAGGTTTGCGCCCGCACAAGGTTAGAGTGTTTTTGCATAACGAGCATATATTCAGAGTACGCAGATAAATTAAAACATAATTTGAAACATAGAAAAGTTCTCTTTATTGATATGAATATCTATTACAAACTCTTGAACGAGTCAGCTAATTGCCTCACGGGCTTAAAAAAGTGTTGACACAAAATGAGATAGCAGTCATGTACATTACATCCCTTTACTAATCTTCAAAATGATAAAGACCTCCGGGCGGGATGACGGCCTTTCCGCGGAGCTGCATTGGGTATTGAGTTGCTAGCTCCTTTCTTCAAGTACATCAAAATGTGGCACGATCAGGATGCACCTACAGATGGACTGGATCGGGAAAGCGACTTCGGCTCCTTGCTCGGTTTTCCTTAGTACGGTGAACCTGTTTCAACGAGGGTCAGTACATCGAAATAAACTGGTGAAAGCGAGCTAACCCAACTATACCAATCAACACATTGTTTATATGAAGCATGCATACTTTTGTGGTCTTTCTATCTTGCCTTTATTTATTTTACAAGCAGCAGTATATATATAAAATACTGAAATGAACATGCCACGTTCGGTATCTTTTACCTGTCCGTCTGAACCACCTGCACAATACTTACCATGCCTTCACTGCCACGAAGACACAAGTTAGTTTGCAACAGGTTTAAATATATGTGGGGATCACTGGCATAATGCCATAATGGACATAGTCAAGGACAAGGATAGCATGCAACGAGAGCACACGATGTGCTGCAAGCTATCCCCTCCAGCATACGATGACTACACACGAAGTTTTGCCCGGACCGGATCAGTTCCAGTGCCCCAGCGACCGTCCACAGAACTATACCCTTGTGCACAAGTTGTCCGTGATCAAACAGCGTTCGTTATTAAGTTAACAGTTCATGCAGTTGAGGCAACACGAGTACAAGACAAGTAGCATTGCATGATTCATTTTGCATAACCTCCCTGAACAATTTTTAGTGATAGCATGACATGTTCTTATAAATAGCACAATTTATAGAAGAAGTATGCATTCTAACTAAAATTGAAGCATATGATGAACATTTGAATAAACTAGCATGAAATAGGTAATCGTTTACGAGTTTTGTTGACAAGCAATAATAGTCCAAGTCTATTCCCATATTATCTTGGCATCTTTTAGTTATTACTTGGTATTGTTTGATCGGGGCAACAAGAATGCAAGATTTTTAGGTATGAAGACTTGGAAGAAGGGCTAGCTAATCGAGATGGTAGCCACTCACTTAGTTGGTTGGAAGGGAGAATGAAAGAGGCGCTTCAAGACTCCGCTTGTACGTCGTCTACTGCTCGTTCACCTACACTGCCACGAACAGCTGATTAATACCTCTTCCTCTCTTTCCAAACTCAGAATTAAAATGTAGTTCACGAACGAAAATAATAAAATCCATCGAAATCGTTCAAGAAAATACAAGCAAATCCAAAAACCAACTCAAAGCACGAAAGCAGCAAGCGATATCAAAATCTGAGGCAAAAAAAGATGCAGCAGAGAGGTCCCTCCTGACTCTGCCACTAAGTCGATCCCGGTGGCACGGTCCACTGAATATGGAAATCGATTTCGAAAAAGCAAATCCATAACGAGAATAAGTTCTTGTTTCAATCTATCCCGATCGAACGATACCATCTTGTATTCCTTAGCTGCGCTTCCCGAATAGGGGGAATGGGGCACCACATCCTACCCAACTAATTAGAAGTTTCGTCCATGTAACTTAGGAATAGAGCCTACCGCTAGGAAATATTATATTTAGGGCGACGATCAGGAAGGTTCGGATAGGAGCTAATGGCATGGCCTGGTTCTCCACAATGGAGGCATAACCCGAGTCTCTTGCGGTAATCTTTCCTAACATGCCCACGCCTTCTGCAGAAGTGACATATTTTGCTCCAATCCCTATTTTGCTGACCACTATTATTTAGGCACTTTGTTGCAGTATTTTCTCTATCGTTGCTATGGCGTTTGTGATTGTAGGTACGTACAACGCCGGTAGAAATGTGAGGATACTGCGGTTCAAGAGATAGGGCATGATTCATGACTTCCCGCATTGTCCGATACTGATGAACGACTACGTGCACATGGATGGCAGGACGTAGACCACCTTCAAACCTTCTAGCTCGGCTCGCTGCATCAGGTAAATAGGCGCTAGCGAATTTAGAGAGTCGGTTGAATTCAGCGGAATACTGTTTGACTATCGTGCTGCCCTGCCGCAGTTGTACAAACTTGTTTTTCTTCTGACGGCGCACGGGAGGGGGTATAAACTCCTCTTCAAACGTGACACTAAAATTCGACCACGAGATCGCCTTCTCTCCATGGTCAAATTGAAGAGATCTTCGATGTACGTCCCACCAATGGCACACGTTAAGGCAGAGCTGTAGTTGAGCGCACGCGACGTGGTTCTCTTCGGGGACCTCTAGCAGAGCGAAGTGGTCTTCAAGTTTGGCCAACCAATCTAGAGCCACGATTGGGTCCTCAGTCCCGTTGAATAGAGTGTTACAGACTTTCTTAAAATTGCCAAAGTCGAAGGCAGTCACATCCCTCTTCCTTAGAATTTGAGGTGTCTCGACTTCAAGCATGGGCTGTTCCACCGGAGTCGCCGTTGTTACCGCAGAATGGTTGGAGGCCAAAGTCTGAACAATCTGTTGTAGGGTATCTACCTTCTTCTGCTGGACTGAGAATCGAGCTTCTATATTATCTTGAAACTTGAGCTGACTCTCCTCCACTTGCTTCTCGGCCCGTTCGTAGCGAGCCTCGTCCCTTTGTTGGTTTGCCTCCAACATCCGAAATATTTTCTGGATGGGATCAATGCGAGACATGGCTCGCTGGTTTTGTGAACTTCCCGAAGTACCCGAACTACTTTCTTGGCCTTGCGTTTCGTCCGGTGCTAGCGCTGAGGATTGTGCTGGTGCCATTCCTTCAAAAGAAGATAAATTATATTAGGATCATATGTATTATAGACTTATTGCATGAACGTATCTTATTTTGGCCTAACGAGTTCAAGAGTTCGCATAGGAATTTGATCGCTAAAGAAACTTTTCCAGTACGAGGGTTAAAGAACCTAAAGTTGTGCTCTGATACCAACATATCACGCCCTGATTTCGTGGAATTGGTGGGCGTCCCCTGGGCGTGACCGCCGTACGAGCCTGGGTTTGCGCCCGCACAAGGCTAGAGTGTTTTTGCATAACGAGCACATATTCAGAGTACGCAGATAAATTGAAACACAATTTGAAACATAGAAAAGTTCTCTTTATTGATATGAACATCTATTACAAACTCTTGAACGAGTCAGCTAATTATCGTACGGGCTTACAAAAGTGTTGACACAAAATGAGATAGCAGTCATGTACATTACATCCCTTTACTAATATTCAAAACGATAAAGACCTCCGGGCGGGATGACGGCCTTCCCGCGGAGCTGCATTGAGTATTGATTTGCTAGCTCCTTTCTTCAAGTACTTCAAAATGTGGCGCGATCAGGATGCGCCTACAGCTAGACTGGATCGGGAAAGCGACTTCGGCTCCGCGCTCGGTTCTCCTTAGTGTGGTGAACCTGTTTCAACGAGGGTCAGTACATCGAAATATACTGGTGAAGGCTAGCTAACCCAACTATACCAAGTCTATTCCTATTTTATCTCCTTAGCGGGATGACGGCCTTCCCGCGGAGCTGCATTGAATATTTGAATGAACTAGCATGCAATAGGTAATCGTTCACGAGTTTTTGTTGACAAGCAATAATAGTCCAAGTCTATTCCCATTTTATCTTGGCATCTTTTAGTTATTACTTTGTATCGTTTGATCGGTGCAACAAGAATGCAAGATGTTTAGGTGTGAAGACTTGGAAGAAGTGATAGCTAATCGGGATGGTAGCTACTCACTTAGTTGGTTGAAAGGGAGAAGAAAAGAGGCTCTTCAAGACTCCGCTTGTACGCTGCCTTCTGTTCGTTCACCTATATTGCCACAAACAGCTGATTAATACCTCTTTCTCTCTTTCCAAAATCAGAATTGAAATGCAGTTCATGAACGAAAATAATGAAATCCATCGAAACTGTTCAAGAAAACACAAGCAAATCCGAAAACCAACTCAAAGCACGAAAGCAACAAGCGACATCGAAATCTAAGCAACAAAAGATGCAACAGAGAGGTCCCTCTTGACTCTGCCGCTAAGTCGATCCCGGGGGCATGGTCCACTGAATAAAAAAATCGATTCCGAAGAAGCAAATCCATAACGAGAATAAGTTCTTATTTTAATCTATCCCAATTGAACGATACCATCTTGTAT
Source organism: Iris macrosiphon (assembly GCA_036927795.1). Lineage (NCBI taxonomy): Eukaryota > Viridiplantae > Streptophyta > Magnoliopsida > Asparagales > Iridaceae > Iris > Iris macrosiphon. The sequence goes on along the minus strand of JAYESA010000013.1, from coordinate 160,295,393 downwards.
TTCTTAGCCGCGCTTCCCGAATAGGGGGAACGGGACGCCACAGAAACCCTCTGGATGCTCCATATAGATTTCTTCCGCCAAATCATCATGGATAAATGCAGTCTTCACATCTAGCTGCTCAACTCAAAATTTTGCTTCTGACTAAAACCTTTTACCACGAGGCGAGCTTTGTACTTGACTTGGCTATTTTCTTCATTTTTGATTTTGAACACCCATTTGTTCTTCAAGGATTTTCTGTTCTTTGGTAGCTCCATCAGGTTATAAGTGTGGTTCTTATGCAAAAATCTATCTCCTCTTGTATATCTTTCTTCCACTTGGCATGATCTTCATTGACTTGTGCTTCATAAAAACTTTCTGGTTCACCTGCATCTATCCCCATAGTATATTCTGAAGCAGGATATCTAGTTGAGGGTTATCATTCTCTCTCCGACCGTCTCAACTGAGGTGCTGGTGGCTGATCCATATGCGGTGGCTCTGCATGTTCTTGCTCCTCCTGATCAGAACCTAAAAAACCTGTAATTTCTTCTTCTTCCTGCACATCTTGAAAATTATTATTTTCTGGCATAAGAGAAAGAATAATAATAGGCATGGAGATTGGATCTGGGACAATGTGAGTATTTTGTGGCTCTTCTTCTTTTTCAAAATCAGCAAGTATTTTATCTTCACAAAATACAACATCCCTGCTCCTTATAATTTTCTTGTTTATAGGATCCCACAACCTATATCCAAATTCATCATTTTCATATCCTAAGAAGATGCATGGAATGGCTTTGTCATCAAGTTTTGTTCTTTTCTCCTTAGGTACATGCACAAATGCCTTGCACCCGAATATACGCAAGTGGGAATAGGGAATATCCTTTCCACTCTAAACCCTTTCAGGAATATCTCCATCCAAAGGAACTAAGGGGAACAGGTTTATCAAGTAGCAAGTTGTTCGCACTGCCTCTCCCCAAAATATTTTTGGTAATTTGGCTAAGGATAGCATACTTCTTATTCTTTCCATAATTGTGCGATTCATTCTTTCTGCAACCCCATTATATTATGGTGTGTGTGGGACAGTCTTTTGGTGTCTAATGCCATATTTAGAACAATAATCTTCAAACATCCTTGAAGTATACTCACCACTATTATCCGTATGAATACACTTCAAGAGCTTTCCGGTTTCTCTTTCTACTTTGCTATGGAAGTCTTTGAAAACTTCAAAGACTTGATCTTTGGATTTTATGACATACACCCACATCTTTCTAGATGCTTCATCTATGAATGTCATAAAGTATGAGGCACCACTAAAGGTTTTTACATTTATGGGTTCGCACACATCCGAATATACTATGTCCAATCTGTTGGTTTCTTTTTTGTTATAATTTTTAACAAAAGCTACCCGGTGTTGTTTTCCAATTAAGCAATGATCACAGTGGGATAGTGTTGTACCTTGCATGGATGAAAGTAGATATCGTTTTGCGAGAGTTTGTAGTCCTTTCTCGCTCATATGGCCAAGCTGCTTGTGCCACAAATCCATAGAGCTACCTTCCACTGTTCCAAGTTTATCATTCTCTAAGTGGAACAGAGTATTGTAGAGAGTGCAAAACTTCTTTCCTCTCGCCAGTACAAGTTATCCTTTGGTAAGCTTCCATCATCCTTTACCAAAGCTGCTTGTGTATCCTTCTTCATCAAACTTGCCGATGGAGAGAAGATTGAGATGAAGATCGGGCACAAATCTAACATCTTTTAGAACCATATTTGTTCCAAGATTAGTGGTAACACAAATATTTCTAATGCAAAGAATTTGAGAAAAGTTTTTGTTACTCATTTTTACTATTCCAAGGTTACCTTCACGAAGCAAAGTGAAGTAGTCGTTTCGGGGAGTAGCATGGTAGGAGGTACCAGAATCAATCACCCATTCTGAGTCTTGGCAAGTAAGATTTGCACAGTCTTCTTCACATGCCAAGAAAAGTACAATTTTATTGTCAGTGACAACTGCTGCACTTTCATTCTTTTCTTGCTTCTGATTGGTCCTTCCTTCCTTTTGTTCTCGCTTGAGCTTGCGGCATTTCCGTTTTATGTGTCCACTCTTTCGGTAGTGATAGCAACTAATATCCTTCCTAGCCTTTGATTTTTCTCTCGACTCGTCTCAGTTCTGAGGCTGTAATGCCCCACAACCTCATGGTGCGTTACGCTAAGTCGGACTGAATGAGGTAATAGATGGTTACATTTTGATTTGTTGGATTTGGGAACAAGTATTAATTTTAGTTGGTTTTATTTGCAGATTTCTAGCAGAGTTCGATGGAAATCAAGTGTTCATTCAGAGCAGTACTGAGATAGCTGGATTGGAGTGATAATGCCGTCTTCCTTAGTCCGATCGTTCGGATGATTTAGAAAGCACTACCTGATCGCACGGCCATACCAGTTGAGTAGATCATACTTTGCATCGGACAACGGGTTCAAGGGATCGACTGTATCGGCAGGACATGATGCTTAACGGAATCAACTTGGGGAGTGGGCTCTGTCCCTTCTCCTCTACTCATTCATGCCTAATAATATGGAAAATACGTAAAGGCTTGAACACTTGGACTGGGAATTAGAAATCACTATACTGAGGCGTGTATAGAGTGTACGTCGTTTGCTTGGATAGGTTTGTGGCTTGAATTTGATTTTGCGTTAGTTAGTTGGAGCTAGAGTTGGATTACATTTGGGGAAGTTGGAGAAATATTTGGAATTATGCTTGGACAGTTGGAATTATATATCTTGGTTGGAACATCGAGAATTCGAGCGAACGAGCTTGCATCCGTGCACGACTATCACTTGGGCGCTTTATCATACAAAGCGTGCAGTTGTCGTTCAAAACTGGACAACTGCATCGGCGAGGGCATTGTGCCACTATTGGGGCATTGTGCCACGGGATTATTCTGAGAGAGGGTGTTGCACCAATTGAAATACTGTGTCGAGAAGCGGCATTGTGCCTATAGGAATAACTTGAGATTTGTGCCTTGGGCTATATGTTAGAGAATGGTTACGGATATTTGGTTGGATTTTTGTTGGATGAGTCTAGGATCGCTTGGTGGGGCGAGAATGTTCAATACTCTCGTCATACCTACTTGGTGTTTGCATGTCACGGACAACCTATGTTGCACGGGGTTTGGTCTCCTCGGACGGGAAGGCTCCGGGCACCGGGACCGTTCGGCCATGGGGAGACAACTTGGTAACGTGCCTCGGGTATGGTGCCGGCAGTTTAATACGATTCAGGAGGACTCGCTACTTAGCGTTGTTTCGAGTAGAACAACACTTGATCAGTCCGATCAAAGTCCTTTATGGCTTGGCCAGTGACTTCATATAGATAAGAGTTTGTTTGCTTTACTTTGGTTTGGTTTGTGCTTTTCGTGTAGGCAGCGGCCACCTTGCCTCGGCAAGAGTGTGCATATTAGATTGGATTGTGGTTTGGTTTGAGGATGGATATTGAGGCTTGGAAATGGTTCCATAGGTTATCGAGTTGCTTGGGTTTGAGTAGGACGGTTTGCATGCTAGTTTCCTTTTGAGTTGGATATCTTGGTTATTTGCTTGAGTTTAATGCTTGCATGCTTAACTTGATTTAAAGGTTTCCTTAACATGTCATATCCTATGCCATGAAACGAATATAGGATTCAATTAGAAAGATCACCATATAACTGTTTGCATTCACTTTTTACTTAGTGTCGCCTTAGACGAGTGGGTTACCCCGCTCACTAGTACAGCTGTGTACTGACCCACGTTTGTGGGTATTATTTCAGGTACGCAGGTGTAGTGGCGCTGCTTGGATATACGAAAAATAATGTATAAACGGTAAGTACCTTTGTGGGCTAGAGACAAGAGCAAGAGTATTACATCGCCTTTGAGGGCAGTTTCATTTGGACCCCATTGAGAGCTTTGCTGCGTATACTCTGATGTGTGCTTGGAACACAATACTTGACTTTCGTTGCAACTTGGTCGTTTCAATGATAACTTTGGTGTTTGACAACATCGCCTTGTGCGAGCGCAACTCCAGGCTCGTACGGCATCACGTTCCGATGAGATCGATTGTCCTGCAGGAGCGCTGCAACATGGTGATTCACGTTCAGCGAGGACTATTGAGCTTGCGGGAGATTGGGGAGTGACATATTGGTATCAGAGCGCCCGGTTCATTTCCTCGAACTTGGTCCTTTGCTTCATCATAAACTCTAAATAGCTTCCGCGTGTCGTTTAGCTCTTGGCTCTACTCGGTGCCACATTGGACATTTTATGCAATAAGTCTATATATTGCTGGTTATGGTTGCATATTATGCTTCGTTGCATTGCTTTTGTTGATTTTTGTTAGATTGCTTAGCACCATTAGGCATTGTTGCATTCGTGCAGGAAGTTGGGTGGCGTTGTTGCATTTGTACAGCAAGTTGAGAGGTGTGTCATTGTGTTGGCTTGGCTTGTCATTTGGGGAGTTTTTGATTGCATTAGTGGATCAATTGGTTGGCAGATGAGATTGGTTATGCGACATATTGTGAGTAGAAGCGTCAGATAAGAATAAATTGTTGCACGAGTTGCTCTTGTAGCGAATGTGTTGGATGGAGTTTGATTTTTGGCTGGGTATATCACAAAGAGCATTGACTGAGAAGGTTTGAGTTTGGCTTGGGAATATCATAATAAGTTTGTATGAGTTGCTTGTACGACAAATGTAAGAAACAGTTGGTTATTGGGTTGGATTACTTGGAAGAGAGCTCGTTGCACGGGTTGCTCGTATTGCAAAAATATTGGACAGTTTGAGAATAGTTGGAGGTATCGAGAATGGAACATAGCACAAGTTGCCTAACGAGATTGATGAAAAGAGTTGGATGGTTAAAGAATTGGCTAAGTTTCGTGTCAGACTTGAGTTGGGGATGATAGGATCACGCATAAAGGATGGTTCGAACGGATCTTTGAATTAGTGCAAAGGAATCATAATGCGAGTAGCGACTTAATTCGGAGTGGTATACAGGATACCACATAGTGAGCAAGGCATTTAAATATTTTGGATAGACCTCAAAGAAATTGCCTCAACGGACACGGGTAATAGGAATACAAGTTGGTTGGTGCACATCGGCTGAGTTAGAAAGAATAAAAATGGAGCAAGCGAATATTGAGTTGAGCAATCGAGAACGGACTTGTGTAAATGGAAGCATCGTTGGACTTAAGAGATGGACGAGATCGGAACAAGTAATGGAAAGAGTGTTTGGAAATTTGAAGGATTGAGGCAGACCAAGTACTAGAAACAAGTTGGGATCGATCGGATGGAAAACTGAATATCGAATTTTGCTTGCACAATTTAGGAGTTCAGTGGAGCATTCATGAATACAAATAGAGAGTTGGGCATAAGGAACGAACAGTTGGGATACGCTTGAGCGAGCGATGGGTGAATCGGAGGATAGCGAGCACGGACTACAAATTTTGAAAACACATTGGAACTGTTGGTTGAGCAATGAAACACGATCTGGTTTGGAGGCACAATACGATGGTTTCACACAAACTTAAGGGATTTTGGATATTGGTGCTCGGGAAGTTCGACTCAGGTTTAGCGAAAGTAAAATTTTGGGCAAAATGGTGCAACGATGGTAGACGGATTCTTCGGAAGACATAAATAAGCATAAGGCAAGTCTAGTTGATGTTGAGTCAGATTGGAAGTTAACTTACAGTACTTAGACGGATTGAGGCAACAAGGAGGCAATATGGATTTGAGATTTATGTTGGAACTGATGCACGGGTCATTGAGAATGTGTGGACTAATCGAAACATAGAGAAATCAAGATGGGGCTAAGGAATGGAACGAGAGCAAGGATTGTGGCGGAGGGACTTTTGAAGATAGCTAAATGAAAGAGCAACGTAAGAGCAAAATACTGTGCTGCTCAAGAAAGTTGGACGTGCATTGTGGAACGTGGCAAACGAATAAGAATTGGAGCAAGTCTTTAGTTTTAGAAATTGTTGCAAGTGGTAGTGTGAAAAGTTAAACATGGCAGTTAAAAAATTTGATGGATTCAGGGCAGAACGACGGATTGATGAAAGACGGTTTCGGCGAGCGCAATTCTCGAATTGTGGCTTGGATAGATAGAAAGACTCTAGGTGGTTAAATGGCATTTGGTTGACAGATCGTCAGAGGTAGTGCATGAAGTGATCGGATTCGGAAGTTTGTTTGGATGGAATAATTGGATTATGGCTCGGTTTTACAGAGGAGATATAGCATGGTTCATAGTAACTGTCCATCGTGATGACTTACAATTATTAGCTTCGGGACAGCTGACCCTAGTGACTTGACCGCCAAACCAGAGATGAATATTGTAGACCCATAAAACAAACCTTGTGGCAACGCATTTGGGAATGCGTCGAGGGCAGATGTGAGTAGTGTGTATTGGAGATTGGCCTACTAAATAAGTGTTGGATTTGAGAGATCCTTAGGATAGCCTTCAGCTGAAGATGCATCCAAAAGATTGAAGCGATGGTGGGAATGGCCTAAGTCAACTGATGAGATTCGGAGTCACAGATTTTTGAAGATTAGCATCGCCTCTGACTCGTCGTGCCCGGGAAGGGAATAACATTCATATGAATTGACGACTGTAAAACTAGCTTGTGAAGATAAAGCAGCGGCTCGTTCAGATCATATCATTGCAATACTGGAAGGGACAGATGTGCCTCAGATCTACAAGATGCATCAAAACTTAGTCTGGGATGCATGCTCGTACGGAAGGCGAAGGTGATATCCTGTGCTTCGAGGTAGTGGTAGCAGCGTGAAGAACTATTCCATGCGCAACCTAGTAATTGTGGCGAGTGTGTCCGCATTGAAATCGTGGTGACACTATCCTTTGGGCGTGGTGGAGAGATCTTCATGGATCACATGAACCTCAATATAGATGTTCACCCAGTGAGGTATTGATATTGAGAAAAAGGTGTTGGGCTGAGCTGATCTAAAAACAAAGTTGATATTTGGGTAAGTCGCCTAGCTATGGGGTAGTATCAGTTGTGATGATCGTTCGGAGCATGAGATTATGTTTGGAGACGGTGCTAGTGCGGATTCAGAAATAGTTGGATGGATTGAGTTGGAACACGAGCTAAATTGAGTCGGTAGAAAATCATTATACTTGAGGATAGCGCTTGTGCGAATATGTTGGAATAAAAGTCAGGATTGGTTCGATTGGGAGTAAAGCGAATGCATGCCTCGGACATAAAGATACCCTTATAACTTGTCCAAATTCGCTATCGCTATGCTCGACTGAAATACATGTATTTCAGGGACGCCTTAAATATGTATACGATCCAAAACTAAGCGATATGAGGAATTCGTATTGAGCTACGAGGAGGATGTGGTAATATAAAATTTGTGCGAGAGTTCAGCGCAAGCGAGATACTGAATCGGGATTAGAAAATGTGAGTTGCATAGAGCAGAGTTATAAAATTACATTGTGGCATGCTAGTAAAGAATGGATACTAGTATGGTTCGGGGATGAACCTTAATCTAAGTGGTATATTATGTAACGCGCTACAACCACACGGTGTGTTACGCTGAGTCAGACTGAATGAGGCAATATCTGGTTACATTTTAACTTGTTGGATTTGGGAACAATATTGATTTGAGTTGGTTTTATGTGCAGGTTTCTAGTGGAGTTCGATGGAAATCGGGTTTTCGTTCAGAGAAGTACTGAGATAGCTGGATTGGAGTGATAATGTCGTCTTTCTTAGTCCGATCGGTCGGATGATTTGGAAAGCACGGCCTGCTCGCACGGTCATACCAGTTGAGTAGATCGTACTTTCCATCGGACCACGGGTTCAAGGGATCGGCCGTATCGGCAGGACATGATGCTTAACGGAATCTACTTGGTGAGTGGGCTCTGTCCCTTCTCCTCTACCCCTTCATGCCTAATAATATAGAAATAAATGCTTGAACACTTAGACTGGGACTTGGAAATTACTACACTGAGGCGTGCATAGAGTGTACGTCGTTTGCTTGGATAGGTTTATGGCTTAAAATGGTTTTCGCGTTGGGTAGTTGGAGCTAGGGTTGGATTACATTTGGGGAAGTTAGAGAAATATTTAGAATAATGCTTGGACAGTTGGAATTATATATCTTGGTTGGAACATCGAAAATTTGGGCGAGCGAGCATGCATCCGTATACGAGTATTACTTGGGCGCTTTGTCATGCAAAGCGAGCAGTTGTGGTTCAAAACCGAATAATTGCATCGGCGAGGGCATTGTGCCACTATTGGGGCATTGTGGGACAAAATTGTTCTGAGCGAGGGTGTTGCACCCATTAAAATACTGTGTTGAGAAGCGGCATTGTGCCTATGGGAATAACTTAAGATTTGTGCCTTGGGCTATATGTTGGAGAATGGTTATGGATATTTGGTTGGATTTTGGTTGGATGAGTCTAGGATCGCTTGGTGGGGCGAGAATATTCGATCCTCTCGTCATACCTACTTGGTGTCTGCATGTCACGGACAACCTATGTTGCACGGGGTTTGGTCTCCTCGAACGGGAAGGCTCCGAGGCACCGGGACCGTTCGGCCATGGAAGAGACAACTTGGTAACATGCCTCGGGCGCGGTGTTAACGATTTAATACGATTCAGGCAGGCTTGCTACTTAGCGTTGTTTCGAGTATAACTGCACTTGATCAGTCTGATCAAAGTCCTTTATGGCTTGGCTAGTGACTTCATATTGATAAGAGTTTATTTGCTTTACTTTGGTTTGGTTTGTGCTTTTTGTGTAGGCAGCGGCCACCATGCCTCGGCAAGAGTGTGCATATTGGATTGGATTATGGTTTGGTTTGAGGATGGATATTGAAGCTTTGAAATGGTTCCATAGGTTCTCGAGTTGCTTGGGTTTGAGTAGGACGGTTTGCATGCTAGTTTCCTTTTGAGTTGGATATCTTGTATATTTGCTTGAGTTTAATGCTTGCATGCTTAACTTGATTTACAACTTTCCTTAACATGTCATACCCTATGCCATGAAACGAATCTAGGATTCAACTAGAAAGATCACCATATAACTGTTTGCATTCACTTGATTTACAACTTTCCTTAACGTTGCCCTGTGCGAGCGTAACTCCAGGCTCGTACGGCGTCACGTCCCGATGAGAACGATTGTCCTACGGAGCGCTGCAACGTGGTGATTCATGTTCAGCAGGGACTATTGAGCTTGCGGGAGATTGGGGAGTGACAGAGGCTGTCGAATTTTTCTCCTCCCCCTATTCTCGGTGACAAGGGCATGAGAATAGGAGGATCCAGATGACTTTCTTCGAATTTCTTCATTCAAGAGGCTGCTTGTAACTTGGTTCATGGATACATCTCCGTCAGGTGCGGAGTTGCTAAAAGACACCACCAGAGTCTCCCAACTATCCGGTAACGAGCTAAACAGAAGAAGGGCTTGAAGCTCTTCGTCCAACACCATCTTCATAGCTGCAAGCTGATTAACAATACTTTCAATTTATTCGGATCTTCATATATGGAATCACCTTCCTTGAACTTGAGATTGACAAGCTTCCGAATCAAGAAAGCTTTGTTGCCGGCGGTCTTCCTCTCATAGAGATCTTCAAGTTTCTTCCACAAGCTGTTCGCCGAAGTCTCATTCGACACATGATGGAATATGGTATCGTCCATCCATTGTCGAATGGTACCGATGGTCTTCCGATCAAGCTTCTTCCATTCTTCCACCGTCATAGAATCTGGCTTGGAAGATTATCCTTCAACCAGTGCATAGAGGTCCTTGCAATAGAGAAGGTCCGTCATATTCGCCTTTCATATCATCCAGTTGCGGCCATTCAAGTTGATCATCTGAATGCCACCAATGGGAGTCTCCATCTCAACACAAGAATATTCGTAACCTGTGCTTTGATACCACTGTTGGAAAAAACAAGATCTTTTCCATCTTTGTGATGAGATAAAATAAAATGGAAGAGAAGAGAAATTAAGAGAGAACACACACAAGATTTACCGAGGTTCAGCTCAATTTGAGCCTATGTACTCCGCCCGCCCCTTCTTCACCATTTTTACTATAATCAAATGAAAGATTATAAGGTCATTCTCTAAAGTTGGTACAACTTAACTTGAGGATCACTCTCTCAGAAACTCACTTGAGGTGAATTACAAGTATGAGAATTACAAGTTTTGTATTGTTCTTCTTGTTACTTATTGTATTCAACCTTCACTATCTCCCCTCTATTTATAGGGAGGATATGTCTCTTGGGTACATCATATTCGTTGCATGGAGAAGTCCAAAGGAAAGATTCGTTCATTTTTTCAAGATTCGTTCATCTATCATCAATGTTACATGCAAGTTGAATGCATGCAGAATATGAATAGATATGCTACTTCAGATGGTCATAACTTTTTTAATACACCTCCAAATGACCTGGTTTAAAGCTTGGATGAAAGAGAAAACTTTTATCAACAACTTTTGTATTGAAGACCGAGCCAAATAATGATTGCAATAGCTTCGAAATAGCCTCTCAAAACTGAATCTTGTCACAGAAACTGGACCCAGAAAAATGGTTAAGTACTTGGCCGAACCCAACCATTGGTGACCGATTTCCATAGATCAAATCCATGTTTTTTCATCATAGGGATGAACCCCGTTCCCATCATAGTTCACTAGAATGTAATTGTAATCGTAATAAAATCTAATAATTTTTTTTAGTTGATTCTGTTACGATTTTATTATAATTGTGATTAAATTGTAATAAACCAAACAGAACTAAATACTAGTATAGTTCTGTAGTCTAGATCCGCATATATACATATATATATATATATATATATATATATATATATATATATATATATATATATATATATATATATATATATATAGAGAGAGAGAGAGAGAGAGATGATCGAGAGTACTATTACTAGCGGGTTTCCTTGTCCATGTCGAAACTTGAGTAGTAGTTTTTATTCGGTAATATATGATTTTTGTCAAAGTTTTTATATGGTAATGTTTGATTTGGTACTATGATCCTATACATGGAAAGGGATAATCTTAGATTATATTATTTGATAACGTATGATTTCCACCAGATTTTTATACGGTATCTTTGATTTAGTAGTGTGACCCTATATTTGTAAAGGATTCTCTCTCCTATTAAAATGTCTTACCATTATTATCGCTATCGCTAATCCAGGCTTTAAAAGGACTCAAATGTGAGCCGTCTCTGGCCTCAAAACGGCTCAAAAGTCTCCACAATTTATTTGAAAAATTAATATTACGTACACAAATTAAGTTGTTATAAATGACACCATGAGCAATCTTGACCAAACAAAGAGAATACCTTTCATCTTAACCACATGAGCTAAAAGAGGTGTGTTTAACTATAGTTATATAATATTATATAGTTAAATAATTAGTTAAAATTTATTTATTATTTATTTTTAAAATTACTTGAGGATATATGTACAGCTTAGACGGCTAGCATTTTCAAAACTTTTTATAAAAATATAGATATATCTATAACAAATTTTAATTAAAATATATTTAAATATTTAAACTATTTTATAATAATATTAAAATAATTTATTTTACATGCTACATATGTGCATTTACTAGTTATTTGTAATAGGAAAGAAGTCTCCTCTATGAAAACCTTATTTAAATCCTACCTAAGTTTTGGTCGGATGGAACTTTAAAATTAAAATTAATACTAAAATTGTTGGAGTTGTTTCCTTTGGACTAGTAAAGGTATTCTTACACCTTTAAGTGGATATCGCAATATGTTTTGCTTGTGTTGAGGTGTTCACATAGGATTTGGTGGGACACATGTGCGAGTGTTTTTCTAAGAGAAAAAGAATTAACTCCTCAAATGAAGCATTTATGTTTTTTGTCGCTCTCTTGTTAACTGCGGCTGTGTTGCTGGAAGCATATGCGCAAATACATTGATTGAAAAGATTGAGTCATTAATTCAGATCTGATTTTTGTGATATTTGAATTTAATTCTTTCCTATCTTTCTGTAATTAGTTGGCGGCCAGGATTAGGATTATGGTTTCCACCCTCCTTTATAGATCAAAATAGTTATTGTTGCTTCCGCCATTGGAGTCCAGAGGAGTTAGTTCGAGTTCAGAAAGGAGGTGACAACAAGCATTGTAGAAGTTCTGCAAAAATTTGCTGGTTCCTGGGGCAGATCGTATGGGACGAATCTTGCTTTAAGAAACAGTGATCTTCGTCACCAAGCAAGTATAGATCTTATCTTCCTCTTCTCCTTCTTCTCCCATTGTGATTTGTTCTGCAACTGCGTTTACAAGAAAGAACGAAAATAGTTTTCTGGTTATTGTAATTAAGGCTGTAAGTTGTAATTAAAGATATACATATAGTTATATCGTTCTTCATTGGAATCGAGTTATTCAGAGGACAAACTTATTTGTGTGAACTTCTGAGTCTAGATTATAACTTCAGGATCAAACATATAGTAGGCTGTAAAGTTTGCGTGAACCTTTGTTTCTGGCCTCGTTCTACCATCTTTTGATTAAGTCTCGGGACTAACAATCTCAATGAATGATTCGAATACAATGGAGAACAACCGTGCAAGTATTCTCGACACAAGTTTTAACAAACATGAGAAGTTTGACAAAAAATATTACAACATCCGAAAAAGGAAAATCCGTCTCAATCTTCAACTCGTGAACGTGTATTAAGTGTTGGCCGATCCTGAACCTGAACCTGTTAGGTGGATTATGTAAGACTCATTTTCTTTGGAGTTAAAGATTAATGATGGTAGTGAAATACTGTTTGTTATTCGTTGTTTTTGTCATCTTTTCTGATACCAATGGTGGTTTCACATTATTCGCGTATACCAGTGTATACCTGTTATAACTTGCACATCTTCTACAATGATAGTTTTAGTTGTTCTCTCTTGTATTTGGCTTTATGTCTGTATTTTCCAAATGTTTAGATCAGATGCTACAGCTTATAATCCTTGTCAACTTGATTGCCCATATGCATGTTGGGAACATGGCGAGAGTCCAAGATGAAAAACACCCCAAAAGATGAGAAATCAAAGAAGTGGAAGACAAAAGTCTAAGAATCTTGAACTTCTCAAACCACAACTCACAAAATTATCTCTGTAGTGACTTTTTCAGAAGCAAAGTTTGTTGTAGCATTGATCTATAGTTTGTTGTTTGCGCAAAAACTGAGTTATTGATATATTATTATGTAGTAGAGACAGAAGATTAGCTCAAACCTTACGTTGAGGCAATTTTTGGCAGATGTAGAGTTTGGTAATCTATTCACATCTTCTCAAAGTTTTGGATTCTTGAGATGAATAATATCAAATCAAAAATTCTATTTGTTAGATCAGCGAGATGTAAACTCTAGCCTTGTTTAGATGTTTCAAATTGACTGACCAATTGAAAGATGAAATCATGCCAGGCCAAATATCAGTTTCGGAGCATTATTTTTGTTGATGTTACGTATCGTCAAAGTCTTTGTTAGAGTGAGATTGTCTATGGAGTAAGGATTTCTATGTTTTTTGGACAAATTGTTTATTCGAGTATTTGCAATTCTTGATAATAAAATTTTATAACCTAAATTAAATACGGAAATAAGTTGTCCATCCTAAATTTGTTGGAAAAAAAAAAATCTGCGCACACCCCCTTTAAAAAACTCAATATTTGCTCTTTGAAGAAAAATAAAATAAAATAAAAAATCTCCAACAGAGGTTTCTATAAAAGGTTCTATCATAAGTTAAAAAAATAAAGTAAATAAATGAGTCCCCATAAATATTTATTAACTATTTTATAATAAAATTATATTATTATTTTTTATATGTGTGCTTTTTAAAAATAAGTCCCACAAAAATATTAACTTACCATATTAACTTACCATATTCTATGGTACAATCCTAACGTACTCATTAAAGATTATGTTGCTTGGTACAATCCTATACCAGTAAATATCCAGGTACAATCATGCCAGGCTATTCTATGGTACAATACTGTTGGATAAAGTTTATAACTCATGCAATCAGAAGATGTAGATATTAAAGACAAAAATTAAATTAGTAGAGGATTCAAGACACGTTACACAGTCCTTAGAATATAATTTTACCCTTACGAACAGTGCAACATGATCACGACGATCTATTCCTAAGATACAATGAATCCTTTTGATCCACAACACTGTGCACCCGATGGCGAATCCCACGAACGATAACTTCCCTTGTCCAGGAGAGAACTTGGACGGAGGAGGAGAATGGTTATGGTTGTTTTTTTCTCTTTTGTGCGCGAATACGTATATTTGTTTTTCAAACCACAGATAGTTTAAACGTCAAACATATTAACTGCCTTTAAACGTGTTATCTGGATCGTGTTCATGATACTCGTTCTCAACTAATCACGTAACGAGGGTACTTGCGTAAGACCATGTCTACGAAAAACTAGCAACCGAACCAAGATTAAAAAAATTTAAAAAAGTGTGATAATATTACCTTTATACCCCTGGTCCGATCCGCTGACGGTTAGGATCAGTTACGTACTAAGTGTGCGACTAACAAACGCAACAAAAATGTGCATTAAATTACGCACCAGCTAAGGAGTTGGATGATATTTTGTCCTTCCACAAAATTTACTTATCTACTAAGGACAGTAAAATATTATATGCAAAGTAAAATGTTCTCTTTCCAACGTGGAACTAATAAAAAAAAATGTATTTATTGAATTACATGTGGGTTGGTTCACAGGTATTCTATGGTACAATACTAACGTACTCATTAAAGATTAGGTTGTTGGTACAATCCTACGTCACATTCATGCCAGGCTAAGCTGCTATAAAGTTTCAAAAAATTGTTGTCTTTCTTGACGTTGCTCCTCGTACATAATGAAGCCTTGGTTGGGATAAGGTATGAAGCAACATAACTTCAACTTCTATGAAGATGGTTTTTACTTGTGGTGGGTGAAACTTAGTGGTGAATCTTCTTTTTGGCTTAACTGTGAAGAATACTTGTTCTTAATTTGGAGAATTAATCAAGAAATTTATATTATTTTCTTTGTAAAAGGAGAATCCTTCCTCGGCCATGCCAATCTACAGTCAGTTATTTGATTCCAACAGCAGAGCAGAGCAGAGCAGAGATATTTGGAATTTGAGGTAGTTTTAGTAATTACGGCTAGGTAACAATTTATTCATAAGATTTATTGAAACACATCACAAATTTAACAAAAGAGAGCTATATCTCTCGTCTACATATAGGGCAGGAAGGCGTCCGCGGCAGCCACTTAGCGAGGCACTGGTAGTGAAAACTGTGCGAACAAGGCATCCGAGTCAAGTCTTTGCCACCCCTCTCGTATTCTTCCAAGCAAATAGCGCAATCCTTTTCTTGGAAAAGCCCGTCGTCGTTAAATTTGAGCAGCTCCAGTTTTCCTACCACTCTGCCCCTCCGCGCATACCAAACCGAACCACCCGTGACGTCTCCGCGCATACCAAACTCGATGGCGAACCGGACCCCTATTCGGCCCGAGCCGCAGTGCAGCGCCAGCGCGCCTTCCATGCTGCGGCGGGACACGTAGTCGTCCCAGAAGCGGGACGTGACCGTGTCGCCAAAGCAGGCCACGCCGGATATCACGTGGGACACGAGGCGGTCCCTCAGCTGTGGGGTCTGGAGGAAGCTCTGCAGGTCGTGGGAGAAGACCACGTGCCGGCCGACCGGATGGTGCTCCGCGTCGACGGCCCGGACGTTGAAGATGGCCGTTTCGTGTGGATGGCAGAAGGCTCGTAAGCACATCGAGACGTCCCCTTGCGTTAACATGTCGACATAGAACGGTGCTTCGGTTTCCATATGTAGCTACGAAGTTAAAAAGAAGAAGAAGACGACGACGAGAATTGAAACTAAATAGTAGTATGGTTCTGTAGTCTAGAGCCGCATATATATATATATATATATATATATATATATATATATATATATATATATATATGATCGAGAGTACTATTACTGGGGAGTTTCCTTGTCCATGTCTATTGAGGAAACGTGACTAGTAGTTTTTGTTTGGTAATATATGATTTATGTCAAAGTTTTATATAGTAATGTTTGATTTGGTAGTTCGATCCTATACTTGGGAAGGTTTTTATATGGCAATCTTTGATTTGTAAAGGATTGATTTATTCTCTCCATTATTATCTGTAATAATAGGAAAATAAATACCCTCTATGGAAACCTTAGAGCATCCACAGTGAGACTACTTTCAAGTGCTATATTTTGACTTTTGTCAAATTTTATAGCACTTGAAGGCTACAATGGACTCTTGTCCACACTTGAAAAATGGTAGAAAGCCAAGAGACACTCCAAATTTGGAGAGTCCCGTAGCTAGACTATAGTAATTGATGGGCCCACCAAAATAACCTGTCATTTATTTTCCTTCCTTCCCTTCCTCTCTCTCTCTCTTCTCTTCTATTTTTTTCACAGAGAAACTTTTGAGACCCATTCTTCTTCTTCTTCTTCTTCTTCATTGGAAAAGGGAGGTTCCATTTCTGAGTTTCCACAGTTGGTATTTATTTTCCTCCCCTTCCACATATTCTTTCCTTCCCCACCCCTTCTTCTTCTTCTTCTACTTCTTCTCCACATATTTTGTTTTTATTTATTTTCCTCTCCTTCCGTTCTCTCTCTTCCATTCCCTTTTTTTTCCAGAGAAAATTATAAATTATGCACAAAAAATAAATTTTTTTATGTACAATCAATGGTTCCAAATCAAGGAGAGACTCGAAGAAGTTTTCAGGAAAACAAATCAAACGAAAATGAGATAAAAATATTTATGCACAGTCTCATTTTCGTTTGATTGTAGAACTAAGTATTATACGGAAATTTTTTTTATCTCATTTTGTTTGATTTGTTTGTGGATTTTTTTTATCTCATTTTGTTTGATTTGTTTAACGAAAATGAGAAAAATTATCCATACAAAATTTCAAGAAATGAGATAAAAAAATTGAAACAAAAATGAGAGAAAAAATTACCAGACATCTTTGTCGTCAGTATTGGTTAATGGTTCTGAAGGAAAATGAGGGAAAATGAAGAGGGAAAATAGGGAGGGAAAAGAGGGAGGGAAAGGAAGAAGTTAATTTGGAGTGTCTATTTTGGAGTATACCATTGTGTGCAAATATCAAGGTGACACTCCAAAAATAGTTTGGAGTGTGATTTGGAGTATGATTTGGAGTATGGTTTGGAGTGTCCCCACTGGAGATGCTCTTACACAAATCCTACGTAAGTTTTCGTCGGATGGGTTTGGATTTACTAATTTTATGTCTGTGGTTTCTAAATTTTGGAGAATTCCCTTATTCTCTCTCTCTCTGATTTCAAAATAACTCTCCCTATTTAATTAACAACAAATAAGTATTTTTTAGGTCAAATTTCTAAACGAAGATAAGATCATATTAAATTGATTATACTATATGTAATGGATTACATTATATATATATATATATATATATATATATATATATATATATATATCTAAATTAGTATGCTAATATTTAACCCAAATATAAGGGCTATTACTAATTTTTTTGGTTTAACACTTTCATGACTAAAAAATAAAATTATTTAGGGATAAAAAAATTATTTACTCACCAGTTAATCCAAACTTCCATGATGATGTAAAACCTTCATACCCCCCTCTCTATGCCCTTATTTTTTTTCCATTGAAAATTGTACACCCAATGCGTGTGATCCAACCTTTAATGGGAGGATGGCTCGGGTTTCGAGAAGACATGAGGGGAGGATCCAATATATATATAAAAGGAGAAGATCTTCTCTTGATCAAACAAAAGAAGTTGAAAAATATTACCTCTTCTGACTCCATGATGAGTTATAAAGAACCGATCGTCATCGGAGGGGGGTAGCTATGACGGATATGTCTCTCACAACAGTTGAGTGGAAGCAGACGATGGTATTCTACGTAGATGGGCATTAGCCATCCTATCATGCGGTGGTGGCCTTTGTGTGGCATGTGTTGTAGCCGACTGGCACGATAGTGGTCTTCTCCATCAAGAATGGGTTCTTCTTTACTCGATTCTCCTTGGAGGCAGACCTAATAAAGATGCTCCAGGAAGGTCCTTGGATGTTCGAGGGACGCTTGGTATTGACTAAGCGTTGGGATCGTTCGATCTCCATTGAGAGGGATTTGATAGCCGTTGTGCTAGTAGAGATCCAGTTCCTCCGGTTGCTATTGTAGCTCGGGAATGAACCAAAGTTGAGAAAATGGCTAGCGTCGTTGGGGTGACGTTGCAGATGGATGTAGCCACGATGCATCAAAATAGGCTGGCGTTGCTCAGATCCTAGTAGATGTGTCCATGGTGCAGACTCAGGTGATTGTTGTGCATATCAGACTTCCTGATGGAAGACCATTCAACCAACAAGTAACTTATGAGTAGACTCTATTAGTTTGTTTTATGTGTCCTTGCATTGGACATGCTTTAGAGTTCTTCTATGACTCGACTGGAGAAGCCATCAGAGAGTGGTTGATGGATCGTTGATGCAGGAAATATCAGGGACGTTTATGCACTCTAATGTGCATGGTACTATCTCTTGGAAAGCTAGTAGAGAAAGTACATGAGAAGTTTATCCATATTATTTTGGTAAGGAGACAGAATCTAGCAAGTTCACCTAGTACATTGCCCCTACTAGCGTGAAGAAGAAGGATCAGGAGGATATTGCAACACAGGGGATGGTCATAGTAGTCAATCCAGATCATGAGCATAGGGAGGAAATGATAAGGCAAAAGGCACTCCGGTTGCAGTGCCAATGATGGAGAATACTACTTCACCTAAAAATACCAATGCGGTCAAGTACTATCAAAATTCGACAAATTAGCGACGTTTTTAGCGATGCCAGAACAAAGTGTAACATCTGATTCCCAGAATTTTTTTCAAAAAAAAAAATTATTATTATTTTATTTAAATAGAAATTGTTTTAAATTAATTGATTTATAATTTCCAATTTTTTTTTAACTATGGAATCAATATAAGAATATTATAAAATAGAGTATTCTTTGATTAGTTTAATCAAGATTCCTAATAACTAACAAGTGATTATTATTCTTTGGAATTTCTTGAAGCTTTCTCCTTAGACCAATGCCCTTCCTCTTTTCGAATATTGTAAAACTGCATTCCAACTTATTCTGGAAGGCTAAGAACCAATATAAATCCTTCATTGATTTCAACTTTGCATCACGACCATCCACCCATCCTTTACTTCCTATTTAAAGGCAACATAACCCTTACTTCCTCCCTCATCTCTCCTGTCAATAGCGGCCACTTATCTTTATTATACTCTTTCTTCTTTCTATAGTTCCTAAGTTTCTTTTTCTTCCCAATGGAGCAGTGAGCCTCGCCATCAACAACACTTCTATACCATAGCCATCCCAGGCGGATCCAACGTCGGCTTGACCATCGTGGTGATCCCACCACCAACCTCTCCATTTATTCGCCACCAGCGGCCGAAGCTGATCCCACAACCGCCGTATGTACATCAACCGTGCTTCTCCCTACGGTTCCCACCCCGACAGTGCCATTATCTGGCGCCGTTTCCGCGATTGCTGATGACCAGAGACTTCAGCGTTGAACGCCCGCCGACTCGGAGGAAACCACCTCTGCGTGCCTCGCCATGGCTCCCCGATGTTGAGCAAGTTTCGTATCCTCCACTGTCGTGCATATGGACCACACGAGTTCTCGACACCGTGCCTTGTTGGAACCGGCCACTGGTTCATGTCGACGACCATCCCTCGGTTAGCCCATCCGTTCCTTCCATTTATGGGGCGTCGACGAGCAACCGACGCCATCGTCGCCTCTACCTTGCCTCACCGTCCGATCCATTAATCTGGCCACTTAGAACCAACAGAGCTGAAGCCTATGTGAGCCCCTCTCTCTCTCTCTCTCTCTTTCAGTATATGTTTGTTTTGGGCGTAGAGTTTTAACTTAGTCTTTAGACCTAATGTGGCTTGAGCTAACATTGATATAAGTATAAGAAATCAACCGTAAATTTTTGGTAGAGATAAGAAATTTTGACTTGTTTAAATAATAATAATAAAAAATTGATGGTCTTTAAATATATATTTCTAAAGTGGGTTCCAAAATAAGTAGTTCTGGTAGACTTTAATGCTTTGGCTTTTCATGTTGCTTATTATTTTACACAATTCATTAGGTTTTTATATATAAATAATTTTAAATTAAATTATAAATAAAACTATAAGTATATTTCTAATATTGGGCATTGATTAAATAGGTCATTGAAATATATTATAGTATAAGAGTTTTGTAAATAACTAGGTCAACCCATTTCTTTTATTAAACTTGATTATTATTTGAGATTAGCTAATTTGTACTTTTCTTGTTCTTTGTGGGCTGTTGTGGACAGACTATCTCTATCTCTAAATTCGTGCCATAATCTGATTCTAGAATTCTTTATATCGCCCTTAGCTATTTGGACTGCTCCGGACTCATTGGGACTGACCGTTACAATATTTGGGATCATCTTTAGAAGTATGATTTTGTACCATTCTGTGATGACACGTTTGTATCGTGCACGTCGACTCCAACCAAACCGAGGCGAGTACATTCTCTGATTAGTTTCTAAATTATGATATCTCATATGTTCACTGTATCTAGTGTAAATGTCCATGCTCTTGACACGATGGTTACACGGATTGGTGTATACGGATCTCGTCGTGAGATGTTATTCCTTATTCATGGTGTAGCTTGTACAAGACTTGTTTCCTTGTTATCTTGTGCATGTAAAGACACTGATTGCCGGGGAGATTTGCTACCTTCCTAGGTAATCTCGTGCCATAGCGTACCATGATTGGATCCACTATACCAGTCGGGGGTGGAGAGTATTTTAGTATAGATATGTGATCATACCCAACTTTACATGCATCATAGCTCACCCACGCCTCACGTCGGTGCAGCCTTACCATTTACATGCCTCATCACTGTTACATATGGTTAGCCTGACTATTACTCGCATCATTGCTATTCTTATGGATTAGCCTGACCCCAAGGATGATCGCTAACAAATGTAATGAGTTTACTAGTCCCAAGCCGATCACATGTTAAAGCTAGTACTCACACACTTAGTCATAGGATTCTTGCTCATTGACATATTGTTTCTTTTCCTGCATTTACTTACAGTATTTCCAGTATTTCTTTTATTGTACATTTCTCGTACCTATACATGCATCTCGTATATTTCCATCTAGAACTGCTATATAGTTTATATCATTAATATAGAACTGCTATTTAGAGATGTACTTTGCTCCTTCCTGACTGGAAAATATTTTCCAGACTATGCCTAGAGGACTGGTATCCGACACTGGTGGACCACAGGGTGAGTAGCTGAGACTTGGTTTTAGTATTGTAGTCGTGATTCCGAGAGGTCTAGCCGGAATCACTAGTTATCTAGTTAGTTTCCTTTAGTAGTTTATTGGTACCGGATTTGTCTCCGGCATTTTTGTTGAGACTTGGATTTATGTTGAGTTAGATTTAATTATATTAGACTTGTGTTGTAATTATTTTTATTTCTTCGATTTTTTATCGTGCTGTAGTTATGTGATTGAGTATGTTGATCTTTTCTATTGTTATCCTTGTCTCCTTATGGAATTGGATACTAGTGTGAGATTGTTTAGATAGTACTTGACCTAGACAGCGTTCTACCGCCGATGCTGCGGCGTAGGCTGGACGTACCCACGTTCTCGTACCCCTAAATCGGGTGCGGGTCGTGACACGTTTTTAGTGGTGGCCCATGCAGGGCAGATGTGCGATGTCGTAGTAGTGCGACGTCATAGTTGTACTACGTGCCTGCTATAGAATATAGGACATAGGATACTAGGATGAGAGAGGATACTCAATCACAAATTCTTGAGAGATTCCTGGGACGACTCCTTGAGAATCTTATTGTAATTTATAATTTTAAATCCTTCGCCTTGTTTTCGTCCGTCCTCACTCGTTGATATTGAGTTTGATTCCTATTGATCAATTATTAAATTAGGATCTTGGTTTCATTGTAGAGGTTGATTTCATGCCGAGATGAATGTTACGGACTAAATTTTACGATATCATCTGATGAGATATATTGATGAGAACAGTGAGAAAGGTGAAACGTCTGCTTTGGTTATGGAACCTAGAGTTTATCGCAGCCGTACCGGTTGACATGGCAAAAATTCTAGATGTTATGATTATAGGGTTGCGTACTTTAGTTACGGAACCTGTCGTTTACCGCACCTATGCTTACTGGCATGGCGAGGATTCTCAGCGTCATGATTTCTGACCGACGTGTATGATTATCAGGTTGTGTCTTAAAATTTGTTCTTAAAGTATCATCTCAACACTTATCTATTTCTGTTATACAGGACCTTTTCCATCATTCTTTTGTTGCTAGCAGCAGAAGCACCTTCAGTCCTTAATTCAGTCTTTATGATCTCCTATTCTTTGAGGATTCCTTGTTAAGTATGATAATTGATGACTTGTAATTATGGCTGTGTCTTGAGTATTAGTATTGACCGTGTTGCTAGTGAGTTGTAAGTATTTCCTAGTTGGACATGTGAGCAGTAGGCCTTAACCTAGAGTTAACCCATAGCATAGTACCTTGTAACAATGGTTCTAGGAGAAGTGTCATTAGAGACTGAGAGAAAAGGAGAGTATAGAGTATCAGTGATAGTTCCCAGAGTTAGTATCAGAGCCGGTATACCCATCCTGGATAATCATGATTATGTAATTGAGTGATCTATGTAAACAATTAGGTATCAAGGAATAGTATTAAGGATTAATGGAGCATGACGTTCAATTTGATGATTGATATCGGGTGTGTTAAAGGTAAGAAATTGTATATGCATAAAAGAGTTAATGAGGTGTCATGAGTGAAGAAATATCGGAATTGGTAATGAAAATGGTGAAGCGTATCACGGATTAGTTTAACAGGCTATAAAAGGTTAAAGGGAAATACATATACATCAATTGAGATGAGAACCATATACTTGCCCAAGAGAGTAAAGAAACATGGGTGTTATAGAAGATACACGTGATCATGAGTTCTAATGAGCTTGATGAGATAATCCATTAATGAAGCTAGTGATATAATACCAAGAGTGCTAATGGTTCTATATCGAGGATTAATCGAGAATGACGCTAATAATAGTAAGCACTCTGCGTGATGATAATCGGATGATATACCAGTTAATATAGATTGAAAATCATGGAAGAAAATACATGTGATGATAACCTTGATCATTGGAGGAAATAGTGCAAGTGATTCGGGCAGTACAATTTAGTACATAGTTGTAGACAATAGAGGTATTGAGTGCACCTCGAGTATTAAAGACCGTGAGCACTTATATGTATATTTGTGGATTTATAAATTAAAGAGTGGAAATGAATTTTAACTTTGAGAATTATTGAGGAGTTGAGATTGTGTCATTAAAACTTTGAGGATTTCAAATAGCGATTCAATAAACATGGTCAAGGCTACAAGGATTTTAGAAGTGAAAAAAAAAAATTTATTCCGATGTTGAGTATCTGACTTTGAGGAGGTATATGCATTTTATTTTAAATTTGTTCGAGAAGTTAAACCTTGACGATTATTTTGAGGATTAATTTTATGGTAGATGAGAAATATGAATATTAGTATATGAGTAGATGATATACATATGTAAGGATCTATTGACTTGGGCATGATTGAGATGGCACTGAAAACAGACTTGGGTGTCCATCTAGAATTGTATTAGGGGGGAAAACAATATTTAGTATGATGTGTTACAATTGGTGTGCACTTGAGTGATGATAACAAATAGTATGGACAATTATAGTAGGAACGAGAACTAGCAGTGGGTGTACTTATAGTAGAACAGAGATACCTAAAGAGATAGAGGTATCAAACTTTACATACATCATTTGACCTATGATCGTGTTAGAGGTTCTTGGTATCAGATTTTGGTATTAATAGACAGGTGTGTGCAATATGGATATATTCATGGATTTTGTGGATTTATGATTAGTTGATATGGGTACCAGTGTACAAGAATAGGAATTAGTTAGTGAATGTGCTAGAGTTAAGTGTTTGTTAGAGATAGGAGATACTACAAGTAATATGTTAACAGGTTCTTTCTTTTTCTTTCCTAATGTTCCTTTTTCCGTCTTTTGATTGATTGATTTCCCTACTACTGTAGTTCGTATGCATGATTTTCTTATTAGAATAAAGTTGGTAGTACACCCTGACAGAGACTGCAATACCATGACAAAAGACACATGACCTATATATTTTTTAGATTGCATAGGCTGTAGGTCGAATTTTCTTAAACCATGATCATTGGAATTTTGACCATAACAAAGATCTATGAAGAGGTTATGACTTGACAAAAGGGACAAGATGAAAAAAAAAAATTAAGGATAAGCATTCTTTTAAATAAAGAGTTAAGGAGTTAATATAACAGAATTGATGGATCATTGATTTTACGAAGATTGAGGATGATTGAAACTTGAGGATAAACTTTAACTTAAATGGAGAGTTAAGAAATTAACATGGCAAAAACTGAGGAGTTATAAATTTTTGGAAGGTTATAATATGATAGAATTGGTTATTAAAATTTGGGAAAATTTAAGAAGATTATCATTGTATTTATTTGACTGTAAGATATAGATTTATTTTGAATATTGCAATTGAAGATTTTGCTATTATTATATTAGTGAGTATTGTATGGAAAAATAAATCGAGGATTAAGATCACTAATGGATTAGTGTTGAATTCAAATTTTGGATAAGATTTTATAAATATGCATTGACTGGATTTCAATTAAAGGATTGGATTAGTAAATTTTGTATTTAGTTATTTACTCAAATTTTGAGGAGATTATGATACGACTGGAATTCAATTAAAATATTGAGGATTTGAATAGTAAGAATTTTACATTAGGGATAATAAATTCAGAGGATGGAAAAAAAAAATTTAGTTCAAAATTCGTAAATATTAAACATACGGGTAGAGAAATATGGAATAAAATGAAGCTCATGGTAAAGAATATTATAATATAATTGATTATGGGATCATATAATTGAAGGTCGTAAGGTAAGATTATGGTATATTGAGGTTGTGATCTAAATTAAAATCTTGACCATGACAGTAACATTTGAAATCGAAGAAAATAATCGAGGTATAGTTAGTGTTAAGATAAACAAACTTGAATTTGATGATAAGGATTTTGGTTATGTAATAAATTTTGATTTAGAAATTCTAAGATCTAACCTAATAAAGTTTGTGGAATTTGAAACTTTTATAGATATTAGTTTAATGATGAATCACAAGATTGAGAAAAGTAAAATGAACGAGGATAAAAAGGAAGGATTATTTTCAGATGGTAGTAAAGACTACTCTTTTTCCTAGAAATTAAGAAAGCGATTAGATGTCTCTTGATTACATTCTGAGGGATGTATTTAAATTTTTTAAATCTAATTGTCGATCGTATCTTTCGGATTAGCTATAACTTTCATGTCTATATCATTATACTAGGTCTTCCTTGGTTTAGTTACTTTGAAAAGGTAACGTGCATTATTCCAATTATCTGTTTTTCCAGTGATCGTGTCTACTTCCAAAAACCTAAAACTTTCTAGAGGATTCAAGGCCGAGCCATGATTCCTTCAAGTTATTCCTGTCTTAAACCATATTTTCTTTTTCTTCATGTTTTCTTCTGTTTTGGTAAATATTCTCCTTATAGAAATATTTTCTTCAATGATATATTCATCATTATGAACAACAAATTTTTTCTATCCTAGTCATCCCTAAAATTTCGAGGACGAAATTTTTCTAAGGAGGGTAGATTTGTAACATCTGAATCCCAGAATTTTTTTCAAAAAAAAAATTTATTATTATTTTATTTTAATAGAAATTGTTTTAAATTAATTGATTTATAATTTCCAAATTTTTTTTAACTATGGAATCAATATAAGAATATTATAAAATAGAGTATTCTTTGATTAGTTTAATCAAGATTCCTAATAACTAACAAGTGATTATTATTCTTTGGAATTTCTTGAAGCTTTCTCCTTAGACCAATGCCCTTCCTCTTTTCGAATATTGCAAAACTGCATTCCAACTTATTCTGGAAGGCTAAGAACCAATATAAATCCTTCATTGATTTCAACTTTGCATCACGACCATCCACCCATCCTTTACTTCCTATTTAAAGGCAACATAACCCTTACTTCCTCCCTCATCTCTCCTGTCAATAGCGGCCACTTATCTTTATTATACACTTTCTTCTTTCTATAGTTCCTAAGTTTCTTTTTCTTCCCAATGGAGCAGTGAGCCTCGCCATCAACAACACTTCTATACCATAGCCATCCCATGCGGATCCAACGTCGGCTTGACCATCGTGGTGATCCCACCACCACCCTCTCCATCTATTCGCCACCAGCGGCCGAAGCTGATCCCACAACTGTCGTATGTACATCAACCGTACTTCTTCCTACGGTTCCCACCACGACAGTGCCATTATCCGGCGCCGTTTCCGCGATTGCTGATGACCAGAGACTTCAGCGTTGAACGCCCGCCGACTCGGAGGAAACCACCTCTGCGTGCCTCGCCATGGCTCCCCGATGTTGAGTAAGTTCTGTATCCTCCACTGTCGTGCATATGGACCACACGAGTTCTCGACACCGTGCCTTGTTGGAACCGGCCACTGGTTCATGTCGACGACCATCCCTCGGTGAGCCCATCCGCTCCTTCCATTTATGGGGCGTCGACAAGCAACCGACGCCATCGTCGCCTCTACCTTGCCTCACCGTCCGATCCATTAATCTGGCCACTTAGAACCAACAGAGCTGAAGCCTATGTGAGCCCCTCTCTCTCTCTCTCTTTCAGTATATGTTTGTTTTGGGCGTAGAGTTTTAACTTAGTCTTTAGACCTAATGTGGCTTGAGCTAACATTGATATAAGTATAAGAAATCAACCGTAAATTTTTGGTAGAGATAAGGAATTTTGACTTGTTTAAATAATAAAAAAAAATTGATGGTCTTTAAATATATATTTCTAAAGTGGGTTCCAAAATAAGTAGTTCTGTTAGACTTTAATGCTTTGGCTTTTCATGTTGCTTATTATTTTACACAATTTATTAGGTTTTTATATATAAATAATTTTAAATTAAATTATAAATAAAACTATAAATATATTTCTAATATTGGGCATTGATTAAATAGATCATTGAAATATATTATAGTACAAGATTTTTGTAAATAACTAGGTCAACCCATTTCTTTTATTAAACTTGATTATTATTTGAGATTAGCTAATTTGTACTTTTCTTGTTCTTTGTGGGCTGTTGTGGACCGACTATCTCTATCTCTAAATTCGTGCCATAATCTGATTCTGGAATTCTTTATATCGCCTTTAGCTATTTGGACTGCTCCAGACTCATTGGGACTGACCGTTACAACATTTGGGATCATCTTTAGAAGTATGATTTTGTACCATTCTGTGATGACACGTTCGTATCGTGCACGTCGACTCCAACCAAACCGAGGCGAGTACATTCTCTGATTAGTTTCTAAATTATGATATCTCCTATGTTCACTGTATCTAGTGTAAATATCCATGCTCTTGACACGATGGTTACACGGATTGGTGTATACGGATCTCGTCGTGAGATGTTATTCCTTATTCATGGTGTAGCTTGTGCAAGACTTGTTTCCTTGTTATCTTGTGCATGTACAGACACTAATTCCCGGGGAGATTTGCTACCTTCCTAGGGAATCTCGTGCTATAGCGTACCATGATTGGATCCACTATACCAGTCGGGGGTGGGGAGTATTTTAGTGTAGATATGTGATCATACCCAACTTTACATGCACCATAGCTCACCCACGCCTCACGTCGGTGCAGCCTTACCATTTACATGCCTCATCACTGTTACATATGGTTAGCCTGACTATTACTCGCATCATTGCTATTCTTACGGATTAGCCTGACCCCAAGGATGATCGCTAACCAATGTAATGAGTTTACTAGTCCCAAGCCGATCACATGTTAAAGCTAGTACTCACACACTTAGTCATAGAATTCTTGCTCATTGACATATTATTTCTTTTCCTGCATTTACTTACAGTATTTCAAGTATTTCTTTTATTGTACATTTCTCGTACCTATACATGCATCTCGTATATTTCCATCTAGAACTGCTACATAGTTTATATCATTAATATAGAACTGCTATTTAGAGATGTACTTTGCTCCTTCCTGACTGGAAAATATTTTTCAGACTATGCCTAGAGGACTGGAATCCGACACTGGTGGACCACAGGGTGAGTAGCTGAGACTTGGTTTTAGTAGTGTAGTCGTGATTCCGGGAGGTCTAGCCGGAATCACTAGTTATCTAGTTAGTTTCCTTTAGTAGTTTATTGGTACCGGATTTGTCTCCGGCATTTTTGTTGAGACTTGGATTTATGTTGAGTTAGATTTAATTACATTAGACTTGTGTTGTAATTATTTTTATTTCTTCGATTTCTTATCGTGATGTAATTATGTGATTGAGTATATTAATCTTTTATATTGTTATCCGTGTCTCCTTATGGAGTTGGATACTAGTATGAGATTGTTTAGATAGTACTTGACCTAGATAGCGTTCTACCGCCGATGCTGCGGCGTAGGCTGGACGTACCCACGTTCTCGTACCCCTAAATCGGGTGCGGGTCGTTGCACAAAGCGTCGTAACTTTTATGAATCTAGCGATGTCATTATAAAACTTCATAAGACGTCGTGGTTGGCGATGTTCAGCGACTACTATTAGTATTATGGAAACTGATGTCGCTAGGAGTTGCTAGACGTCACTAATTTTTTATTACAGAGACGTTTTATCATTTAAGTCCAAATATATTATTCAATCAACGACGTTATTAGCGACGTTGTTTGTCTTACGTCACAGTATATTATTTAATCAGTGATATTTAGCGACATCGGTTTGAGATGTCGCTAAAGTATTTTATATAGGTTTCCAATTTTTTCTCCTAATATTTTTACCGAAAATTTTGACTGAGAGCTCCGTGCTCCCCCCTCGCCCCCACCCCGCGACCGTGCTTCCTCCCGTGTCACGACCCACGTCCGGATGATCGAACACGAGTACTTGGGTATACATCCATCTTAAGCCTCAGTGTCAACGGTAGAACATTTTCTAGACCACAATAATCAACACAAGTCTAACCAAAATCCAAATGTACTCAATCACAACATACTAAAAGAAGATATAAATAAGCAAAGATAAATACTAAATATAATATCATAAAAAATCACCGTCAAAAATCTATAATCCATTATCGCTTATACAAGCCATGTAGTATTTCGCAGGCAAATCTGGTCAATAACTAAAGGAGATGAAGTGAAAGTACCAAAATAGGGAAATACTAAATCTAGATCTCTCCAGGGGTCCAAGGTGCAAGATCATTGACAAATATAGCTTCGGCCGAAGGTCCAAGAGTGTGGCATAGCATTCCTAAAAATATTATCTAGTCAGGATGTAATGAGTACAAACACTGAACGCAATTTCAATACATGGTAGAGACTATAAAATATGAAATAATAATAAAATACATGATGATATAAGTAAATTGATATCATGGCATGACAAGTAGTGAGAATAAGTAAAACATGAGCAAATATGGTATAAGTCAGCAAGTATGAAGTGAAACAGTAAAGACTATAACTATCTAAGTGTGTTGAAGTACTACTTTTGATATGGGATCGGCTTGGGAGAAACAAGGTCTACTTAGATCTGGCTCAATCATACCTGAAGTGTATTATTAGCTATTCACAAGGTCTACACTACCCCACAAGGTCTAAATAGGGAATGATCATATATAACTAATTAGCACTTCTCCGTCCCCGACTAGTACAATGGATCTGAATTATGACACACGTAAATCACAATGTATGGTTTAAATACGAGCATAATGATCACGGTCTATATACTAAAATGAAAAGTAACATCTCATGAGTAAGGATCCATGACATACTAATCCGTATAACAATCGTGTCAGGAATAAAATAAGACATCACTAAAACATGCATTATAGAAGCTATCAAGTAAGAAAACTATCAGAGAATGTAATCGTCTCAGTTTTGTTGGAGTCAACATGCACGACACGAACGTATCGACACGGAATAGTTATCAATGTCAAATTACTCTAGATGATCCCAAATGATGTAACGGTCAGTCCCAATGAGTCCAGAGCAGTCTAAATAGCTATGAACGACATATAGAAGTCCAAGATCAAATTTTGGTACAAATTTTGAGATGATGATATCGGGTCCACACAATGTCCCGCAAAGAGATAAGAAATACACAAATTAGCTAAGCTCAATAATAAACAAGTTATACAGAAAGAAAGGTTGATTTAGTTATACATAAAAGCCCATTTTAAAATATACATATAGATTTAGATAACACTCATTTAAAGAAACCACTTATCACGTCCTAGTCACAAAATACGTAGGACTAGGATACATAATCATGCCATCAGTATGTATACGTAGGCTACTCTACTGTATGGAACCTAAGAATACACACTTAAGCTGTAAATGAAGTCTATCTCATAAGTGGTATATTATATCACAAGTCAAAGGTATAACTAAATCTCCACAAGCAATCTATATCTCATCCACAATAAATAAATATTAACTAACTCAAATAGATAATGATGAATTTAAATACAAAAGATTCAAGTTCACCAAGAATTTAAAAGACGTTCGGTGGATACAAATCCGCTACCAGTAGACGTAAAATAAAAGATAAGAAAATACAACTAAATTCATGCCAGAAAGTAAACTAAGCATATGCATGGCCATAACTGCTGTCGTACCCTCGTCTGGTATCGGTTCATACATCTGCGGGTACTCCTCGTTTGCTAAATCTGGAAAACAAATCCAGATCCTCAGTGGGACATAACAAGATACGCAGGGATACGAGCCAAAAGTATAGTATCAACATGCAAGAGTAATGACAAGGAAATAAGTATGAAAGAAATAACTAAGACATAAGGAAGTACACATCTAAGAAAGTTGCATGCCAATGATGCTATCAAACGTGACTACAAGTAAATTAGGGTACCCGCAACTCAATAGGAGATAACGGTCATATAGAAAGTAGGCCAATGGGGACTCCCAATCTATAGTATGGCTCTTTTGCAGCCCAATGAGATCTCACGAATGAGGATCGTCAAGTGAATAGGTCTTTATTGAAGCACAATGGGTACCCACAATCGAGAGTGCTCAAAGTATAGTTAACGCCTAATAACGGTATCCTAAACTACGAAGTCAAGTCAAATCAAGTCCAAGTAGTACGGGGACAAAGTTTCACGTTAAGTCATACGCACAATATGGAGCATATTTCAAATATGTGATTAGAAAGTAGAGACGAGCAACATATATGGAAGCAATAAATAAACATCATAAAGCAGGTACAAGGAACATATGATAGATAAGAAAGAAATAGACATGAACAAAAACGAGTAAAAATATGATACATAATATTGTACAAGAGTAAAACTAAGCATATCTAAATATGTGTCTGGTCCTCCAATATCACGCCTATCCAAAAACACACATATTTATTAATACAAGGTTAATATTCTTTTATATAAAATTTTGTATATAATTGGAAAATTCCACTTTTAAGTCAAAGTGCCTTTAAACCTTATTATGTAATAGAGTATATTTGTTAATCATTCTAGTTAATTGCTTATAGGTTATAATCAAATAAGGTGAGTTATAAGGGGGTTAAGTGCAAACTATCCTATTCTTTTCTAGAAATTCACGTTAGTAGTGACATAAAGTCATTATTTGATGGACAAAATGATGTATATTTATATTCTACTGTTTTTATATACTATATATACATTAGCTATGTGAAATTATGGCACTAACAAAAGTAAGGGAGTGTTTTATGTGTGAAGTATGCAAACCTTTTCATATTTTTCTTATTTGAGAACATGCTCCATGTTGCATAGTAATCGGTTTTAAATTGATTTGACCATGAATACTAGGTTGTGTGGGTGGGGACCACAAGTAAGCCAAAGAAGAATAGTTGATGAATTAATTACACGAATTTTTTTAAACAGAGCATCAAAATTATAACAAATTCTACTTAAAGCACAAAAATTAACAAATTTACAAATAAAGCATCATAACGCCTATCCGAAGGGCATTTCACAAGTTTCCAAATTTTTTTTCCGTTTGGGCCATCTGCTTCCGTTACAGATGAAAAATATATATATTAGAAAACGCCCTTTGGAATGGCGTTTGAAAATGCCATTCCAAAGGGCATTTTCTAATATATATTTTTTGCTCTCTCTCTCTCTCTCTCTCTCTCTCTCTCACACACACACACACACACACACACACTTGTTC
Organism: Iris macrosiphon; assembly: GCA_036927795.1. Classification (NCBI taxonomy): domain Eukaryota; kingdom Viridiplantae; phylum Streptophyta; class Magnoliopsida; order Asparagales; family Iridaceae; genus Iris; species Iris macrosiphon. The sequence goes on along the minus strand of JAYESA010000013.1, from coordinate 160,263,022 downwards.
TCTCTCTCTCTCTCTACTCTCTGTGCTCTCTCTCTCTTCCACTCACACTCTGCTCTTTCTCTCTACCCCTCTCTTTGTCTCTCAGCGCTCTCTCTCTCACTCACTCTCTCCTCTCTCTCTCTCCCTCTTTCTCTCTCACTCACTCACTCTCTGATGTCTCTCTCTCTCTCTCTCTCTCACTCACTCTCCGTGCTCTCTCTCTCTCTCTCTCTCTCTCTCTCTCTCTCTCTCTCGTTCCGCTCATCTCTCTCTCCCCCTCTGTCTTTCGTCTCTCTTACTGTCCCTCTCTGTCGAACTCTCTCGCCTCTCTCATTGTAAACCCTCTCGCCTGTTTCTTTCTTCTCTCTCTCTTTGGCCCTCTCCTCTCCTCTCCTCTCCTCTCCTCTCCTCTCCTCTTGACACTCTTTCCTTAATTTTTTTTTCTTTTTTCATATAATGACATGCATGCACATTTGTGCCCGTGAGCATACTTTGTTTGAATGCATTGGAAAATGATATAAGGTTCTCGGAAAGAGAAAAAGTATGGTGCATGCATGCCATGATACATCTTTTGACCAAAAAATAGGTAGTAGAAGGAAGTGTTTATAAGAATGAGAATTTCGGTTATAAATTTACAGAAGGAGAAGAAGAGAGCATTTGTGAGAGTTTCTCCCAGAAGAGAGTTCAATTTGAGAAGTTGGAGGCTGCAAGAGTTTGAAAAGAGTTCAAGAGGAAGAAGATACAAAAGAAAAAACTGGTAAAAGAGTTCAAGAGTTTGAAAAGAGTTCAATAGCAATTTAATTACGTATTTTTCATGTAATATCCTAATCATAAATACATATGGTTTTTCAAAATAACGGACACATACCTAGTTTACCTACAACTCCGGCCATTGAACGTAAGCGAGAGTCTCACATTTCTAGTCAGGTTTTCGCAGGACCGGTAATATAATTTTTAGATAATTGATATTATTGTTGTTATGCGTATTATATTATACTAACGATATCTATACATATATTATATAGCGCTATGATTATCCAGATATAAAATTATGAGAGCATGGTGAGTGGCGTTCATCATGGGAGTTGACTGAAGGCCAAAAGGTCTTGGTGGAGGTTTTTGGTTTTCTCTTTGTTGACGCTATACGAATTAAGCGTCACTATAGAGACCTGATATTAAGTATCATTGAGCGATGGTGGCCAACACGCAATATATTTTAGCTACCCTTCGGGAAGATGACGATAACATTAGCGGATGTGGCACATATTCTAGGATTACCTATCGAGGGTACTCACATATATTTTTGATAAAAAGTTGGAAGCAAAATATCTCGTTAGAGAATACCTCGGTGTGGAGCTCCCCTCTCACATGGGAGATGCCACGCCTCAGTCCTAAAATATACGGGACAAGGCCACGTGGCAATGGCCAGCTAATACGACTCCGAGAAGGATTACCTAATTTAATGTATCCGACGAAGCGTACTACGTTGTCCTAAAATACTAACAAGTCTAATATTCTAACATATAGCAGGTAAATGTCTAATCTCATCCACAGAATACAATATAATAATAACTAAAAAAAATGCTGGTAAATAAAATAAAATAGTCTGAATATCCATAATACATCTGAAATAGTCTGATGGGGACAAACCCACTAAAATACAACAAAGGAATAAAAGTGCAGAAAGAAGTAAGATAACTAGACTAGGGTATCAACTAGCTAGATAAGAATGCTCTAGTCCGAAACAGCTGCGTACCCAAATCACGGGAACTCCCCTAGAAATGCCTCGAAGTCCTCAATCAGGAATCCTGTCTCTACTCATGCTCCGTAGATGGTCGGGTACAAGTGCTCGTCCGGATCTGGAAGGGAACCAGGTCCTCAGAGGGACGTAACAAGATACAAAAATACATGCCATAAAGTTAATATTGTGTAAACTCAAGGGTGGTCTAACCAGCTAAGTGAAATGCATATGAAGACAACCTTGGTACGTATGGGTAGGTGAAAGGTATAAAGCGTAGCGTCGAGCCAGAGGCTAATTACCTAACATTAGCTGTAAACTGGATGCTAGGAGTATATGCTGACTACATCACCGATCATGATAGCACGCAGCTAGTAACCTCTGTCGGATGTATCGACAAGCATATACGCCCATAACCGGGTAACCTGAGCCCATAACCGGGTAACACATGGCCCATAACTGGGTAACACTGAGGCTCACAGTCCCGCTGTTTACTCTGAAACTACGGCAGCCAAATGTCTGTCCCATACGTGTAATGCCCCGTTCCCCCTATTCGGGGAGCGCTGCCTAGAAATACTTGAAATCGTCCGATAAAGACAGATTGAATCAAGATCCTTTCCTCGTTATGGATTGGTTTCTTCGGAATCAGGTCCCATATTCAACGGATAGTGCCACAAGGAAGGACTCGACGGCAGAGTCGAGAGGGGCCTTTCCGTTGTGCTGGTTTCCTTGCCCATTTTCGTTGACGATTGGTTGCTTTCTTGTTGGTTTTATGACTTGCATTTTCTTGAACGGTTTCGATGGATTTCATTGGCTTCGTTCTTAGGATTTCGTATTTCGTATCGAACCTCGAAGACCGAAGCAGGAGATATTGATCATCTGTTGGTGCGTGCAGGTGATCGAGTAGACGATGCACGCGCGGAGTCTTGAAGTTCTCCCTTTCCTCTCCTAGTTCTCCAACTTGTGAGTGGCTTTACTTCAATTAGCACCCTTCTTCCAAGTCTTCACTCTTAATAAAATTAACTCAATTGTGCATTCCGCTCCAACGATATCATAATAAGAATAAACCGAGTCAAAGGAAAATATGAGTTAGACTTGAAACACTTGTATGCTTGTCATTAGAATTCTCAAACGATCTCATTGATGCGTGCTTGTCCGCTATGCATTTATATATTCATGTTTCAGTTGTAGCTAGAACTTATTCTATATAACTATACAGATGTATTGTGCAAACTATATTGAAATGCAATCACTTGGACAGGAAGACTATGCAAAATGCTCTATGCTAAAGTAGATGTATACATTCTTGTGGTTTGAATGCTTTATCTATTAATCTAGTGTCAATGCGTAGTTCGGTTGGACAACTTGTGCACAAGGTTTAGTTTCTACGAACGGCGCCCGGGGCAATGGGGCCGATTCATTCCGAGGGGAACTCGGATAGCTACGCTAGCAAGTCTAGCATGGGTAAGGCGTGGGAGGCCTTGTAGCGGGGCTTGCTACCCGAGCTGCAAGGGTCACCGGCCTACTGTAGCTATTGTCTACGGTGGCAATGATATGCCATGACCAATGTACATGTATTTTTGTATTGCTTGCTCAAACTAATGGGGTCTTCATGACAGGGAAGGATATGGTAAGTATTGTGCAGGCAGCCCAGACGGGAAGGTAAAAGTCACCTAACGGTGGCATATTTGTTTCTGTAAATTGAATACTCAATGCTTGCATATAAAAATTGAACTAAGGCAAGATAGAAAGATCAGAAATAAAATTGCATGCTTCATATGAACAACTCTGGATTTGGTTAGTTGGGTTGGCTCGCCCTCACCGGTACTTTTCAAAGTACTGACCCTCGTTGCAGCAGGTTCCTCGAGCCCAAGCGACGCAGCGAGGAGCTGAAGCTTCTTCTTCCCTAACTTGTCCAGCACTTTTCGCAACCGTTCGTGACTTTTTGGAAAGTTGTACAAAGTACTCGGAGGTCGCACAACCCTTATATGCAGCTTTGTGGCAAGGCGATAGCTTCGCCAGCAGGTGTCTACATCATTTTGAAGTTTTAGTAAAGGATGTGATGTATGGAACGGCTATCTCATTTTGTATCCAAGTTGTAAGCCCGCGTGGCATCCTTATTGTTTTGGGTCAAGAGTCTGTAATCAGATGTTCATTATCAATAAAAGAAAGCTTTTCTATGCCTCAATGTGTGTTATCTTATTTGCGTACTCTATTGCACATATTCTAAAGATTATCATTATGCCTAGGCCTTGTGCACGCGCACCCTACGCGTTCACGACATTACACCCGGGGGACGATTATCGATTGGGCAAAATCAGGGTGTGACATATTGGTATCAGAGCTAAGCTTCAGATCCTTTGATCCTGTGTCAGAATGTTTTCTTAAGATGACCCTGTCCCATTCGAGTCGAACTCTTGAAATCATTTGGTGCAAAATGAGAGGCGTTCCATACAGTGAGTCCGTAATACTCTATGTGACGGATGCAAGTTCCTTGTTTTAGCAGGAATGGCTTAAACACAAGCAACAGGGCAAGTTGATGCAAGTACTTCTGGCACTTCGACTAGTTCTGAGAGCCAACGAACTGCACCCTCCGTCGATCCGGTCAAACGAATGATGCAAATGCTAGAAGCAAAACAAAAGAGGGATGAGGCATGACAGGACAAGTTTGAGAAAACTCTAGAAGCACGATTTGAGATCCAATAGAAGCAGGTGGACGCTCTACAACAAATTGTTCAGACCTTGGCATCTAACCAATCCGCAACAACAATAGCGGAACCAGTGGAGCCAGCGACAGATGAAGTCATGGTACCCCAAAACGCAAGGAAAAAGGATGTGACTGCCTTCGACTTTGCTGACTTCAAAAAGGTCTGCAACACGTCCTTCTGAGGGATAGAGGATCTTGTTGTTGTGCCGGATTGGCTGGCCGAACTAGAAGACCACTTAAAGCTTTTAGAAGTACCCGATGACAAGCGAGTCGCCTGTGCCCAACTCCAGCTTCGGATGAACGTGCACGATTGGTGGGATGTACACCACAGATCACTCTCCACTGATGCTGATGGCGAGACGATTCCTTGGTCCACCTTCCATGGTGCATTCGAAGAAGAATTTATCCCCCCACCCATTCGTCGTCAGAAAGAGAACAATTTCGTACATCTACAACAAGGAACGATGACAGTGAAATAGTATGCCGCAGAGTTTAATCGGTTGGCGAAGTTTGCTAGTTCTTACCTCCCCAATGCAGCAAGCCGAGCCAGACGAATTGAAGGAGGAATGCGACCTTCCATCCACGCGCACGTAGTCGCTCCAAAGTAAGAGACGATGAGGGAAGTCCTAAATCACGCCCTGGTCCTGGAGCCGCAATATTCTTCAACTACTATCGGTACTGTACAACATTCTCATCACAAGCGCCAAGGTAATACAGGAGGAAACAATGCTAACAAGCGACCAAATAATGGCAGCAACCAGGGCAACATTCAGGGGGGAACCAGGGGTAGCGCTGTGCAAAATGCAACCGTACAGGGCACCAGGCTAGCGAATATGGAAATCAGGGGTGCTTTAACTGTGGTCGGCTAGGTCATTATGCCCGACTGTCTTGATCGTCCAAACCGAGTCCCTCAGTGCCGTGTAGAGCAGCAAAATTTAGTTCAGGGTCCCCAAGCGAATCGGGCTGCACAGCAACAAGAGCGTCGTTCAAACACTGGGGGCCAGGTTTATGCCTTGACGAGGGATGAGGCACTTGCCTCGAACACCATAGTGTCAGGTATGTTGCTATTCAATAATGTACCTGCATGAGTACTTTTTGATTCCGGTGCCACACATAGTTTTGTGTCAACAAACTTTGCTAGGGAACACAAATTCATTCAAACCCCGTTGGACCAAAGGCTTAGCGTCAGTACACCGTCAGGCATGAGCTTGCCTGCCGATTCAGTTTTTTGTGATGGCTGTATTTGCATCGGAGGAAGAAAATTGTCACTTGATACGATAGTTCTAGACATAGGGGACTACAACGTCATTCTGGGAATGGATTGACTTGGCGCTTGTTCAGCTACTATCGATTGTGCGGAGAAGAAAGTCGTGTTTCGTCTTCCTGGCGAGATCGAATTTTGCTATTCGTGCAGTCCTTAGTCGGAAGCGTCGAATGCCTGCATGGTGATATCAGCAATGTCTGCTTGACGGATGATTCACTCCGGCTGTGTAGGGTACCTGGCTTCCGTTCGACACTCGGCAAGATTGTGCAAACGTTGAGTCCTTTCCCGTTGTGGCAGATTTTTCCGACGTGTTTCTAGACGAGTTGTCCAGTATGCCACCCGATCGAGAGACAAAGTTCACTATTGATACATTTCCAGGAACCCAACCAATTTCCAAAACTCCGTATCGAATTACGCCAGCGGAGTTGAAGGAATCAAAGATACATTTACAAGAATTACTAGATCGGGGATACATCCGTCCGAGTGTGTCACCATGGGGTGCGCCTGTGTTATTCGTTAAGAAAAATGATGGCTCGATGCAGCTCTGCATCGACTATCGGGAATTGAATAAGGCTACTATCCGAAATAAGTACTCCCTCCACAGAATAGATGATCTCTTTGATCAGTTGCAAGTCGCAACAATATTCTCAAAAAATTAACCTCCGCTCGGGTTACTATCAGCTCAAAATCAAGCCGGACGACGTGCCGAAGTCAGCCTTTCGCACTCGCTACAGCCATTATGAGTTTTTGGTAATACTGTTCGGTTTGACCAATGTCCCTGCCGCCTTTATGGGTTTGATGAACCAAGTGTTCCGGCCGTATCTCGATAGCTTCCTAGTAGTGTTCATCGATGATATCTTGGTGTACTCGAAGAATGGGGTGGAGCATGCAGAGCACTTGCGGACCGTGCTACAAATCCTTCGAGACAACAAGTTATATGCGAAACTGAGTAAGTGCAAATTCTAGCTGAGCAGTGTATCTATCCTTGGGCACATTATTTCTGCGGGAGGCATTTTAGTCGATCCAAAGAAGGTGGAGGCCATTGTCAAGTGGAAGCGACCTGCATCCGTTAGTAAAATTTGGAGCTTTCTCGGGTTAGCATGATACTACAGGCGGTTCGTAAGGGACTTTTCCAAACTTGCCTCACCTCTGACTATTCTCACACAGAAGGGAGTCGCATTTGAGTGGTCCGCCGACTGCGAAGCATCGTTTGAGGAGTTAACGCATCGCCTCACCTCTGTCCCGTTACTTGCACTACCAGACGAGACGTCGGGATTCCAAATCTTCAGCGACGCGTCAGGGCAGGGCTTAGGGTGTGTACTTATGCAGCAAGACAGAGTGATACCCTATGCATCCAGACAGTTGAAAAAGCACGAAAAGAATTATCCTACGCATGATCTGGAACTGGCAGCAATTGTGTTCGGGTTAAAGGTGTGGTGTCACTACCTTTATGGAGTGCCTTGCCGAATTTATACCGATCACAAGAGCTTAAAGTACTTGTTCACCCTGGCAGAACTGAACCTAAGACAGCGGCGTTGGCTAGAATTGATAAAGGATTACGACTTCACGATAGACTACACACCTGGCAAGGGAAATATGGTAGCGGATGCGTTGAGTCGGGTCTTTGCAGGATTTCTGTCCGTCGATCGCAGGTTACAAAGGGACTTAGAAGAAATGGGCATCGAACTCCGAATTCGTTATCGCGGCGCACGGGTTGCTCAGATGCAATTTGTACCCAACATGATAGAGAGAGTCACATCTACTCAGAGAGACGACCCATTCCTCCAGAAAATACGAGAGCAGATTCAAGCGGGGAAGGCGAAGGACTTTGTAGTAGATGAGATTGGGGTGTTGCGAGTGAAGGGAAGTCTATGTGTCCCCAACGACTCAAAACTCAGAAAGGAAATCCTTGCTGAGGCATATTATGCAGCCTATACAATCCATCCCGGGAGCACGAAAATGTATAGAAACCTTCGTATTATCTTCTGGTGGCACGACATGAAGAAAGATGTGGCGCTCTTTGTGTCAAAATGTATAACCTGTCAGAGGGTGAAAGCAGAGCATCAGAGACCGGGCGAAGAAATGCAGAATCTTACCATCCCGGAATGGAAGTAGGAGCACATCAGCATGGACTTTATTGTTGGCCTGCCAAGGACGCAACGGGGGAACGACGCAATCTGGGTCATCGTCGACCGGTTAACCAACTCTGCACACTTTATTGCCATTAAAAGTACTTGGGGGCGCCAGTCGCCTTGCCCAGACCTACCTTGACGGGATAGTCCGGCTGCATAGAGTGCCAGTTTCTATAGTGTCAGATCGGGACGGACGGTTCATCTCACGTTTCTGGGAAAGCCTTCAGTCGTCGATGGGGACCAAGTTGAAGTTCAGCTCAGCCTACCATCCTCAAAACAACTGCCAAACAGAACGGGTGAATCAGGTACTATAAGACATATTGCGCCTTTGCGTAATCGATTCAAAGTCAAGTTGGGCCGTCAACCTGCCGCTAGCCGAATTTGCATACAACAACAGTTATCAGTCTAGCATCCAAATGGCTTTGTATGAGGCTCTGTATGGGTGGAGGTGTAGGTCACCGATCTGCTTGGATGAAGTTGGTGAGAGGCAAATCCTTGGGCCGGAACTGGTTGAACAAACAGTCCAAAAGGTTCGGCTGATTCGAGAACGGTTAAAAGAGCTATGCTGATGCTCGTCGTCACCCCCTTGAGTTTCAAGAGGGGGACCATGTATTTCTAAAAGTCTCGCCCATGCGTGGAGTTACAAGATTCGGGGTAAAGGGAAAGTTAAGTCCGAGATTTGTTGGCCCGTTTGAAATTCTCAAACGAGTCACTTCAGTTGCTTACCAAATTGCATTGCCGCCAGCCCTATCTGATGTGCACGATATTTTTCATGTGTCTCAGCTTAGAAAATATGTGCATGACCCGAACCATGTGGTAGACTTTGGCCAGTTAGATCTGCAGACGAACTTGTCGTACGTCGAAGAACCCGTGCAGATCTTGGAGCACAAGGAAAAGCAGTTACGAAATCGGGCAGTATCGCTAGTGCGCGTTCTTTGGCAAAATCACGCGATCGAAGAATCAACTTGGGAACTCGAATATGATATGAGGGAAAGGTTTCCCTCATTATTCCTTAGGGGTAGGTTTTATTCCTAAGTTTTGGGACAAAACTTTCTTTTATATGGTTATGATATAATGCCCCGTTCCCACTATTCGGGGAGCACGACCAAGAAATACTTGATATCGTCCAATCGGGACAGATTGAATCAAGATCCTTTCCTCGTTATGGATTGGTTTTTTCGAAATCAGGTCCCATATTCAACGGATTATGCCTCAAGGAAGGACTCGGCGGCAGAGTCGAGAGGGGCCTTTCTGTTGCACTGGTTTCCTTGCCCGTTTTCGTTGTCGCTTGGTTGCTTTCTTGTTGGTTTTATGACTTGCATTTTCTTGAACAGTTTTGATGGATTTCATTGCCTTCGTTCTTACGATTTCGCATTTCGTATCGAACCTCGGAGACCGAAGCAGGAGATATTGATCATCTGTTAGTGCGTGCAGGTGATCGGGTAGACGACGCACGCGCGTAGTCTTGAAGTTCTCCCTTTCCTCTCCTAGTTCTCCAACTTGTGAGTGGCTTTACTTTGATTAGCACCCTTCTTCCAAGTCTTCACTCTTAATAAAATTGACTCAATTGTGCATTCCGCTCCAACGATATCATAATAAGAATAAACTGAGTTAAAGTAAAAGATGAGTTAGATTTGAAACACTTGTATGCTTGTCACTTAGAATTCTCAAACAATCACATTGATGCGTGCTTGTCCGCTATGAATTTATATATTCATGTCTCAATTGTAGCTAGAACTTATTCTATATAACTGTACAGATGTATTATGTAAACTATATTGAAATACAATCACTTGGACAGGAAGACTATGCCAAATGCTCTATGCTAAAGTAGATGTATACATTCTTGTGGTTTGAATGCTTTATCTATTAATCTAGTGTCAATGCATAGTTCGGTCGGACAACTTGTGCACAAGGTTTAGTTCCTGCGAACGGCGCCCAGGGCACTGGGGACGATTCGTTCCAGGGGGGATTCGGATAGCTACGCTAGCAAGTCTAGCACGGGTAAGGAGGAGGCCTTGTAGCGGGGCTTGCTACCCGAGCTGCAAGGGTCACCGACCTACTGTAGCTATTGTCCACGGTGGCAATGATATGCCATGACCAATGTACATATATTTCTGTATTGCTTGCTCAAACTAATGGTGTCTTCATGATAGGGAAGGATATGGTAAGTATTGTGAACGTAGTCCAGACGGGAAGGTAAAAGTCACCTAACGGTGGCGTGTTTGTTTCTGTAAATTGAATACTCAATGCTTACATGTAAAAATTGAACTAAGGCAAGATAGAAAGATCACAAATAAAATTGCATGCTTCATATGAACAACTCTGGATTTGGTTAGTTGGGCTGGCTCGCCCTCACCAGTACTTTTTAAAGTACTGACCCTCGTTGCAGCAGGTTCCCCGAGCCCAAGTGACGCGGCAAGGAGCTGAAGCTTCTTCTTCCCCCAACCTGTCCAGCACTCTTCACAACCGTTCGTGACTTTTTGGAAAGTTGTACAAAGTACTCGGAGGCCGCACAACCCTTATATGCAGCTTCGTGGCAAGGCGATAGCTTCTCCAGCAGGTGTCTACATCATTTTGAAGTTTTAGTAAATGATGTGAGTATGGAACGGCTATCTCATTTTGTATCCAAGTTGTAAGCCCGCGTGGTGTCACGCCCCGATCTCCCGCAGGCTATTTCGGCCGTTCCTGCTAGGCAGGAATTACCCTCGCCAGCGCTCCCGCGGAACGATCGCTTTGACCCATCCGGGCGTGATGCCGCACGAGCGTGAACCGCGCCCGTGCAAGGCCGTGATTCATTGGCTGGCGGTAAGAGTTATAAGCCACAGAGTCGCACAGATTGTCCGAGTGCAGCGGAGTCATGAACGCATAGCGATTTGGTAACAGGTTCACTGAGTCGACAATATAGCGGAAGCATTGAAACACAAGTTGAAGTAAAGCAACTCTTTATTGATATAAACATGTGTTACAGGCGGCGTATAGCCGAGATTACAAGTCGCTCAAGCCTCTCTCTTTGAAACAGTAAAAGTGTGCCAAGTGGCTACAATTGTGGAATGATTGTAGAGTCGATGTTCAGGCTAGTTCGGGCTATGTTCCAACATTATGTCTTGTATATGTGCTTCTGTTCCGGACGTACCATTGCAAGGCTTCAGAGGAAACTCTTGGCCTTAGCACGCACGTTGGAGGCATCCGCACCGAACGAGGTTCTCCCGCACCCTGCACAGAACTGGTGGATTATCAGTACATTGAATGCACTGGTGGGGAAGCTACTCGCCCGCTCGACAAATCCAAACACGTAATACAGGTTTCGTGCACAACTATTAAGTTGTCTTTCTAGTTGCCTTAGGATCAGTTTCATGCAGGTATTGAATAGGCTAACGTGTCGGGCAGTGCGCCGTGCAACATGAGAGAAAATGCGGCGAGACTTACCAACTTACCATCTCCTTTCCTGTCCAAGGCAAACATTAAGGCAACATTGTTAATTTAATCATTGTTAATTTAAGCAGGAGAATGTGTAAACATTTAGGAGGCAAGCATATGCAAACACGAAGGGTCGTTTTAACATGATCGTTCAGGTGTTTAGTTGTTCATTGATGCGATGCAGTGACTCGCATGCGGATAGCCGCTAAGCGAGGATGACTTATCTATATGAACATGATGTCGCTGGCATAGCCATAAAGGACCGTTTAGTCTCAGGACGAAGTGACGTACGACGCGGGTGGCGAGCCCCGTCGCGTAACACTTGCCGGGTAACATAAGACTATACATACGTTCCGTCCTGATCGGATCGGTCCCAGTGCCCCGGTGACCGTCCGCGGAACTCAACATAACATAATTGTGCACAAGTGGTCCACGACAATGCAGGTCAGGGTCTATCCTTTTTCTATAGCTTGACATGATAATCATGAAACTTAAACTTAGTCTGAACGAGGCATAATGCTCCACGAGCTGGGATTCCATCAGTACATAATACGATCCTCGTTTAGATGCATACATAGTATGATTATCATTCAAGTGTGATTTACGTTCAGTAATCATTCTTGCTTAGTGCATTCCCCTGGTTCGGGGATTGCCTTAGATGACCTGATGGTCCCGGATACTTGCAGGGTCAATCATACACGGAACGACTACTGAGTAGTCTTCCGGAGTTGGATGAAAACAAGGCAATATTTCAAGCAGACAAGCATGCGTTTCTAAGGGGCATAAGTAAACACGTTGCTCGGGCCCGAAAGTAAGCCGAGAGATGAAACCGTTAGGGAGTTAGCATGCGAGGGTCTGAACATATAAAAGCAGTATTTCATTTTCCATATTCTAGCATAGCAGTACAAGTCGGGATTATTCCCTTAGCTAGGTGCGTTGGGTTTATTAGCATGCAGGGGGTGAATCACCTAGCGACTAGCATAAATATTCCAGATTTTATGTGTGCTGGCTAAGCAAAGACAAGTTCACCGTAGCCACCCACCTTAGCGATGATTCGCCTCGGTAGAGCGATACGTCTGAGCGAGCCTCTGAAAGCCTAAGCCGGATTCCTGTAGGGACAAGTCTGGATATCCTTTGCTTCTTTGTTGAGGCAAAGCAGGTCGGGACAGCTGTACGATTGCCGTTTAAAACGGCAGTCCGCTTGAGCGGAACGGGGTGTTACATCCTACCCAACTTAGAAAAAGTCTCGTCCTCGAGACTTACTAAGGACAAGCAGTAATCTAGGGTTGAGGCAATCCTAGACAAGTCATTGTACTTGTTCCATTTGGATTTTTACTTGCACAAGCATCGATCTTAGCATATCGCTCAGACTGGATCGTGCGCACTTTCGAAGGGCCCCTCTAGCGTGAACACATCAACCAGCTCAGTGATAGCGAAGTCTCAGCATTCGAGTTTCACCTTTTCTTAAGTCTTGGATGGTGCACTAGTTCAAGGCGTCCCTCGAATAGATGCATTCAACCAAACTTAGGGTTAGTAAAAATCGGACAAGCTACTAGCGATACTCTCAAGGGTTCGCACAGGTTGGCACAAAGGCCACTCGCAGCACAACAGCAGACAAGCAAGCATATCATATCATTCAAAATGCATTTTGAAAGTATTTAGACTTATTGTTGGAACATCCCATCGAGGCATTGAGAGAGAGCGTACACATAACCCACGAACGAGCTTTCGAAACAGAGATATCGAATCGAAGTCCAAAGGTGTAGAAGCCAGGCTCTGATACCACTATGTCATGCCCCGATCTTCCGCAGGCTATTTCGGCCGTTCCCGCTAGGCGGGTATCACCCTCGTCAGCGCTTCCGCGGAACGATCGCTTTGACCCATCCGGACGTGATGTCGCACGAGCGTGAACCGCGCCCGTGCAAGGCTGTGATTCATTGGCTGGCGGTAAGAGTTCTAAGCCACAGAGTCGCACAGATTGTCCGAGTGCAGTAGAGTCATGAACGCATAGCGATTTGGTAACAGGTTCACTGAGTCGACAATATAACGGAAGCATTGAAACACAAGTTGAAGTAAAGCAACTCTTTATTGATATAAACATGTGTTACAGGCGGCGTATAGCCGAGATTACAAGTCGCTCAAGCTTCTCTCTCTGAAACAGTAAAAGCGTGCCAAGTGGCTACAATTGTGGAATGATTGTAGAGTCGATGTTCAGGCGAGTTCGGGCTATGTTCCAATATTATGTCTTGTATATGTGCTTCTGTTCCGGACGTACCGTTGCAAGGCTTCAGAGGGAACTCTTAGCCTTAGCACGCACGTTGGAGGCATCCGCACCGAACGAGGTTCTCCCGCACCCTGCACAGAACTGGTAGATTATCAGTACATTGAATGCACTAGTGGGGAAGCTACTCGCCCGCTCGACAAATCCAAACACGTAATACAGGTTTCGTGCACAACTATTAAGTTGTCTTTCTAGTTGCCTTAGGATCAGTTTCATGCAGGTATTGAATAGCCTAACGTGTCGGACAGTGCGCCGTGCAACATGAGAGAAAATGCGGCGAGACTTACCAACTTACCATCTCCTTCCCCGTCCAAGGCAAACATTAAGGCAACATTGTTAATTTAAGCAGGAGCATGTGTAAACATTCAGGAGGCAAGCATATGCAAACACGAACGGTCGTTTTAACATGATCGTTCAGGTGTTTAGTTGTTCATTGATGCGATGCAGTGACTCGCACGCGGATAGCCGCTAAGCGAGGATGACTTATCTATATGAACATGATATCGCTGGCATAGCCATAAAGGACCGTTTAGTCTCAGGGCGAAGTGACGTACGACGCGGGTGGCGAGCCCCGTCGCGTAATACTTGCCGGGTAACATACGACTATACATACGTTCCGTCCGGATCGGATCGGTCCCAGTGCCCCGGTGACCATCCGCGGAACTCAACATAACATAATTGTGCACAAGTGGTCTGCGACAATGCAGGTCAGGGTCTATCCTTTTTCCATAGCTTGACATGATAATCATGAAACTTAAACTTAGTCTGAACGAGGCATAATGCTCCACGAGCTGGGATTCCATCAGTACATAACACGATCCTCGTTCAGATGCATACATAGCATGATTATCATTCAAGTGTGATTTACGTTCAGTATTCATTCTTGCTTAGTGCATTCCCCTGGTTCGGGGATTGCCTTAGATGACCTGATGGTCCCGGATACTTGCAGGGTCAATCATACACGGAACGACTACTGAGTAGTCTTCCGGAGTTGGATGAAAACAAGGCAACATTTCAAGCAGACAAGCATGCGTTTCTAAGGGGCATAAGTAAACACGTTGCTCGGGCCCGAAGGTAAGCCGAGAGATGAAACCGTTAGGAACTTAGCATGCGAGGGTCTGAACATATATAAGCAGTATTTCATTTTCCATGTTCTAGCATAGCAGTACAAGTCGGGATTATTCCCTTAGCTAGGTGCGTTGGGTTTATTAGCATGCAGGGGGTGAATCACCTAGCGACTAGCATAAATATTCCAGATTTTATGTGTGCTGGCTAAGCAAAGACAAGTTCACCGTAGCCACCCACCTTAGCGATGATTCGCCTCGGTAGAGCGATACGTTTGAGCAAGCCTCTAAAAGCCTAAGCCGGATTCCTGTAGGGACAAGTCTGGATATCCTTTGCTTCTTTGTTGAGGCAAAGCAGGTCGGGACAGCTGCACGATTGCCGTTTGAAACGGCAGTCCGCTTGAGCGGAACGGGGTGTTACACGTGGCATCCTTATCGTTTCGGGTCAAGAGTTTGTAATCAGATGTTCATTATCAATAAAAGAAAGCTTTTCTCTGCCTCAATATGTGTTATCTTATTTGCGTACTCAGTTGCACATGTTCTAAAGATCATCATTATGCCTAGGCCTTGTGCACGTACGCCCTACGCGTGCACGGCATCACGCCCGGGGGACGATTATCGATTGGGAGAAATCGGGGCATGACATATTGGTATCAGAGCTAAGCTTCAGATCCTTTGATCTTGTGTCAAAAAGTTTTCTTAAGATGACCCTGTCCCATTCGAGTCGAACTCTTGAAACAATTGGTGCACAATAAGAGGCGTTCCATACAGTGAGTCCGTAATACTCTATGAGACTGATGTAAGTTCCTTGTTTTAGCAGGAATGGCTCAAACACAACCAACAGAGCAAGTTGATGCAAGTACTTCTGGCACTTCGGCTAGTTCTGAGAGCCAACGACATGCACCTTCCGTCGATCTGGTCGAACGAATGTTGCAAATGCTAGAAGCGCAACAAAAGAGGGATGAGGCCTGACAGGACAAGTTCAAGAAAAATCTAGAAGCATGATTTGAGATCCAACAGAAGCAGGTGGACGCTCTGCAACAAATTATTCAGACCTTGGCATCTAACCAATACGCAACAACAATAGTGGAACCGGTGGAGCCAGCGACAGATGTAGTCATAGTACCCCAAAACGCAAGAAAGAAGGATGTGACTGCCTTCGACTTTGTTGAATTCAAAAAGGTCTGCAACACGTCTTTCCGAGGGACAAAGGATCCTGTTATTGCGCTGGATTGGCTAGCCTAACTAGAAGACCACTTCAAGCTTTTAGAAGTACCCGATGACAAGCGAGTCGCCTGTGCCCAACTCTAGCTTCGGATGAACGCGCACGATTGGTGGGATTTATACCGTAAATCACTCTCCACTAATGCTGATGGCGAGATGATCCCTTGGTCCACCTTCCGTGGTGCATTCGAAGAAGAATTTATCCCCCCACCCATTCATCGTCAGAAAGAGAACAATTTTGTGCGTCTGCAACAAGGAACGATGACAGTGAAACAGTATGCCACAGAATTCAATCGGTTGGCAAAGTTTGCTAGTTCTTATCTGCCCAATGCAGCAAGCCGAGCCAGACGATTTGAAGAAGGCCTGCGACCTTTCATCCACGCGCACGTAGTCGCTCCAAAGTATGAGACGATGAGGGAAGTCCTAAATCACGCCTTGGTCCTGGAGTCGTAATATCCTTCAACTACTGTCGGCGCTGTACAACATTCTCATCACAAGCGCCAAGGTAATACAGGAGAAAACAATGCTAACAAGTGACCAAATAATGGCGGCAACCAGGGCAACATTCAGGGGGCGAACCACGGGCAGCGCTGTACAAAATGCAACTGTACAAGGCACCAGGCTAGCGAATGTGGGAAATCAGGGATGCTTCAACTGTGGTCGGCTAGGTCATTATGCCCGAGAATGTCTTGATCGTCCAAACCGAGTCCCTCAGTGCCGTACAGAGCAACAGAATTCAGTTCAGGGTCCCCAAGCGAATCAGGGTGCGCAGCAACAAGAGCGTCGTACGAACCCTGGAGGCCGGGTTTATGCCTTGACGAGGGATGAGGTGCTTGCCTCGAACACCGTAGTGTCAGGTATGTTGCTATTCAATAATGTACCTGCACGAGTACTAATTTATTCCAGTACCACACATAGTTTTGTGTCAACAAACTTTGCTAGGGAACACAAATTCATTCAAACCCCGTTGGGCCTAAGGCTTAGCGTCAGTACACCATCAGGCACGAGCTTGCCTGCCGATTCAGTTTGTCGTGATGGCTGCATTTGCATCGAAGGAAGGAAATTGTCACTTGATGTGATACTTCTAGACATAGGGGACTATGACATCATTGTGGGAATGGATTGACTTAGCGCTTGTTCAGCTACTATCGATTGTACGGAGAAGAAAGTCGTGTTTCGTCTTCCTGGAGAGATCGAATTTTGCTATTCGTGCAGTCCACAGTCGGAAGCGTTGAATGCCTGCATGGTGATATCAGTAATGTCTGCTCGATGGATGATTCACTCCGGCTGTGTAGGGTACCTGGCTTCCGTTTGACACTCGGCAAGATTGTGCAAACGTTGAGTCCATTATCGTTGTGGTGGATTTTCCCGACGTGTTTCTAGACGAGTTGCCCGGTATGCTGCCCGATCGAGAGACAAAGTTCACTATTGATACATTTCCAGGAACCCAACTAATTTTCAAAACTCCGTATCGAATGGCGCCAGCGGAGCTAAAGTAATTAAAGATACATTTACAAGAATTACTAGATCGGGGATACATCCGTCCGAGTGTGTCGCCATGGGGTGCGCCTGTGTTATTCGTTAAGAAAAAGGATGGCTCGATGCGGCTCTGCATTGACTATCGGGAATTGAATAAGGCTACTATCTGAAATAAGTACCCCCTCCCCAGAATTGATGATCTCTTTGATCAGTAACAAGCCGCAACAGTATTCTCGAAAATTGACCTCCGTTCGGGTTACCATCAGCTCAAAATCAAGCCGGACGACGTGCTGAAGTCAGCCTTTCGCACTCGCTACGGCCACTATGAGTTTTTGTTAATACCGTTCGGTTTGACCAATGCCCCTGCCACCTTTATGGGTTTGATGAACCAAGTGTTCCGGCCATATCTTGATAGCTTCATAGTAGTGTTCATCAATGATATCTTGGTGTACTCAAAAAATGGGGCTGAGCATGTAGAGCGCTTGCGGACCGTACTACAAACCCTTCGAGACAACAAGTTATATGCGAAACTGAGTAAGTGCGAATTCTGGCCGAGCAGTGTATCTTTCCTTGGGCACATCATTTCTGTGGGGGGCATTTCAGTCAATCCAAAGATGGGGGAGGCCATTGTCTAGTGGAAGCGACCTATATCCGTTAGTGAAATTCGGAGCTTTCTCAGGTTAGCAGGATACTACAGGCGGTTCGTAAGGGACTTTTCCAAACTTGCCTCACCTATGACTATCCTCACACAGAAGGGAGTCGCATTTGAGTAGTCCGCCGACTGCGAAGTATCGTTTGAGGAGTTAAAGCATCGCCTTACCTCTGCCCCGTTACTTGCACTACCAAACGAGACTTCGGGATTCCAAATCTTCAATGATGCGTCAGGGCAGGGCTTAGGGTGTGTACTTATGCAGCAAGACAGAGTGATAGCCTACGCATCCAGACAGCTGAAAAAGTACGAAAAGAATTATCCTACGCATGATCTGGAACTAGCAGCAATTGTGTTCGGGTTAAAGTTATGGCGATACTACCTTTATGGAGTGCCTTGTCGAATTTATATCGATCACAAGAGCTTAAAGTACTTGTTCACCCAGGCGGAACTGAACCTACGACATCGGCGTTGGCTAGAATTGATAAAGGATTATGACTTGACGATAGACTACACACCTGGCAAGAAAAATGTGGTAATGGATGCGTTGAGTCGGGTCTTTGCGGGATCTCTGTCCGTCGATCGCAGGTTACAAAGGGACTTAGAAGAAATGGACATCGAACTCCGAAATCGTTATCGCGGCGCGCGGGTTGCTCAGATGTGATTTGTACCCAACCTGATTGAGAGAGTCACATCTACTCAGAGGGACAACCCATTCCTCCAGAAAATGTGAGAGCAGATTCAAGCGGAGAAGGCGATGGACTTTGTAGTAGATGAGAATGGGGTGTTACGAGTGAAGCGAAGGCTATGCGTCCCCAACGACTCAAAACTCAGAAAGGAAATCCTTGCTGAAGCACATTATGCAGCCTATATAATCCATCCCGGGAGCACAAAAATGTATAGAAATCTTTGTATTGTCTTCTGGTGGCACGACATGAAGAAAGATGTGGCGCTCTTTGTGTCAAAATACATAACCTGTCAGAGGGTGAAAGCAGAGAATCAGAGACCGAGCGAAGAAATGCAGAATCTTGGTATCCCGGAATAGAAGTGGGAGCATATCAGCATGGACTTTATTGTTGGCCTGCCAAGGACGCAATGGGGGAACGACGTAATCTGGGTCATCGTCGAACGGTTAACTAAGTCTGCACACTTTATTGCCATTAAAATTACTTGGGGCGCCGATCGCCTTGCCCAGACCTACCTTGACGAGATAGTCCGGCTGCACGGAGTGCCAGTTTCTATAGTGTCAGATCGGGACGGACGGTTCGTCTCACGTTTCTAGGAAAGCCTTCAGTCATCGATGGAGACCAAGTTGAAGTTCATCTCAGCCTACCATCCTCAAACAGACAGCCAAACAGAACGGGTGAATCAGGTACTAGAAGACATGTTGCGCGTCTGCGTAATCGATTCAAAGTCAAGTTAGGACGTCAACCTGCCGCTAGCCGAATTTGCATACAACAACATTTATTAGTCTAGCATCCAAATGGATCCGTATGAGGCTCTGTATGGGCGAAGGTGTAGGTCACCGATCTGCTGGCATGAAGTTGGTGAGAGAAAAATCCTTGGGCCGGAACTGGTTGAACAAACAGTCCAAAAGGTTCGGCTGATTCGAGAACGGTTAAAAGTAGCACAAAGTCGGCAAAAGAGCTATGCTGATGCTCGTCGTCGCCCCCTTGAGTTTCAAGAGGGAGGCCATGTGTTTCTAAAAGTCTCGCCCATGCGTGGAGTTACAAGATTCGGGGTAAATGGGAAGTTAAGTTCGAGATTTGTTGGCCCGTTTGAAATTCTCAGACGAGTCACTTCAGTTGCTTACCAAATTGCATTGCCGCCAGCCCTTTCAGATGTGCACGATATTTTTCATGTGTGTCAACTTAGAAAATATGTGCACGACCCAAACCATGTGGTAGACTTTGGTCAGTTAGATCTGCAGGCAAACTTGTCGTACGTCGAAGAACCCGTGCAGATCTTGGAGCATAAGGAAAAGCAGTTACAGAATCGGGCAGTATCATTAGTGCGCATTCTTTGGCGAAACCACGCGGTCGAAGAATCGATGTGGGAACTCGAATATGATATGAGGGAAAGGTTTCCCTCATTATTCCTTAGGGGTAGGTTCTATTCCTAAGTTTCGGGACAAAACTTTCTATTAGATGGTTATGATGTAATGTCCCGTTCCCCCTATTCGGGGAGCGAGACCAAGAAATACTTGATATCGTCCGATTGGGACGGATTGAATCAAGATCCTTTCCTCATTATGGATTGGTTTTTTCGGAATCAGGTCCCATATTCAATAGATCATGCCTCAAGGAAGGACTCGACGGCAGAGTCGAGAGGGGCCTTTCCGTTGTGCTGGTTTCCTTCCCCGTTTTCGTTGCCGCTTGGTACTTTCTTGTTGGTTTTATGACTTGCATTTTCTTAAACGGTTTTGATGGATTTTATTGCCTTCGTTATTAGGATTTTGTATTTCGTATCGAACCTCGGAGACCGAAGCAGGAGATATTGATCATCTGTTGGTGCGTGCAGGTGATCGGATAGACGACGCACGCACGGAGTCTTGAAGTTCTCCCTTTCCTCTCATAGTTCTCCAACTTGTGAGTGGCTTTACTTCGATTAGCACCCTTCTTCCAAGTCTTCACTCTTAATAAAACTGACTCAATTGTTCATTCCGCTCCAACGATATCATAATAAGAATAAACCTAGTCAAAGGAAAAGATGAGTTAGACTTAAAATACTTGTATGCTTGTCACTTAGAATTCTTAAACAATCTTATTGATGCGTGCTTGTCCGCTATGCATTTATATATTCATGTTTCAGTTGTAGCTAAAACTTATTCTATATAATTGTATAGATGTATTGTGCAAACTATATTGAAATGCAATCACTTGGACATGAAGACTATGCCAAATGCTCTATGCTAAAGTAGATGTATACATTCTTGTGGTTTGAATGCTTTATGTATTAATCTAGTGTCAATGCGTAGTTCAGTCGGACAACTTGTATACAAGGTTTAGTTCTTGCGAACGGCGCCTGGGGCACTGGGGTCGATTCGTTCCAGGGGGAACTCGGATAGCTATACTAGCAAGTCTAGCACGGGTAAGGCGGGGGAGGCCTTGTAGCGGGGCTTGCTACCCGAGCTGCAAGGATCACCGACCTACTATAGCTATTGTCCACGGTGGCAATGATATGCCATGACCAATGTACATATATTTCTGCATTGCTTGCTTAAACTAATGGTGTCTTCGTGGCAGGGAAGGATATAGTAAGTATTGTGCAGGCTGTCCAGACGGGAAGGTAAAAGTCACCTAACGGTGGCGTATTTGTTTTTGTAAATTGAATACTCAATGCTTGCATGTAAAAATTAAACTAAGACAAGATAGAAAGATCACAAATAAAATTGCATGCTTCATATGAACAACTCTGAATTTGGTTAGTTGGGTTGGCTCGCCCTCACCGGTACTTTTCAAAGTATTGACCGTCGTTGTAGCAGGTTTCCCGAGCCCAAGCGACGCGGCGAGGAGCTGAAGCTTCTTCTTCCCCCAACCTGTCCAGCACTCTTCGCAACCGTTCGTGCCTTTTTGGAAAGTTGTACAAACTACTCGGAGGCCGCACAACCCTTATATGCAGCTTCGTGGCAAGGCGATAGCTTCGCCAGCAGGTGTCTACATCATTTTGAAATTTTAGTAAAGGATATGATGCATGGAATGGCTATCTTATTTTGTATCCAAGTTGTAAGCCCGTGGGGCATCCTTATCATTTTGGGTCAAGAGTCTGTAATCAGATGTTCATTATCAATAAAAGAAAGCTTTTCTATGCCTCAATGTGTGTTATCTTATTTGCGTACTCTGTTGCATATGTTCTAAAGATTATCATTATGCTTAGGCCTTGTGCACGTGCACCCTACGCGTGTACGGTATCATGCCCGAGGGACGATTATCGATTGGGCAAAATCGGAGCGTGACAATACGCCTACTAATTGTCTTTCCCGCCCAATGCCAATGTACAAGTCGTGAACATGACATGGACATCTCGTACTATAATGCAAGTCGCTATAGAAATAAACAACTAAGGTAAATATCGTCACACGTGCTGCTCATACTGATGGCCAGACAGTCATGAAGCACGCGTCCCTACATGAACTCACTCTGTGGCGTGTAATGATACGTGTCATGGCCTGGGGAGTCATATCGATAACTCCACAACTTTAGGTGGGTCCACTATACACTAGGTCAGACACAAGTCCTAACGTCAACGCCTTCGTTGACTGCACCCGAGTCTTTCTCGGACGCGCACAATTAATATTAAAATAATAAAACATGCAACTAGATAACATCTGAATTTAAACAGTACAATAAGGCAAGGTATACTTTCCTGGAACTCTGGTGTGCACAAGCAATAATCCGGAACCAACAACCAAGGTAGTATCGTCTTGGATGCCTACGAACAAATAACAATAATATTAATCACTACATTGCACTATGCTAATTATGTACACAAGTATACTTACGCAACGTCACGAGTTACGCATATATCAAATAAACGTTCTAATTAAATGCGTTGGCTAGGGTTGACTAGTCACGGGTCAAGGGGGTTAAGGGTACAATAAGTATCATTACTCACATGTTACAATTACGGTCACCACTATAATTAGTGTAGGTGCTAAGTCACACCTCCAACACATGGGTACCAGGTATCCTTAATTATTTCTAGGACACGTCGAATGTGGGTAGCCATCTTGGTCTCCATGCACGGGGACGTCATGTCCTTAGATACCGTGCACAACGATAATACGACTTACCAAAACACGTTACAAAACCCAAAAATGTATAATATAAAATACCAGTCCTGGCTAACATGGTAATGCATAAAGTCAGTTGTCTAAGCTCTGGGTCAACACAAGTATTTACATAAATTAACCATAATTTCTATGAGGTAATTTATTAACATAAATACATATATGCAATACATAAATACATAATACCTTTAATACATAATACATATACATAAATATAAATACAATGATACATTAATACATAAGTATATAAATACATTAATACATTAGATATTATACATTTATATATAAATACATTATTACATTAAATATAGATACAATAATATATTAATACATATATAAATACGTTAATACATTTATACATAATACATTATACATTATATATAAATACATTAATATAAATACGATAATACATATATATACACCACTACCAGAAAAAGTCAAATTAGCGACGTAAAGAAACGTCGTTAATTGATCAATAAACGTCGCTAATTTATTTTAGCGACGTAATTAGCGAAGTTTTACAGAAGTCGCCTTTAAGCTAGTCGCTGACAAGAAAAATATCGCCAAAAATCGCTATACCGACATTTTTTAGCGACGTAGATGCGTCGCTAGATTAGCGACGTTTAGCGACTCACAGTCGCTAATTAGCGAGGTGTACATTTGTCGCTGTATGTCGCAAATTAGCGACATATGCAGCAACTTTTTAGCGACGTTATAGCCACGTCTTTAATGACCTGGCAATATTGTCATGTCAGCAAGTTGCAACGTACAACGACGTTATTAGCGACGTACAGTAATGTTGCAACTTAGCGACGTTATTTACCGATGTGAAAGAACGTCGCTAAATATCGTTAAACGTCGCTAAAAACGTCACTAATAATACAGTAAAAAATAAAAAAATTTAAGACTGAATTATTTTCAAACTATTATTCCTGCAGTTTATTAATTCACAATCTGTACAAATAGACCCGGAGCAACCCTCCGTTGAATTTTTTGGGTTCGTCGACCCCCTTGGGTTGAACACTCAACACCGGTAAATTAACATATATTTAATATGAATAATATAATAAAGTTTGAAGAAAATAAAACATCCCGCAAATATCGTCGTAAAGAATACAACAAATATATATCCATACAACTGAGTCTTATCCTAAATAATACAAAGAATACAAATATCCAGCAAATATATATCCATGCAAATATCCATACTACTGCAGATCTGTAGGAGAATGACCACCGGCGCGCATGAAGGATAAGAACAGATCATACTGCTCCCGTGAAATCGACACCGATGTCGATGGAGAAGGCAGTGACGTCGGTGGAGTCTGTGTCGATGTAGGCGCACCAGGAGGACGTACCTGCTCCAACTCTACGAGTCGCTGGTTGTAAGAATCCATGGTAGATAACAGCCTCGTACTACTATGAACCATTGAATCCTGGATCATCGTCAACCTCTCTCCCATGGATAGCTGTGATGCCTGGAACTCCGTCACGCTGCGCTCTGTCGAGGCTCTAAGATCATTTGTCAAATCCCGAAGCTCCGTGATGCTGCGGTTGAGCATATCAAATCGTGCGATTAGCGTCGAATCGTCCGTCTGCGGCTGGAACCGGGGCTGCTCCTCCATCCTTCGCAGCAACTTATCACGGAGAGACGCAATCTGACGGTCAACGGCCTCCTGGACTCTAGCCGACAACTGCGAAGGCTATGGGGAATGCGCACTTGTCGGGGAGGCCCTAGATGATTACGTCGCAACCAGGGCGCCATAGGATCCCGTATCGTAGTACGTACCCCTCTGGAGACCACCAGCGGCGGTCAGCTACAGCTCGTCCGCCGACGGAGCTGGAGCGGGCTGTGAGGAAGTACCAGTCTCTCCAACTGTAGGTGCACTAGCAATCGTCCGCTCACGCAGCCTATGATACTCGGCTTAGAAAAGTTTGGATACTCGATAATTGCCTAAGTTATATTAAAATTAGCACAAAGTAATACTTACATAGCTCTGCGAGGCCCTCTCATCAATGAGATTTTCGTCCTTTCGATGGGTGGCCAAGAAGACGGTCACCATGTTTGCATCCTCACCCCTCTGTACCTGTTAAAAATATGTTATTTAGTACTAAAATTAAATATTTTTTCATACTACCATTTTATCGTACTTACATTAAAATAATATATCTTAAATAAAAAATATACCAAACGACGGAAATATTCTGTCATCGGATGTGTTAGAAAAATGAAATTCTAAAATCTATTTTTTTTCCAAATTTTTATTATTATTATCTGTATGTAAAATTATTTCTATTTAAATAACATAGATAATTGTATATATTTAAATTTTATAGATTCAAAATAAAATACCTAAGCAATTTTGAGAGAAATTAATAGATAACACTAGGGATATTTTAGCAAATGCCCCCAAATAAAATGTTAAAACTAGGATATAACCCCCCTTAAAAAAAAAACTAGCAAATGCTCCTCTTATTTTTACGGATGAAGTAAAATATAAGATATGCCCGCACTCTTTTAACTGATTTTTTTTTATTTTTGGAGCATTTGCTAGTTTTTTTTTCTGGGTATATACTACTTTTGACATTTTTTGTAGGGGCATTTGCTAAAATATTCCATAACACTATTTATTTGATATTTTTTTTTATTATTTAAATTTTTGGATTTAAATTTTTTAATAAATATTTTTGTTTTGGTATTATCAATGTAAATTTTTTATGATATTATAATAGATAATTTGTTATTATCCATTTACAAATTTTAATTGATTTAGAAAATTATATATATATCTCCAACTCCCACTTCTGTTATGGTTAACTCGCTAATTGAGTTGGCGGTCCCAACTTCCACCCAACCTCACAGCAAATACCCAAAACTCACTTTTTTTGAAATTATGCGAAAAATTCTTCCTTTATTTGAAAATTTTGGTTAAGGATTAGGTTGGTGGGTACAATCCTACGTCACATTCAGATACATTCGTGCCAGGCTAATATCAATTAAACTACTGTAGTTAAAGGTGCTATAAAGTTTCAAAAATGGTTTTTACTTGTGGTGGGTGAAACTTAATGGTGAATCTTCTTTTTGGCTTAACTGTGAAGAATACTTGTTCTTAATCAAGAAATTTATATTATTTTCTTTGTTAAATAAAGAGAATCCTTCCTCGGCCATGCCAATCTCGAAGCTGCAAGTAGCTACTACTCCAAAAAAAAAAAAAAAAACAATAGAGAGGCTCCTTCAATGTCCAGAGTCAGTTATTTGATTCCAACAGCAGAGCAGAGATATTTGGAATTTATTGATAAGATTTATTGAAACACATCACAAATTTAACAAAAGAGAGCTATATCTCTCGTCTACATATAGGGCAGGAAGGCGTCCGCGGCAGCCACTTAGCGAGGCACTGATAATGAAAACTGTGCGAACAAGGCATCCGAGTCAAGACTTTGCCACCGCTCTCGTATTCTTCCAAGCAAATAGCGCAATCCTTTTCTTGGAAAAGCCCGTCGTCGTTAAATTTGAGCAGCTCCAGTTTTCCTACCACTCTGCCCCTCCGCGCATACCAAACCGAACCACCCGTGACGTCTCCGGCCCCCACCCTCTGCTGCCTCTGCTGCATTTGTTGCACGCTCCAGTCCAGCCGTGAAGCCATGGGGCCGGGCACGCGGAACTCGATGGCGAACCGGACCCCTATTCGGCCCGAGCCGCAGTGCAGCGCCAGCGCGCCTTCCATGCTGCGGCGGGACACGTAGTCGTCCCAGAAGCGGGACGTGACCGTGTCGCCAAAGCAGGCCACGCCGGATATCACGTGGGACACGAGGAGGTCCCTCAGTTGCGGGGTCTGGAGGAAGCTCTGCAGGTCGTGGGAGAAGACCACGTGCCGGCCGACCGGACGGTGCTCCGCGTCGACGGCCCGGACGTTGAAGATGGCCGTTTCGTGTGGATGGCGGAAGGCTCTTAAGCACATCGAGACGTCCCCTTGCGTTAACATGTCGACATAGAACGGTGCTTCGGTTTCCATATGTAGCTACCAAGTTCAGAAGAAGAAGAAGAGAATTGAAACTAAATAGTAGTATGGTTCTGTAGTCTAGAGCCG
Organism: Iris macrosiphon; assembly: GCA_036927795.1. Taxonomy (NCBI): domain Eukaryota; kingdom Viridiplantae; phylum Streptophyta; class Magnoliopsida; order Asparagales; family Iridaceae; genus Iris; species Iris macrosiphon. The sequence continues at coordinate 160,236,205 of JAYESA010000013.1, read as the reverse complement.
CCTATATATATATAGATGAACGAGAGTACTATTACTGGGGAGTTTCCTTGTCCATGTCTATTGAGGAAACGTGACTAGTAGTTTTTGTTTGGTAATATATGATTTATGTCAAAGTTTTAGATAGTAATGTTTGATTTGGTAGTTCGATCCTATACTTGGGAAGGTTTTTATATGGCAATCTTTGATTTAGTAACGTGACCGTATATTTGTAAAGGATTGATTTATTCTCTCCATATTATCTGTAATAATAGGAAAAGAAATCTCCTCTATGGAAACCTTACACAAATCCTACGTAAGTTTTCGTCGGATGGGTTTGGATTTACTAATTTTATGTCTGTGGGTTCTAAATTTTGGAGAATTCCCTTATTCTCTCTCTCTCTGATTTTAAAATAACTCTCCTTATTTAATTAACAACAAATAAGTATTTTATAGGTCAAATTTCAAACGAAGATAAGATCATATTAAATTGATTATACTATATGTAATGGATTACATTATATATATATATATATATATATATCTAAATTAGTATGCTAATATTTAACCCAAATATAAGGGCTATTACCAATTTTTTTGGTTTAACACTTTCATGACTAAAAAATAAAATTATTTAGGGATAAAAAAAATTATTTACTCAACCGTTAATCCAAACTTCCATGATGATGTAAAACCTTCGTACCCACCTCTCTATGCCCTTGTTTTTTTTCATTAAAAATTGTACACCCAATGCGTGTGATCTGACCTTTAATGGGAGGATGGCTCGGGTTTCGAGAAGACATGAGGGGAGTATCCCATATATATATAGAAGGAGAAGATCTTCTCTTGATCAAACAAAAGAAGTTGAAAAATATTACCTCTTCTGACTCCATGATGAGTTATGAAGAACCGATCGTCATCGGAGGGGGGTAGCTATGACGGATTTGTCTCTCACAACAGTTGAGTGGAAGCAGACGATGGTCTTCTACGTAGATGGGCATTAGACATCCTATCACGCGGTGGTGGCCTTTGTGTGGCATGTGTTGTAGCCGACTGGCACGATAATGGTGTTCTCCATCAAGAATGGGTTCTTCTTTACTCGATTCTCCTTGGAGGTAGACCTAATAAAGATGCTCCAGGAAGGTCCTTGGATGTTCGAGGGACGCTTGGTATTGACTAAGCGTTGGGATTGTTCGATCTCCATTAAGAGGGATTTGATAGCCGTTGTGCTAGTAGAGATCTAGTTCCTCCGGATGCTATTGTAGCTCGAGAATGAACCCAAGTTGAGAAAATGGCTAGCGTCGTTGGGGTAACGCTGCGGATGGATGTTGCCACGATGCATCAAAATAGGCTGGCGTTGCTCATATCCTAGTAGATGTGTCCATGGTGCAGACTCAGGTGAATGTTGTGCATATCAGACTTCCTGATGGAAGACCATTCAACCAACAAGTAACTTATGAGTGGACTCTATTAGTTTGTTTTATGTGTCATTGCATTGGACATGCTTTAGAGTTCTTCTATGACTCGACTGGAGAAGCCATCTGAGAGTGGTTGATGGATCGTTGATGCAGAACATATCAGGGACGTTTCTGCACTCTAATGTGCATGGTACTATCTCTGGGAAACCTAGTAGAGAAAGTACATGAGAAGTTCATCCATATTATTTTGGTAAGGAGACAGAATCTAGCAAGTTCACCTAGTACATTGCCCCTGCTAGCGTGAAGGAGAAGGATCAGGAGGATATTGCAGCATAGGGGATGGCCATAGTAGTCAATCCAGATCATGAGCATAGGGAGGAAAAGATAAGGGAAAAGGCACTCCGGTTGCAGTGTCAATGATGGAGAATACTACTTCACCTAGAAATACCAATGCGGTCAAGTACTATCAAAATTCGACCAATTAGCGACGTTTTTAGCGATGTCAGAACAAAGCATCGTAACTTTTATGAATCTAGCGATGTCATTATAAAACTTCATAAGGCGTCGTGGTTGGCGATGTTCAGCGACTTTCAGCGACTAATGTTAGTATTATGGAAACTGATGTTGCTAGGAGTTGCTAGACGTCGCTAATTTTTTATTACAGCGACGTTTTATCATCTAAGTCAAAATATATTATTCAATCAACGACGTTGTTTGTCTTACGTCATAGTATATTATTTAATCAGTGATATTTAGCAACATCGGTTTGAGATGTCGCTAAAGTATTTTATATAGGTTTCCAGTTTTTTCTCCTGATATTTTTACCGAAAATTTTGACTCAGAGCTCCGTGCTCCCCCTCGCCCCCACCCCGCGACTGTGCTTCCTCCCGTGTCACGACCCACGTTCGGATGATCGAACACGAGTACGTGGGTATACGTCCAGATTAAGCCTCAGTGTCAACGGTAGAACATTTTTTAGACCACAATAATCAACACAAGTATAACCAATATCCAAATGTACTCAATCACAACATACCAAAGGAAGATATAAATAAGCAAAGATAAACACTAAATATAATGTCATAAAAAATCACCATCACAAATCTATAATCCATTATCGCTTATACAAGCCATGTAGTATTTCGCAGACAAATCTGGTCAATAACTAAAGGAGATGAAGTGAAAGTACCAAAATAAGGAAATACTAAATCTAGATCTCTCCAGGGGTGCAAGGTGGAAGAGCGTTGACAACTATATCTTCGGCCGAAGGTCCAAGAGTGTGGCATAGCATTCCTAAAAATATTATCTAGTCAGGATGTAATGAGTACAAACACTAAACGCAGTTTCAATACATGGTAGAGACTATAAAATATAAAATAATAATAAAATACATGATGAGATAAGTAAATTGATATCATGGCATGACAAGTAGTGAGAATAAGTAAACATGAGCAAATATGGTATAAGTCAGCAAGTATGAAGTGAAACAATAAAGATTATAACTATCTAAGTGTGTTGAAGTACTACTTTTGATATGGGATCGGCTTGGGAGAAACAAGGTCTACATAGATCCGGCTCAATCATACCTGAAGTGTATGATTAGTGATTCACAAGGTCTACACTACCCCACAAGGTCTAAATAGGGAATGATCACATAACTAATTAGCACTTCTCCGTCCCTGACTAGTACAATGGATCTGAATTATGACATACGTAAATCACAATATATGGTTTAAATACGAGCATAATGATCACGGTCTATATACTAACATGAAAAGTAATATCTCATGACTAAGGATCCATGACATACTAATCCGTATAACAATCGTGTCAGGAATAAAATAAGACATCACTAAAATATGCATTATAGAAGCTATCAAGTAAGAAAACTATCAGAGAATGTACTCGTCTCAGTTTTGTTGGAGTCAACATGCATGACACGAACATATCAACACTGGATGATTATCAATGTCAAATTACTCTAGATGATCCCAAATGATGTAACGGTCAGTCCCAATGAGTCCAGAGCAGTCTAAATAGCTATGAACGACATATAGAAGTCCATGATCAAAATTTGGTACAAATTTTGAGACGAAGATACCGGGTCCACACAACGTCCCGCAAATAGATAAGAAATGCACAAATTAGCTAAGCTCAATAATAAATAAGTTATACAGAAAGAAAGGTTGATTTAGTTATACATAAAAGCCCATTTTAAAATATACATATAGATTTAGATAACACTCATTTAAAGAAACCACTTATCACGTCCTAGTCCCAAAATACGTAGGACTATGATACATAATCATGCCATCAGTATTTATACATAGGCTACTCTACTGTATGGAACCTAAGAATACACACTTAAGCTGTAAATGAAGTCTATATCATAAGTGGTATATTATATCTCAAGTCAAAGGTATAACTAAATCTTCATAAGCAATCTATATCTCATCCACAATAAATAAATATTAACTAACTCAAATAGATAATGATGAATTTAAATACGAAAGATTCAAGTTCATCAAGAATTTAAAAGATGTTCGATGGATAAAAATCCGCTACCAGTAGACGTAAAATAAAAGATAAGAAAATACAAATAAATTCATGCTAGAAAGTAAACTAAGCATATGCATGGCCATAACTGCTGTCGTACCCTCGTCTGGTGTCGGTTCGTACATCTGCGGGTACTCCTCGTTTGCTAAATCTGGAGAACAAATCCAGATCCTCAGTGGGACATAACAAGATACGCAGAGATATGAGCCAAAAGTATAGTATCAACATGCAAGAGTAATGACAAGGAAATAAGTATGAAAGAAATAACTAAGACATAAGGAAGTACACATCTAAGACAGTTGCATGCCAATGATGCTATCAAACATGACTACAAGTAAATCGGGGTACCCTCAACTCAATGGGAGATAACGGTCCTATAGAAAGTAGGCCAATGGGGACTCCCAATCTATAGTATGGCTCTTTTGCAGCCCAATGAGATCTCACGAATGAGGATCGTCAAGTGAACAGGTCTTTATTGAAGCACAATGGGTACCCACAATCGAGAGAGCTCAAAGTATAGTTAACGCCTAATAACGATAGCCTAAACTACGAAGTCAAGTCAAATCAAGTCCAAGTAGTACGGGGACAAAGTTTCACGTCAAGTCATACACACAATATGGAGCATATATCAAATATGTGATTATAAAGTAGAGACGAGCAACATATATGGAAGCAATAAATAAACATCATAAAGCAGGTGCAAGGAACATATGATAGATAAGAAAGAAATAGACATGAACAAAAACGAGTAAAAATATGATACATAATATTGTACAAGAGTAAAACTAAGCATATCTAAATATGTGTCTGGTCCTCCAATACCACGCCTATCCAAAAACACACATATTTGTAAATACAAGGTTAATATTCTTTTATATAAAATTTTGTATATAATTGGACAATTCCACTTTTAAGTCAAAGTGCCTTTAAACCTTATTATGTAATAGAGTATATTTGTTAATCATTCTAGTTAATTGCTTATGGGTTATAATCAAATAAGGTGAGTTATAAGGGGGTTAAGTGCAAACTATCCTATTCCTTTCTAGAATTTCACGTTAGTAGTGATATAAAGTCATTATTTTATGGACAAAATGATGTATATTTATATTCTACTGTTTTTATATACTATATATACAATAGCTATGTGAAATTATGGCACTAACAAAGGTAAGAGAGTGGTTTATGTGTGAAGTATGCAAACCTTTTCATATTTTTCTTATTTGAGAACATGCTCCTTGTTGCATAGTAATCGGTTTTAAATTGATTTGACCATGAATACTAGGTTGTGTGGGTGGGGACCACAAGTAAGCCAAAGAAGAATTATTGATGAATTAATTACACGAAATTTTTTAAACAGAGCATCAAAATTATAACAAATTCTACTTAAAGCACAAAAATTAACAAAGTTACAAATAAAGCATCATAACGCCTATCCAAAGGGCGTTTCACAAGTTCGCAATTTTTTTTTCGTTTGGGCCATCTGCTTCCGTTACAGACGAAAAAAATATATATTAGAAAATGCCCTTTGGAAGGGCGTTTTCCCTAGAGAAAACACCATTTCAAAGGGCATTTCCTAATATATATTTCTCTCTCTCTCTCTCTCTCTCTCTCTCTCACACACACACACACACACACTTGCTCTCTCTCTCTTCCACTCACTCTCTACTCTTTCTCTCTACCCCTCTCTCTATCTCTCAGTGCTCTCTCTCACTCACTCTCTGCTCTCTCTCTCTCTCTCTCTCTCTCACTGAATCTCTGTGCTCTCTCTCTCTTTCTCTCTCTCACTCCCTCGTTCTCGCTCATCTCTCCCACTCACTCTCCTCTCTCTCTCTCTCTCTCTCTGATGTCTCTCTCTCACTCACTCTCCGTTCTCTCTCTCTCTCTCTCTCTCTCTCTCTCTCTCTTTCGTTTCGCTCATCTCTCTCTCCCTCTTTGTCTTTCGTCTCTCTCACTGTCCCTCTCTGTCTCACTCTCTCGCCTCTCTCATTGTTAACCCTCTCGCCTGTTTCTTTCTTATCTCTCTCTTTGGACCTCTCCTCTCCTCTCCTCTCTCTCTTCCTGATACTCTTTCCTTATTTTTTTTCTTTTTTCATACAATGACATGCATGCACATTTGAGCCCGTGAGCATAATTTGTTTGAATGCATTGGAAAATGATATAAGTTTCTCGGAAAGAGAAAAAGTATGGTGCATGCATGCCATGATACATCTTTTGACCAAAAAAATAGGTAGTAGAAGGAAGTGTTTATAAGAATGAGAATTTTGGTTATAAATTTACAGAAGGAGAAGAAGAGAGCATTTGTGAAAGTTTCTCCAGGAAGAGAGTTCAATTGGAGAAGCTGGAGGCTGCAATAGTTTGAAAAGAGTTCAAGAGGAAGAAGATACAAAAGAAAAAAACTGGTAAAAGAGTTCAAGAGTTTGAAAATAGTTAAATAGCAATTTAATTACATATTTTTCATGTAATATCCTAATCATAAATATAGATGGCTTTTCAAAATAACGGACGCATACCTGGTTTATCTACAACTCCGGCCATTGAACGTAAGCGAGAGTCTCACATTTTTAGTCGGGTTTTCGCAGGACCGGTAATATAATTTTTAGATAATTGATATTATTGTTGTTATGCGTATTATATTATACTAACGATATCTATTGATATATTATATAGCGCTATGGTTATCCAGATATAAAATTATGAGAGCATGGTGCGTGGCGGTCATCATGGGAGTTGACTGAAGGCCAAAAGGTCTTGGTGGAGGTTTTTGGTTTTCACTTTGTTGACGCTATACGAATTAAGCGTCACGATAGAGACCTGATATTAAGTATCGTTGAGCAATGGTGGCCAACACGCAATATATTTTAGCTATCCTTCGGGGAGATGACGATCACATTAGCGGATGTGGCACATATTCTAGGATTACCTATCGAGGGTAATCACATATATTTTTGATAAAAAGTTGGAAGCAAAATATCTCGTTAGAGAATACCTCGGTGTGGAGCTCCCCTCTCACATGGGGGATATCACGCCCCAGTCCTAAAATATACGGGACCAGGCCACGTGGCAATGGCCAGCTAATACGACTCTGAAGGATTACCTAATTTAATGGATCCGACGAAGCGTACTACGCTGTCCTAAAATACTAACAAGTCTAATGTGCTAACATACAGCAGGTAAATGTCTAATCTCATCCACAAAATACAATATAATAATGACTGAAACAAATGCTGGTAAATAAAATAAAAGAGTCTGAATATCCATAATACATATGAAATAGTCTGATGGGGACAAACCCACTGAAATACAGCAAAAGAATAAAAGTACAGAAAGAAGTAAGATAACTAGACTAGAGTATCAACTAGCTAGATAAGAATGCTCTAGTCTGAAATATGGTAAGTATTGTGCAGACAGTCCAGACGGGATGGTAAATGTCACCTAACGGTGGCGTGTTTGTTTCTGTAAATTGAATACTCAATGCTTGCATTATAAATTGAGCTAAGGCAAGATAGAAAGATCACAAATAAAATTGCATGCTTCATATGAACAACTCTGGATTTGGTTAGTTGGGTTTGCTCGCCCTCACAGGTACTTTTCAAAGTACTGACCCTCGTTGCAGCAGGTTCCCCGAGCCCAAACGACGCGGCGAGGAGCTGAAGCTTCTTCTTCCCCCAACCTGTCCAGCACTCTTCGCAACCGTTCATAACTTTTTAAAAAGTTGTACAAAGTACTCGGAGGCCGCACAACCCTTATATGCAGCTTCGTGGCAAGGCGATAGCTTCGCCAGCAGGTGTCTACATTATTTTAAAGTTTTAGTAAAGGATGTGATGTATGGAACGGCTATCTCATTTTGTATCCAAGTTGTAAGCCCGCGTGGCATCCTTATCGTTTCGGGTCAAGAGTCTGTAATCAGATGTTCATTATCAATAAAAGAAAGCTTTTATATGTCTCAATGTCTGTTATCTTATTTGCGTACTCTGTTGCACATTTTCTAAAGATTATTAGTATGCCTAGGCCTTGTGCACGCGCGCCCTACGCGTGCACGGCATCACGCCCGGGGGACGATTATCGATTGGGTCAAATCGGGGCGTGACATATTGGTATCAGAGCTAAGCTTCAGATCCTTTGATCTTGTGTCAGAAAGTTTTCTTAAGATGCACTACTAGAATAAGCGAGATTAGCGACGTTTTTTAGCGACTTCATGTAAAAACGTCGCTAATTTAGCGACTCCATGTAAAAACGTCGCTATACGTCACTAATTGGCGATATTTAGCGACGTTTAGCAACTTTTATTCAGTTTTTAAAAGATTAGTCGATATAAGTTCAATTTAGGTCGCTAAACGTCGCTAATATATTTTATTTAGCGACGTTTATCGTCCGTTTTAGCGACGTATATATTTTTGGACATTTAGCAACGTCATTAGCGACGTTTAAGACGTCGCTAAATTAGCGACGTCATTATTGGCGTCGCTAAATTCTAAATTAGCGACGTCATTATTGGCGTCGCTAAAACGTTGCTAAATATTTTACTTAGTGCTGATTCCTCCCATTTCCTTCGATCTCTCCCTCTCCCTCTCCCAAATTTCAAACCCGCGCACGCGCTCTCGATCTCTCCCGCTCCGGCTCCTCCTTCCTCCCTCCGATGACCCCCCTCGGCCGCGTCCTCCCCCTCCAGCGCCCCCTCCTCCCTTCCGGCGACCCCCCTCCGCCGCGTCCTCCCACTTCCGACAGCGTCCTCCCCCCTCCTCCTCCTCCTCCTCCTCCTCCTTCTCCTCCTCTAGGTAAACCCTAACACTCTCTCACTCTCTCTCTCTCTCTTTCTCTCTCTCTCTCTTTCTCTCCTCATTTGGTATGGACATAATTTTTTGGGCTGAGTTTGCTCGTGGAGGAGTCCTCATCTACCGCCTTGCCAAGATCGGCAAATTATCTGTCGCTCTCTCTCTCTCTCTCTCTATAAACTTTGCCAGTCAGATCTATATTTTATTTATGTAAACCCCCTCACCCAAAATAGATATTTTGTGTATATTTTATATTATTATAGGTATTGAATTTCTTTAGAGTATTCTGTTATTTAATTAGCAAATGAATTTTTTGATATATTTACTTATATAAATATTTATTTAGAATCATTTTTAGGTTATTTTAGATTTTTGAAATTAATTAGGATTTATTTGGATATATATAGTCTTAATATTAGATAGATGCTAATTTAGTGTTAATAGATATTAATAAGATTTTATAAATTATTTGTATTATATTTAATTATATTCAAGATTATAAATTATTGAGATAGATTCAAACTCTACTTTAAATTAATTCAAATCATGAACCTACTAGGAATACAACTTAATGTATATCATATCCTTATTTAAATTCATCATAATCCTATCCAAATTAACCAATCCTAGTTGTATTTAATTAAGTAGTCTCCACCATTATAAATACCTCATCCTTCATATTTTTTTCCAAATTTCTCTCTTTTTCGTCCAAAAATAGTCAAAATTTGTCATAAATTCAGCCTCATTTTCTACTAGTTATGACGAATTAAAAAGATGATATCTCCTAGCTCTGGACTCCAAACCCGCTCCAGTTTTTTTTGTTAGAACGATAATGAGGTTAGATTTCTGATTATATAATTTTTTTACGAAATTATGAGTATTAAATTCTAGAAAATTCGTAGAGCACAGCATGTCCGAAAATAGACGTGTTTCGATGTTTTCGCGATTCCGGGAGAACCAGGAATCAGAATCATGAACCGTTTAAAGTTTCGGAAAGCTAATATCGAGATAATCGACATATATTTTTCCCAGAATTTAAGTTGAAGTATTTACATACTGTTAATTCTGTAGAACTTCTAGGTTAGAATTTAACCATCGGTGCACAATACAAAATTTGTATGTGCCATAATTCACAAACGAATTTGAATTCAGATGAGCCGTAAATTCCAGTATGTTTTTGATGCTGAAATCTACAGGAAATCTTGCATGAAAGTCGAGTTTGTATCGGTTGACTTTTTGGTCAACAGATCGCCTCGATTTGTGTGCCATGAGTCTCGAGTTGATAAAATTTAGTTTCTTTGGACAAAATTTAGGAATTAACATAAAAATCAGAATAATAAGATTAAAATAGGATTTTAGAGTAACTAATCCAGAATTAAATAAATTAAAATAAATTATCTTTTGACGTGATAAATTTGTAATACATAGGCTATTTGGACTGTGACTTGGACCCTGATTCATACCAGCAGCAGGACCCCAGGCAAGATACCTTGCCAAATTGTTTATAGTACTTTGCATGCTATTTATATTTCTTTTTATTTATTTCATTTCTGTATAGTTCTTGCATGTGTAGTTTTTCTTCAGTCATTACTATGTATTAGATATGTTGACACACACATGGCACCTAGTATCATAGAGGACAATCATTAGGCGTATGGGCTTTTAACCACTCTGGTAAACCGTAGTATATAGCTCGCACTACGGGCGTGTGTCGCGCTGGTCGCTACCCCAGAGGTATGTCGATTTCTGTAGAGTCGCGCTGGTCGCTACCCCAGAGGTATGTCGATTTCTGATGTTCTGACGAGCGTGAGGTTGTGAGGATTAGATCGAGTAGCCTACCCTTGCCCATACGTCGAAAAGTTGTCCTCATTTGCATTCATATAGATTATCCTGTACAGCGTACTTATCTATTTTCAAACATTATGCATGTTTACTGTATTCAAATTGGCTCGTATTTTATGTATCTTGTTACGTCCCTCTGAGGACCTGGTCTGCTTCCAAGTGTATCTTTTCTTAAGTATTTGCAGGAGCACAGATTTGGATGGTTACATGTGATCCGAGGATGTCTTCTCATCGAGCTGTGATTGATAGCTGGTATTCTTATATTGTGTTGTGGTGTTGTACTCATATTGTATTTGCTCTTATATTCGAGTTGGTAGTGGATTTGTTTCCATCCAACTATCATCCTTAGATACTTCTTATTGAGATCTAGTTTCATAGGTACTGGTTATTTATTTCTATATGATTTTGGTGGATGAGATTTAGATTTTACCCTGTGGCTTGTATTATATTTTATACCACTTGTGGATTTTGTATTCATATTACAGCGTACGTATGGATTTGGTTTCCATATATTGGAGTTGCCATATCCATGCGGCTGGCATGCTTACGTGTTCCTAGTCCTACGTATTTGGGACTGGGGCGTGACATGTTTTGTGGTGGCCCATGAAGGTCGAGAGCATATTGTCTCGGTTACGTTACTGTACCGAACAAGCCTGCACCTAGGACTAGAGTATAGGATCTCGTCCACAATTGACTATGATTCATCTTCCTCCTCTCTATTCTATTCGAATAATTGCATCCTGCTTGATTCATGTACTTCCCTATTAGTTCTTTGAGAATAGCCTTCTGCTAGAATATAGGAACCCCTATTATTAGGATGATAATTATGGTAGCACACCTATTAAGAATACAACGAGAATATAGACACACCACTAAGTTTAGAATATCTAGTGAACCTAGACTTCATTATCTTTAGATTGTTATACCATTACCCCTTGATGTATTAAGAAGACTTGAGAGTAGTATAGACACTACTAGAGTTAGTTAGAAGTTTTACCATAATGTTTGACACCTAGTATCACATAGTCTTTTGACCTATTAATTGAAGTGTAACCGAATGATATTTATCGTATGCTAGCAAAAGACGACAGTGTTTATTCAGACAATAGAATTTAGAGGTCCTTGCCCCCATTTGGTCGACTAGCGACTTAGACAAGGAGGTTGTATGATAACTGTAGAGATTGTAGAGTCTTTTGTTATTATTGCTTATGTTGTTTTTGTTTTTGCAAACTTGAGTTATTTGTAACTTCTCACATCATAATCCAGCGTTATATTTTCTGTGCTACCTTGAATTATGCTGCTATTATAGCCTAGTTTTTACAAGCTTAATCTTATATCGAGCTTGCTCATGACATATGTGTTATTGGGGCCTGATCAACCACACTAATACAAATTGTCTAATCAGAATCAGTGTATTATGGTCTAGCTAGCCATAATGCGCTTGATTCGCCCTTCGCAATAGTATTTTACGTGGATTGAGATGTATAGTGGACCAGTAGACAAATATACTTACCCTCTAGATACGACAAAGCATATCATATCAAGTACATAACTGCACCGATGTGAGCATGCGAATAGAAAATTACCAAATTAAGATTTCAATCCACAACTATCTTGACAATTCTCATTTGAATTCTTTAAACGCTTTGATTCCCATACTTCCATTCTATTACCCCTCCTTGAACTCTTTTTCGTTGCTTTCCGTCTTCCCTTGTTTCGGAAAGACGAAATCTCGTGCTTGGATATAAGTGATACACGGATAGTACAAGATATACCCCATAGGCCAATCACATTATTTTGTGACTATCTTTCATAATTGATTAAGGACATATCACATATGATATAGTTGGTGTTAAAGTTTTGAGGATTGAATGACATGAGAAAATAAATTGAGGAATATTTTCTTAAGTGTAAGAGCCTTATGTGATAGATGGGTAAATTCTAAGTTGGGTAGAAATTGCATTATTAAACTTGAGGTAAATTCTTTTAGATTGTGATCAAGTGAGATTAGATAGAGAGAAACCATGTTCTATTTTAATTTCGAGGACGAAATTATTTTAAGTTGGGTAGATTGTAAACCCCCTCACCCAAAATAGATATTTTGTGTATATTTTATATTATTATAGGTATTGAATTTCTTTAGAGTATTCTGTTATTTAATTAGCAAATGAATTTTTTGATATATTTACTTATATAAATATTTATTTAGAATCATTTTTAGGTTATTTTAGATTTTTGAAATTAATTAGGATTTATTTGGATATATATAGTCTTAATATTAGATAGATGCTAATTTAGTGTTAATAGATATTAATAAGATTTTATAAATTATTTGTATTATATTTAATTATATTCAAGATTATAAATTATTGAGATAGATTCAAACTCTACTTTAAATTAATTCAAATCATGAACCTACTAGGAATACAACTTAATGTATATCATATCCTTATTTAAATTCATCATAATCCTATCCAAATTAACCAATCCTAGTTGTATTTAATTAAGTAGTCTCCACCATTATAAATACCTCATCCTTCATATTTTTTTCCAAATTTCTCTCTTTTTCGTCCAAAAATAGTCAAAATTTGTCATAAATTCAGCCTCATTTTCTACTAGTTATGACGAATTAAAAAGATGATATCTCCTAGCTCTGGACTCCAAACCCGCTCCAGTTTTTTTTGTTAGAACGATAATGAGGTTAGATTTCTGATTATATAATTTTTTTACGAAATTATGAGTATTAAATTCTAGAAAATTCGTAGAGCACAGCATGTCCGAAAATAGACGTGTTTCGATGTTTTCGCGATTCCGGGAGAACCAGGAATCAGAATCATGAACCGTTTAAAGTTTCGGAAAGCTAATATCGAGATCATCGACATATATTTTTCCAGAATTTAAGTTGAAGTATTTACATACTGTTAATTCTGTAGAACTTCTAGGTTAGAATTTAACCATCGGTGCACAATACAAAATTTGTATGTGCCATAATTCACAAACGAATTTGAATTCAGATGAGCCGTAAATTCCAGTATGTTTTTGATGCTGAAATCTACAGGAAATCTTGCATGAAAGTCGAGTTTGTATCGGTTGACTTTTTGGTCAACAGATCGCCTCGATTTGTGTGCCATGAGTCTCGAGTTGATAAAATTTAGTTTCTTTGGACAAAATTTAGGAATTAACATAAAAATCAGAATAATAAGATTAAAATAGGATTTTAGAGTAACTATTCCAGAATTAAATAAATTAAAATAAATTATCTTTTGACGTGATAAATTTGTAATACATAGGCTATTTGGACTGTGACTTGGACCCTGATTCATACCAGCAGCAGGACCCCAGGCAAGATACCTTGCCAAATTGTTTATAGTACTTTGCATGCTATTTATATTTCTTTTTATTTATTTCATTTCTGTATAGTTCTTGCATGTGTAGTTTTTCTTCAGTCATTACTATGTATTAGATATGTTGACACACACATGGCACCTAGTATCATAGAGGACAATCATTAGGCGTATGGGCTTTTAACCACTCTGGTAAACCGTAGTATATAGCTCGCACTACGGGCGTGTGTCGCGCTGGTCGCTACCCCAGAGGTATGTCGATTTCTGTAGAGTCGCGCTGGTCGCTACCCCAGAGGTATGTCGATTTCTGATGTTCTGACGAGCGTGAGGTTGTGAGGATTAGATCGAGTAGCCTACCCTTGCCCATACGTCGAAAAGTTTTCCTCATTTGCATTCATATAGATTATCCTGTACAGCGTACTTATCTATTTTCAAACATTATGCATGTTTACTGTATTCAAATTGGCTCGTATTTTATGTATCTTGTTACATCCCTCTGAGGACCTGGTCTGCTTCCAAGTGTATCTTTTCTTAAGTATTTGCAGGAGCACAGATTTGGATGGTTACATGTGATCCGAGGATGTCTTCTCATCGAGCTGTGATTGATAGCTGGTATTCTTATATTGTGTTGTGGTGTTGTACTCATATTGTATTTGCTCTTATATTCGAGTTGGTAGTGGATTTGTTTCCATCCAACTATCATCCTTAGATACTTCTTATTGAGATCTAGTTTCATAGGTACTGGTTATTTATTTCTATATGATTTTGATGGATGAGATTTAGATTTTACCCTGTGACTTGTATTATATTTTATACCACTTGTGGATTTTGTATTCATATTACAGCGTACGTATGGATTTGGTTTCCATATATTGGAGTTGCCATATCCATGCGGCTGGCATGCTTACGTGTTCCTAGTCCTACGTATTTGGGACTGGGGCGTGACAATTTATTTATTTATTTTTAGAAAATTTAGGGTTTCTTTATATTGTGTTGTCGGTGCACATGGTGGCGGTGCAGATCCAGGTAAGGAAGGGATGCTAGGCTCCGAAGTGGTGAAGCAAAAGCAGAGGGACGGTTTCAAATTTTGATCTATGCAGTGAAAACTTGAAACTTTTTTGGGGAGGATTTCGAACTCTCGAGATAATTTTCTCCCCATGTGTTAGAGTTATGATCTATTCAATTTATACTACTCATAATCTAATTTGGGGGTTCTCTATTTCTTTGAGAATCTATTAACTTTATATTTTATTAGAATTGGCATCATAAATTGAATCACTTAATTATTTAAGTCATGATGTGCTCATTTGGTGTGGACATAATTTTTTGGGCTGAGTTTGCTCTAATTATGCTTTGGATCTAATATTTTGGACTTCCATGTTGTAAAATTTATGGGAATGTTGTTTCTTGCTGATAGAATTCACTAGGAAAGTTGATACCAACATGGAGCAGTAATATTATGCTAAAATCCAGTCATGGAATTTGTCAGTTCATTTACTGATTTTTTTGTAATCCATAACTTAACCCATTTGCAATCTGTCAGTTCATATATTCGCTCATTTCTCAAATCTTGTCAACGGCTTCTACAACAATGGGTTGTCTTCGAATATGTTCGATGGCAGGAATCCGAGCCTCGACTACGCTTTCAAAGGTGCGGAGATCGTGAGGGCATCGTACTGCATGGAGCTTAAGTTTCTTGCAAATTCAGTCACTAACCATGTCCAGAGCACCCAGCAACATAAAAAGCACCATAGATTCTCTACTAGAGTGCTTGAGGTATTAGAAAGAACAACTCTTCAGGTTGAATAGAATCTTTGTTACTTATCCATTTCTTTATTTTCATATTTTTAATCATCAAGTCTTCAGGTTTAATAGAATCTTTGTTACTCTAGTTTGCTGGCAACAAATTCTAAGGATTGGGTTAAGTCACAGGAAAATTTTCTTATTAATGTTGCTCAGACACAAATAAACCGACACGATATGGTGGAGGTACGATATTATGCATATTTTGGAGTGTTTATGTATGTTTCCAATATGTATTCGACAAAATGGCATAGAGGCAACACCTACCTTTGGAGTGTCCATACTTACTAGATGTATAGTGTTACATAAAATGTCTGAAGTTCTAAGAATCATGGAAGATACAATATCAGTTTCTTTTATATATGGTAACATTGTTTATTTTCTGTAATGTCTTCAATGCCTTACAATTCTATTCTCCAGTATCAATATAGTTTTGATTTTAAACCTTTTTTTATTAGGACATCTTATTAATCTGAGTTCCGAAAAATATTGGCCCCTAGGAATTCAAACTGATAGGAAAATGGAATATTTTACTTCTTGCGTAGGAATTCCTAAATCATGTTACTTCTTGCATAGGAACTAAATTTCTCACAATCTCTATTCCAATTAAATTTTTATTCTACTTTTTAAGGTTTCCATTGTACTATGAAATCAAGTTGGCTTTTCTTCATTTACTTATGGCATTTACTTACGGTATACAAGCATAAAGATAATTTATTAGTAATACCTACATTAGAAAATGGATATTGTTTTATACTTTCTATATCCTAATCTTATGGCTCGGCACCATCACAGAATGAATAACTTGGGTTTATGCTTCCTTCCTTAGGCTGTTAGTTTGGAAGCATGAGTTAGATATTGAAGTTAGACTGCAACACATTAGGGCTAGATCTGCAGACTTGTTGTTCTACATCGAGAATTGGTGAACTTAGCGGAAGAGGGGACAAGAAGATTTTGAGGGAGGTATGCTTGCTTGATTCAATTTGATTGAAGTCTAATAGCTTTTTTTTGCATAATGTTGTTGTTTGTTACATTAAAAGTCAAAGTGAAATCAAAAGTGATAAATGAAAACAAATATGTAACATACACATATACCTAACTCATTTTAGATCCAATGCCTATATGAAGCCTTGTAATCTTTTGTTAAATTTCTTACAAGTCAGTCGTAAGTTTTCATTATCATTTTATAGGTTGCACGAATATTAAACTTGGAAGGAGCAGTCGTCCTGCCTAAGAGAGCAACCTAGGTGATACTTCCATTTTATAGGTTACAAGTCAATCGTAAGTTTTCATTATTTTTTTTTATTTTTTTTAAAATTTAGCGACGTATTTAGCGACGTTTAGCGACGTTTATACACGTCGCTAAATACGTCGCTAATTAGCGATGTTAATAAATATTGCTAAATACGTCGCTAAATATGTCGCTAAATACGTCGCTGTACGTCACAAATTGCTGACATGGCAGTACTGCCAGGTCATTAAAGACGTCGCTATCACATCGCTATATACGTCGCTAATTAGCGACGTTTATTTACGTCGCTAATTAGTGACGCTGCGTCGCTAAACGTCGCTAATTTAGCGACATAATTAAGTCGCTAAAAACGTCGGTATAGCGATGTTTAGCGACGTTTTTCCTTTCAGCGACGTGTTGATTTTTGACTTCTGTAAAACGTCGCTAATTATGTTGCTAATTACGTCGCTAAACATGATTAGCGACGTTGTTTTGTCATTTAGCGAAGTTTTTTGACGTCACTAATTTGACTTTTTTTGGTAGTGATGACCCTGTCCCATTCGAGTCGAACTCTTGAAATCAGTTGGTGCAAAATGAGAGGCATTCCATACAGTGAGTCCGTAATACTCTATGAGACTGATGTAAGTTCCTTGTTTTAGCAGGAATAGCTCAAACACAAGCAACAGGGCTAGTTGATGCAAGTACTTCTGGCACTTCGGCTAGTTCTGAGAGCCAACGACATGCGCCCTCCGTCGATCAGGTCGAACGAATGATGCAAATGGTAGAAGCACAACAAAAGAGGGATGAGGCCTGACAGGACAAGTTCGAGAAAAATCTAGAAGCACAATTTGAGATCCAACAGAAGCAGGTGGACGCTCTGCAACAAATTGTTCAGACCTTGGCATCTAACCAATCCGCAACAACAATAGCGAAACCGGTGGAGCCAGCGACAGATGAAGTCATAGTACCCCAAAACGCAAGGAAGAAGGATGTGACTGCCTTCGACTTTGCTGACTTCAAAAAGGTCTGCAACACGTCCTTCCGAGGGACAGAGGATCCTGTTGTTGCGCTAGATTAGCTGGCCGAAATAGAAGACCACTCCAAGCTTTTAGAAGTACCCGATGACAAGCAAGTCGCCTGTGCCCAACTCCAGCTTCGGATGAACGCGCACGATTAGTGGGATGTACACCGCAGATCACTCTCCACTGGTGCTGATGGCGAGACGATCCCTTGGTCCACCTTCCGTGGTGCATTCGAAGAAGAATTTATCCTCCCACCCATTCATCGTCAGAAAGAGAACGATTTTGTGTGTCTGCAATAAGGAACGATGACAGTGAAACAGTATGCCACAAAATTCAATCGGTTGGCGAAGTTTGCTAGTTCGTACCTGCCCAATGCAGCAAGCCGAGCCAGACGATTTGAAGGAGGCCTGCGACCTTCCATCCACGCGCACATAGTCGCTCCAAAGTACGAGATGATGAGGGAAGTCCTAAATCACGCCCTGGTCCTGGAGCCACAATATCCTTCAACTATTGTCGGCGCTGTGCAATATTCTTATCACAAGCACCAAGGTAATACAGGAGAAAACAATGCTCACAAGCGACCAAATAATGACGGCAACCAGGGCAACATTCAGGGGGGGAACCAGGGGCAGCGCTATGCAAAATGCAACCGTACAGAGCACCAGGCTAGCGAATATGGAAATCAGGGATGCTTCAACTGTGGTCGGCTAGGTCATTATGCCCGAGACTATCTTGATCGTCCAAACCGAGTCCCTCAGCGCAATGCAGAGCAGCAAAATTTAGTTCAAGGTCCCCAAGCGAATCGGGCTGCGCAGCAACAAGAGCGTCGTCCGAACACTGGGGGTTGGGTTTATGCCTTGACGAGGGATAAGGCGCTTGTCTCAAACACCGTAGTGTCAGGTATGTTGCTATTCAATAATGTACCTACACGAGTACTATTTGATTCCAGTGCCACACAAAGTTTTGTGTCAACAAACTTTGCTAGGGAACACAAATTCATTCAAACCCCATTGGGCCTAAGGCTTAGCGTTAGTACACCGTCAGGCACGAGCTTGCCTGCCGATTTAGATTGTCGTGATGGCTGCATTTGCATCAGAGGAAGAAAATTGTCACTTGATACGATAGTTCTAGACATAGGGGACAATGACATCATTCTGGAAATAGATTGACTTGGCGCTTGTTCAGCTACTATCGATTGTGCGGAGAAGAAAGTCATATTTTGTCTTCCTGGCGAGATCAAATTTTGTTATTCGTGCAGTCCACAGTCGGAAGCGTCGAATGCCTGCATGGTGATATCAGCAATGCCTGCTTGACGGATGATTCACTCCGGCTGTGTAGGGTACCTGGATTCCGTTTGACACTCGGTAAGATTGCGCAAACGTTGAGTCTATTCCCGTTGTGGCGGATTTTACTGACGTGTTTCCAGACGAGTTGCCCGATATGTCGCCCGATCGAGAGACAAAGTTCACTATTGATACATTTCTAGGAACCCAACCAATTTCCAAAACTCCATATCGAATGGCGTCAGCGGAGCTGAAGGAATTAAAGATATATTTACAAGAATTACTAGATCGAGGATATATCCATCCGAGTGTGTCGCCATGAGGTGCGCCTGTGTTATTCGTTAAGAAAAAGGATAGCTCGATGCGGCTCTGCATCGACTATCGGGAATTGAATTAGGCTACTATCCGAAATGAGTACCCCCTCCCCAGAATAGATGATCTCTTTGATCAGTTACAAGTCGCAACAGTATTCTTAAAAATTGACCTCCGCTCGGGTTACCATCAGCTCAAAATCAAGCCGGACGACGTGCCAAAGTCAGCCTTTTGCACTCGCTACGACCACTATGAGTTTTTGGTAATGCGGTTCGGTTTGACCAATGCCCCTGCCGCCTTTATGGGTTTGATGAACCAAGTGTTCCGGCCGTATCTCGATAGCTTCGTAGTAATGTTCATCGAAGATATCTTGGTGTACTGGAAGAATGGGGCGGAGCATGCATAGCACTTGTGGACCGTGTTACAAACCCTTTGAGACAACAAGTTATATGCAAAACTGAGTAAGTGGGAATTCTGGCTGAGCTGTGTATCTTTCCTTGGGCACATCATTTCTGCGGAAGGCATTTCAGTCGATCCAAAGAAGGTGGAGGCCATTGTCAAGTGGAAGCAACCTGCATCCGTCAGTAAGATTCGGAGCTTTCTCGGGTTAGCAGGATACTACAAGAGGTTCATAAGAGACTTTTCCAAACTTGCCTCACCTCTGACTATCCTCACACAGAAGGGAGTCGCATTTGAGTGGTCCGCCGACTGCGAAGCATCGTTTGAGGAGTAAAAGCATCGCCTCACCTCTGCCCTGTTACTTGCACTACCAGACGAGACTTCAGGATTCCAAATCTTCAGCGACGCGTTAGGGCAGGGCTTAGGGTGTGTACTTATGCAGCAAGATAGAGTGATAACCTATGCATCCAGACAGCTAAAATGTACGAAAAGAATTATCCTACGCATGATCTGGAACTGGCAGCATTTGTGTTTTGGTTAAAGTTGTGGCGACACTACCTTTATGGAGTGCTTTGCCGAATTTATACCGATCACAAGAGCTTAAAGTACTTGTTCACCCAGGAGGAACTGAACCTACGACAGCAGCGTTGGCCAGAATTGATAAAGGATTACGACTTGACGATAGACTACATACCTGGAAAGGAAAATGTGGTAGCGGATGTGTTGAGTCGGGTCTTTGCGGGATCTCTGTCCGTCGATCGTAGGTTACAAAGGGACTTAGAAGAAATGGGCATTGAACTCCGAATTCGTTATCGCGGCGTGAGAGTTACTCAGATGTGATTTGTACCTAACCTGATAGAGAGAGTCATATCTACTCAAAGAGACGACCCATTCCTACAGAAAATGCGAGAGAAGATTCAAGCGAGGAAGGCGAAGGACTTTGCAGTAGATTAGAATAGGGTGTTGCGAGTGAAGGGAAGGCTATGCGTCCCCAACGACTCAAAACTCAGAAAGGAAATCCTTACTGAAGCACATTTTGCAGCCTATACAATCCATCCCGGGAGCACGAAAATGTATAGAAACCTTCGTATTGTCTTCTGGTGGCACGACATGAAGAAAGATGTGGCGCTCTTTGTGTCGAAATGCATAACCTGTAAGAGGGTGAAAGCAGAGCATCAGAGATCGGGCGGAGAAATGCAGAATCTTGCCATCCCAGAATGGAAGTAGGAGCACATCAGCATGGACTTCATTGTTGGCCTGCCAAGGACGCAACAGGGGAACGACGCAATCTGGGTCATCGTCGACCGGTTAACAAAGTCTGCACACTTTTTTGCCATTAAAATTACTTGGGGCGCCGATCACCTTATCCAGACCTATCTTGATGAGACATTTCGGTTGTATGGAGTGCCAGTTTCCATAGTGTCAGATCGGGACGGACGGTTCGTCTCACATTTCTGGGAAAGCCTTCAGTCATTGATGGGGACCAAGTTGAAGTTCAGCTCAGCCTACCATCCTCAAACAGACGGCCAAACAGAATGGGTGAATCAGGTACTAGAAGACATGTTGTGCCTCTGCGTAATCGATTCAAAGTCAAGTTGGGACGTCAATCTGCCGCTAGCCGAATTTGCATACAACAAAAGTTATCAGTCTAGCATCCAAATGGATCCGTATGAGGCTCTGTATGGGCGGAGGTGTAGGTCACCGATCTGCTGGGATGAAGTTGGTAAGAGGAAAATTCTTGGGCCGGAACTGGTTGAACAAACAGTCCAAAAGGTTCGGCTGATTCAAGAACGGTTAAAAGTAGCACAAAGTCGGCAAAAGAGCTATGCTGATGCTCGTCGTCGCCCCCTTGAGTTTCAAGAGGAGGACCATATGTTTCTAAAAGTCTCGCCCATGCGTGGAGTTACAAGATTCGGGGTAAAGGGAAAGTTAAGTCTGAGATTTGTTGGCCCGTTTGAAATTTTCATACGAGCCACTTCAGTTGCTTACCAATTTGCATTGCCGCCAGCCCTATCAGATGTGTACGATATTTTTATTTGTCTCAGCTTAGAAAATATATGCACGACCCGAACCATGTGGTATACTTTGGTCAGTTAGATCTGCAGCGGACTTGTCGTACGTCGAAGAACCCGTGCAGATCTTGGAGCATAAGGAAAAGAAGTTACGAAATCGGGCAGTATCGCTAGTGCGCTTCTTTGGCGAAACCACGCGGTCAAAGAATCGACGTGGGAACTCAAATATGATATGAGGGAAAGGTTTCCCTCATTATTCCTTACGGGTAGGTTCTATTCCTAAGTTTTGGGACAAAAATTTTTATTAGATGGTTATGATGTAATGCCCCGTTCCCCCTATTCGGGGAGCGCGACCAAGAAATACTTGATACCGTCCGATCGGGACGGATTGAATCAAGATCCTTTCCTCGTTATGGATTGGTTTCTTCGGAATTAGGTCCCATATTCAACAGATCATGCCTCAAGGAAGGACTCGACGGCAGAGTCGAGAGGGGCCTTTCCGTTGTATTGGTTTCCTTGCCCGTTTTCGTTGCCGCTTGGTTGCTTTCTTGTTTGTTTTATGACTTGCATTTTCTTGAACGGTTTTGATGGATTTCATTGCCTTCGTTCTTAGGATTTTGTATTTCATATCGAACCTCGGAGACCGAAGCAGGAGATATTGATTATCTGTTGGTGTGTGCAAGTGATCGGGTAGAAGATGCACGTGTGGAGTCTTGAAGTTCTCCCTTTTCTCTTCTAGTTATCCAACTTGTGAGTGGCTTTACTTCGATTAGCACCCTTCTTCCAAGTCTTCACACTTAATAAAATTGACTCAATTGTGCATTCCGCTCCAACGATATCATAATAAGAATAAACTGAGTCAAAGGAAAAGATGAGTTAGACTTGAAACACTTGTATGCTTGTCACTTAGAATTCTCAAACGATTTCATTGATGCGTGCTTGTCCGCTATGCATTTATATATTTATATTTCAGTTGTAGCTAAAACTTATTCTATATAACTGTACAGATGTATTATGCAAACTATATTGAAATGCAATCACTTGGACAGGAAGACTATGCCAAATTCTCTATGCTAAAGTAGATGTATACATTCTTGTGGTTTGAATGCTTTATCTATTAATCTAGTGTCAATGCGTAGTTCGGTCGGACAACTTGTGCACAAGGTTTAGTTCCTGCGAACGATGCCCAGAGCATTGGGGTAATTCGTTCCGGGGGGAACTCGGATAGCTACGCTAGCAAGTCTAGCACGGGTAAGGCGGGGGAGGCCTTGTAGCGGGGCTAGCTACCCGAGCTACAAGGGTCACCGACCTACTGTAGCTATTGTCCACGGTGGCAATGATATGCCATGACCAATGTACATATATTTCTGCATTGCTTGCTCAAACTAATGGTGTCTTCGTGGCAGGGAAGGATATGGTAAGTATTGTGCAGGCAGTCCAGACGGGAAGGTAAAAGTCACCTAACGGTGGCGTGTTTGTTTCGATAAATTGAATACTCAATGCTTGCATGTAAAAATTTAACTAAGGCAAGATAGAAAGATCATAAATAAAATTGCACGATTCATATGAACAACTCTGGATTTGGTTAGTTGGGTTGGCTCGCCCTCACCGGTACTTTTCAAAGTACTGACCCTCGTTGTAGCAGATTCCCCGAGCCCAAGCGACGCGGCGAGGAGCTGAAGCTTCTTCTTCCCCCAACCTGTCCAGCACTCTTCGCAATCGTTCATGACTTTTTGGAAACTTCTACAAAGTACTCGGAGGCCGCACAACCCTTATATGCAGCTTCGTGGCAAGGCGATAGCTTCACCAGCAGGTGTCTACATTATTTTAAAGTTTTAGTAAAGGATGTGATGTATGGAACGGCTATCTCATTTTTTATCCAAGTTTGTAAGCCCGTGGGGCATCCTGATCGTTTCAGGTCAAGAGTCTGTAATCAGATGTTCATTATCAATAAAAGAAAGCTTTTCTATGCCTCAATATGTGTTATCTTATTTGCGTACTCTGTTGCATATGTTCTACAGATTATCATTGTGCCTAGGCCTTGTGCACGTGCGCCCTAAGCGTGTACGACATCACACCCGGGGGACGATTATCGATTGGGTGAAATCGGGGCGTGACAATACGTCTACTAATTGTCTTTCTTGCCTAATGCCAATGTACAAGTCGTGAACACGACATAGACATCTCGTACTATAATGCAAGTCGCTATAGAAATAAACAACTAAGCTAAATACCGTCACACGTGCTGCTCATACTGATGGCCAGACAATCATGAAGCACGCGTCCCTACATGAACTCACTCTGTGGCGTGTAATGATACGTGTCAAGGCTTGGGGAATTATATTGATAACTCCACAACTTTAGGTAGGTCCACTAGACACTAGGTCAGACACAAGTCCTAACATCAACGCCTTCATTGACTGCACCCGAGTCTTTCTCGGACGCACACAGTTAATATTAAAATAATAAAACATGCAACTAGATAACATCTGAATTTAAATATTACAACAAGGCAAGGTATACTTGCCTGGAACTCTGGTGTACACAAGCAATAATCCGGAACCAACAGCCAAGGTAGTATCGTCTTGGATGTCTACGAACAAATAACAATAATATTAATCACTACATTGCGCTATGCTATTTATGTACACAAGTATACTTACGCAACGTCACGAGTTACGCATATATCAAATAAACGTTCTAATTAAATACGTTGGCTAGGGTTGACTAGTCATGGGTCAAGGGGGTTAGGGGTACACTTAGTATCATTACTCACATGTTATAAATACGGTCACCGCTATAATTAGTGTAGGTGCTAAGTCGCACCTCCAACACATGTGTACCAGGTATCCTTAATTATTTCTAGGATACGTCGAATGTGGATAGCCATCTAAGTCTCCATGCACGGGGACGTCATGTTATTAGATACCGTGCATAACGATAATACGACTTACCAAAACACGTTACAAAACCCAATAATGTATAATACAAACTACCAATCCTAGCTAACATGGTAATGCATAAATATCATGCCCCAGTCCCAAAAATACGTAGGACTAGGACACGTAAGCATGCCAGCCGCATGGATATGGCAACTCCAATATATGGAAACCAAATCCACACGTACGTTGTAATATGAATATCAAATCCACACGTACGCTGTAATATGAATATCAAATCCACAAGTGGTATAAAACATACGTCACAAGTCACAGGATATAATCTAAATCTCATCCACGAAAATCAAATATAATTAAATAACCAATATCTATGAAACTAGCTCTCGATAAGAAGTATCTAAGGATGATAGTTGGATGGAAACAAATCAACTACCAACTCGAATATAAGAGCAATTACAATATGAGTACAACACAATAGACACTATATAAGAATACCAGCTATCCATCATGGGCTCGAAGAGAAGACATCCTCGAAACATAAGTAACCGTCCAAATCTGCGCTCCTGTGAATACTCAAGAACAGATACACCTGGCAGGGGACCAGGTCCTCAGAGGGACATAACAAGATACTTAAACACATGCCAATAAAGTACTGAAATAAATATCCAAAGGGGTCACCTAACCGTCTAAGTGAATGTAGTTAAGAACAACTTTCCCCACAAGTGAGCTATCTGGCTGAAAACTTGGGATTTGGCATGGTTCTCTATTGGAGATCCAGAGGCCTAAAAGGCACATCGTCTTTTGAACGTCGGTGGCCCGCCTCATAGTACATAATATATAGTGGTCATCACCACCCGTATCTCCGGCGGAGAATCCGGGCGCACAATAGAAAAAGTGTAAAGGAGCTCAAATGCGGTACTTGTTGTTCTCCCCACCCCATGCTCTAAGCATGTCACATCCATGACACGATTTGGTTCATAGCCTATTCTTAGTATCCTAGCCCAATCCTGCAACCAAACAAGGACAAGGATGGGACCACCATACTACAATAGGCTATGTCCCTAGACCTCTAATAACTGCTAAGTCCACTAGCATGCAAAGTTTCTGACAGCAGTTATTCCTAACGCACGACCCACACGTACAGGAGGCCAAACCTGCACGCAAGTCCGTGATCTACATGAGACTCACAACTCGTGTAACAACTGTGTCACGGCCAATGAACCTAATGATGCTACATGATAATGGGGTAGTCTCATAAACAAGGTCAATGCAAATACATAAATAAAATATATCGCGATGACACCGTCGCGCGAATTTTATATAACAGTTAAAATATATGAACTAAAGACAGAAAATAAAGATGCATGCAATCATATGGAATATGAATAATAGTACAATGGAAAGGTATACTTGCCTGGCAAGGAGCTGCAAAATGTCACGTCCAAATGTCCAATACATAGGACCAGAAGCTATGGCCTCAGAACAAATGTCTCCGGATGCTGAAATAGATATTACTAACATTCCCAGAATAAGCAAAATAGCTAGAAAGCACTTCCCTTTCATCCAATTTGGATACAGGGGACAAAACCGAATTTCGGGTCAAAGTGGGGTCCACGTGTGGCCCACTTTGCACAGAAAAGCGTATCAGGGTCAAAGGTTTCCAAATTCGTCAAACTCAGTGTCAATAAGTCAGGAACGATGATACGAACCCAACGGAACTTTCAGAATTGGATTTCGATGAGCCGATCACAAAATCGCCTGTCAAGTGGAGCCGTAGGGCCCACGTTACGCGATTTTGTCAACGTTCTCATAATCGAACCAAACTTGGGTCACAGGACCAGTGTATTACTACGAGTCTGATGGCGTAAGTTTCGTCTCGATCCGACATGTGTACACAAAGTTACGACGTGTTCCAGAACAGACGGATACGGGGCGTTGTCGGCGAATACGTATTGATTCCGGTATACACGCACATCCAAATCAACTTCTGCAAAATCTCGCACGTCCATATCAACGGCGCGCACATTTTGGTGAAGTCCGCACGCGACCAAGTCGTCCCGTTTGAAGGGGCGCACTCAGTTCCGAGGTAAAATAGGGCGTTGGTTTTCCTGTTTTTGGATCGCGGTTTGCGATCGCCACAGGACGCGATGCACCGAGCGGGTTGCACGGGCATCGAGAGGGTCACACAGTCTACGCGTCACAACTGACGAAACGGAAATCGGAGCAACGAGGAGAGAGAACGGGTTACCTGAATAGGGCTTCGTGGAACGGGATTTCTCGTGTCCGGGTCGAGCCGTGTTCGGTCACTGTGTCTTGAGTTAGGGTTTAGGGTTCTGCTGTGTCGGATCCTGCTGTGTTCGTGTCAGCGGGGCGGACTTGACTTCGCCGGAGGAGACGCTTCGTCGTCGGGCGAAGGCGGCCGGAAGAGATGGGACTGCGGGGTGTTGGTGGCTAGGTTTCCGTCGGGTCGGGCTAGGGCTCTGCGCTGCTGGGAAGTTCAGCAGCGGTTGAGGGTCGGAATCGGCTGTGATGGAGGTGCAGTGGAGAACGATAGTGGTGACGGGCTCTGTGGGGTCTATGATCGGGGAGGAAGACGACCGGAGGAGATCCGGGGAAGAGGCTAGGATGAAGAAGACGACGGAGGAGGGGTGGATCCGGAGTCAGCTACGGGGAGTCTCGGCTAGGCGGTGCCCGGGTTCAGGTGATTAGGAGTCGGGGTGATCACCGGAGGAAGGAGTCAGAGAAGAGGGATTGCTAGTGGTGTTAATGGAGATGGGGGTGATGGTTCATCGACGTGGTGGCGTTGGGTCATGCTTCGGGACAGAGGAGCGGAGGAGGAGTTCGAGGTGGTTTGACTGGGGTGTCGGCCGCTGGCTCAGGCGGAGGAGAAGAGGGTTCAGTAGGCTGTGGTGGTGGTGAGTGGCTTCCCGGAGAAGAAGAAGTGCAGGGAGAGGTCGATGGTGATGCTGGTGGTGGTTGCCTCCGGCATAGGCGGTCGAGGAGAGGAGGATGGACTCGGGGATGATGACGAGGGGAGGGTTTCGGCCGGCGGGGCGTGGAGGTCGAGGGAATTTTATAGCGCCGGAACAGTGAATCCGGCTAGAATTAGGATTAGGGTTCAAGCCGGGTTTCGGGTTCGGGTCGGGTTCACTTCGGATCCGACCCGACCCGACCCGTTAAGAGCGGGTTTGGTTCACTTTGGGTTGACAGCGGGTTGGGTCGGTTTGGTTTGGTTTATTACAAAATAAACCGGGTTCAGTTTAGGGTTTAATTAGGTTTAAATATACATTGGTTTTTAGGGCTTTAAAAATATTTTTGGAGTCCAATAAATTCACAAAAAATTATCCTATGTCCAGTTTTTCATTTTACACTAGAAAATATTATTTTCATAATATTTTAATATTAACTAATAACCATTAAAAATTATTAAATTCAAAATACCTAGGTTTTATTTCCCGAAAATTACAGAAAAATTGTGAAAAAAACCAAATTAAAAATTCCTGAAAAATCAAGGGGTTTACAATAAAGTCAGTTGTCTAAGCTCTGGGTCAACACAAGTATTCACATAAATTAACCATAATTTCTATGAGGTAATTTATTAACATAAATACATATAATAAATATTAATACTTAAATACGTATAATAGCATTTAACACTTAAAATACATAAATACACATATACATATATATCTATAAATAAGCATTAATACGTAAATACATATACATAAATACCCATTAATGCATAAATACATATATACACAATACATAAATACATAATACCTTTAATACATAATACATATACATAAATATAAATACAATGATACATTAATACATAAGTATATAAATACATTAATACATTAGATATTATACATTTATATATAAATACATTATTACATTAAATATAGATACAATAATACATTAATACATATATAAATACGTTAATACATTTATACATAATACATTATACATTATATATTATACATTATATATAAATACATTAATATAAATACGATAATACATATATATACACCACTACCAGAAAAAGTCAAATTAGCGACGTAAAGAAACGTCGCTAATTGATCAATAAATGTCGCTAATTTGTTTTAGCGACGTAATTAGCGAAGTTTTACAGAAGTCGTCTTTAAGCTAGTCGCTGACAGAAAAAATGTCGTCGAACATCGCTATACCGACGTTTTCTAGCGACGTAGATGCGTCGCTAGATTAGCGACGTTTAGCGACTCACAGTCGCTAATTAGCGACGTGTACATTTGTCGATGTATGTCGCAAATTAGCGACATATGCAGCAACTTTTTAGCGACGTTACAGCCACGTCTTTAATGACCAGGCAATACTGCTATGTCAGCAAGTTGCAACGTACAGCGACGTCTCTAGCGACGTTATTAGCGACGTGCAGTAACGTCACAACTTAGCGACGTTATTTAGCGACGTGAAAGAACGTCGCTAAATATCGTTAAATGTCACTAAAAACGTCGCTAATGATACAGTGAAAAATAAAAAAATTTAATACTGAATTATTTTCAAACTATTATTCCTGCAGTTTATTAATTCATAACTGTACAAATAGACCCGGAGCAACCCTCCGTTGGATTTTTTGGGTTCATCGATCCCCTTGTGTTGAACACTCAACACCGGTAAATTAACATATATTTAATATGAATAATATAATAAAGTTTGAAGAAAATAAAATATCCAGCAAATATCGTCGTAAAGAATACAGCAAATATATATCCATACAACTAAGTCTTATCCTAAATAATACAAAGAATACAAATATCCAGCAAATATATATCCATACAAATATCTATACTACTGCGGATCTGCATGAGGATGACCACCAGCGCGCATGAAGGATAAGAACAGATCATACAGCTCCCGTAAAATCGACATCGATGTCGATGGAGAAGGTAGTGACGTCGGTGGAGTCTGTGTCGATGTAGGTGCACCAGGAGGACGTATCCGCTCAAACTCTGCGAGTCGCTGGTTGTAAGAATCCATGGTAGATAACAGCCTCGTACTGCTATGAACCATTGAATCATGCATCATCGTCAGCCTCTCGCCCATGGATAGCTGTGATGCCTGGAGCTCCGTCACGCTGTGCTATGTCGAGGCTCTAAGATCATTTGTCAAATTCCGGAGCTCTGTGATGCTGCGGTCGAGCATATCAAATTATGCGATTAGCGTCGGATCGTCCGTCTACGGCTGGAACCGGGGCTGCTCCTCCATCCTTCGCAGCAACTCGTCACGGAGAGACGCAATCTGACGGTCAACGGCCTCCTGGACTCTGGCCGTCGACTGCGAGGGCTGTGGGGAATGCGCACTTGTGGGGGAGGCCCTAGGATCCCGTACCGTAGTACGTACCCCTCTGGAGACCGCCAGCGGCGGTCACCCACAGCTCGTCTGCCGACGGAGCTGGAGCGGGCTGCGAGAAAGTACCAGCCTCTCCAGCTGTATGTGCACTAGCAGTCGCCCGCTCACGCAACCTAAGATACTCGGCCTAGAAAAGTTTGGATACTCGATAATTGCCTAAGTTATATTAAAATTAACACAAAGTAAAGTAATACTTACATAGGTCTGCGAGGCCCTCTCAACAATGAGATTTCCGTCCTTTCAATGGGTGGCCAAGAAGACGGTCACCATGTTTGCATCATCACCCCTCTGTACCTGTTAAAAATATATTATTTAGTACTAAAATTAAATATTTTTTCATACTACCTTTTTATCGTACTTACATTAAAATAATATATCTTAAATAAAAAATATACCAAACGATGAAAATATTTCGTCATCAGATGTGTTAGAAAAGTGAAATTCTAAAATCTATTTTTTCCAAATTCTTTTATTATTATCTGTATGTAAAATTATTTCTATTTAAATAACATAGATAATTGTATATATTTAAATTTTATAGATTCAAAATAAAATACCTAAACAATTTTGAGAGAAATTAATAGATAACACTAGGGATATTTTAGCAAATGCCCCCAAATAAAATGTTAAAACTAACATATAACCCCTCTTAAAAAAAACTAGCAAATGCTCCTATTATTTTTACGGATGAAGTAAAATTTTAAGATATGTCCGCACTCTTTTAACCGATTTTTTTATTTTTGGAGCATTTGCTAGTTTTTTTTTTACTGTGGTATATATTACTTTTGACATTTTTTGTAGGGGCATTTGCTAAAATATCTCATAACACTATTTATTTGATATTTTTTGTATTATTTAAATATTTGAATTTAAAATTTTTAATAAATATTTTTGTTTTGGTATTATCAATGTAAATTTTTTGTGATATTATAATAGATAATTTGTTATTATCCATTTACAAAATTTAATTGATTTAGAAAAAAATAATATATATATATATATATATATATATATATATATATATATATCCAACTCTCACTTCTGTTATGGTTAACTCGCCAATTGAGTTGGCGGTCCCAACTCCACCCGCCAACCAAGTTGGCGGTCTCTCTCCCACCCTCAACCCACCAACTAACTTGACGAGTTATCCCACTGCTAGCAAATATCCAAAACTTATCACCTTTTTCGCAATTATGCGAATTTTTTTTCCTTTTTTTGAAAAATTTCGTTAAAGATTAGGTTGGTGGGTACAATCCTAGAGTCAGTTATTTGATTCCAACAGCAGAGGAGAGATATTTGGAATTTGAGGTAGTTTTAGTAATTACGGCTAGGTAACAATTTATTCATAAGATTTATTGAAACACATCACAAATTTAACAAAAGAGAGCTATATCTCTCGTCTACATATAGGGCAGGAAGGCGTCCGCTGCAGCCACTTAGCGAGGCACTGGTAGTGAAAACTGTGCGAACAAGGCATCCGAGTCAAGTCTTTGCCACCCCTCTCGTATTCTTCCAAGCAAATAGCGCAATCCTTTTCTTGGAAAAGCCCGTCGTCGTTAAATTTGAGCAGCTCCAGTTTTCCTACCACTCTGCCCCTCCGCGCATACCAAACCGAACCACCCGTGACGTCTCCGGCCCCCACCCTCTGCTGCCTCTGCTGCATTTGTTGCACGCTCCAGTCCAGCCGTGAAGCCACGGGGCCGGGCACGCGGAACTCGATGGCGAACCGGACCCCTATTCGGCCCGAGCCGCAGTGCAGCGCCAGCGCGCCTTCCATGCTGCGGCGGGACACGTAGTCGTCCCAGAAGCGGGACGTGACCGTGTCGCCCAAGCAGGCCACGCCGGATATCACGTGGGACACGAGGCGGTCCCTCAGTTGCGGGGTCTGGAGGAAGCTCTGCAGGTCGTGGGAGAAGACCACGTGCCGGCCGACCGGACGGTGCTCCGCGTCGACGGCCCGGACGTTGAAGATGGCCGTTTCGTGTGGATGGCGGAAGGCTCGGAAGCACATCGAGACGTCCCCTTGCGTTAACATGTCGACATAGAACGGTGCTTCGGTTTCCATATGTAGCTACCAAGTTAAGAAGAAGAAGAAGAGAATTGAAACTAAATAGTAGTATGGTTCTGTAGTCTAGAGCCGCATATATATATATATATACAGATGATCGAGAGTACTATTACTGGGGACTAGTAGTTTTTGTTTGGTAATATATGATTTATGTCAAAGTTTTATATGGTAATGTTTGATTTGGTAGTTCGATCCTATACTTGGGAAGGTTTTTATATGGCAATCTTTGATTTAGTAATCTGACCGTATATTTGTAAAGGATTGATTTATTCTCTCCATTATTAAAGAAATCCCCAAACCTTACACAAATCCTACGTAAGTTTTCGTCGGATTCCCTTATTCTCTCTCTCTGATTTCAAAATAACTCTCCCTATTTAATTAACAACAAATAAGTATTTTTTAGGTCAAATTTCTAAACGAAGATAAGATCATATTAAATTGATTATACTATATGTAATGGATTACATTATATATATCTAAATTAGTATGCTAATATTTAACCCAAATATAAGGGCTATTACTAATTTTTTTGGTTTAACACTTTCATGACTAAAAAATAAAATTATTTAGGGATAAAAAAAATTATTTACTCACGAGTTAATCCAAACTTCCATGATGATGTAAAACCTTCATACCCCCCTCTCTATGCCCTTGTTTTTTTTTTCATCGAAAATTGTACACCTAATGCGTGTGATCCGACCTTTAATGAAAGGATGGCTCGGGTTTCGAGAAGACATGAGGGGAGGATCCCATATATATAGAAGGAGAAGATCTTCTCTTGATCAAACAAAAGAAGTTGAAAAATATAACGTCTTCTGACTCCATGATGTCATCGGAGGGAGGTAGCTATGACGTATGTGTCTCTCACAACAGTTGAGTGGAAGCAGACGGTGGTCTTCTACGTAAATGGGCATTAGCCATCCTATCACGCGGTGGTGGCCTTTGTGTGGCATGTGTTGTAGCCGACTGGCACGATAGTGGTGTTCTCCATCAAGAATGGGTTCTTCTTTACTCGATTCTCCTTGGAGGCAGACCTGATAAAGATGCTCCAGGAAGACCCTTAGATGTTCGAGGGACACTTGGTATTGACTAAGCGTTGGGATCGTTCGATCTCCATTGAGAGGGATTTGATAGCCTGTGTGCCAGTAGAGATATAGTTCCTCGGGCTGCTATTGTAGCTCGGGAATGAACCAAAGTTGAGAAAAATGACTTGCGTCGTTGGGGTGACGCTGCGGATGGATGTAGCCACGATGCATCAAAATAGGCTGGCGTTGCTCAGATCCTAGTAGATGTGTCCATGGTGCAGACTCAGGTGAAAGCTGTGCATATTAGACTTCCTGATGTAAGACCATTCAACCAACAAGTAACTTATGAGTGTACTCTATTAGTTTGTTCTATGTGTCGTTCCATTGGACATGCTTTAGAGTTCTTCTAAGACTCGACTGGAGAAGCCATCAGAGAGGGGTTGATGGATCGTTGATGCAGGACATATCAGGGACGTTTCTTCACTCTAATGTGCATGGCACTATCTCTGGGAAACCTAGTACAGAAAGTACATGAGAAGTTCATCCATATTATTTTGGTAAGGAGAGAGAATCTAGCAAGTTCACCTAGTACATTGCCCCTACTAGCGTGAAGAAGAAGGATCAGGAGGATATTGTAGCACAGGGGATGGTCATAGTAGTCAATCCAGATCATGAGCATAGGGAGGATAATGATAAGGGAAAAGGCACTCTGGTTGCAGTGCCAATGATGGAGAATACTCCTTCACCTAAAAATACCAATGCGGTCAAGTACTATCAAAATTCGGCCAATTAGCGATATTTTTAGCGATGTCAGAACAAAACGTCCTAACTTTTATGAATTTAGCGACGTCATCATAAAACTTCACAAGA
The DNA here is from genome assembly GCA_036927795.1 of Iris macrosiphon. Lineage (NCBI taxonomy): Eukaryota > Viridiplantae > Streptophyta > Magnoliopsida > Asparagales > Iridaceae > Iris > Iris macrosiphon. The sequence goes on along the minus strand of JAYESA010000013.1, from coordinate 160,201,984 downwards.
TGTCGTGGTTGGCGATGTTTATCAACTTTCAGCGACTACTGTTAGTATTATGGAAACTGATGTCGCTAGGAGTTGCTAGACGTCGCTAATTTTTTATTACAGCGACGTTTTATCATTTAAGTCAAAATATATTATTCAATACGTTGTTTGTCTTACGTCACAATATATTATTTAATCAGTGATATTTAGCGACATCGGTTTGAGATGTCGCTAAAGTATTTTATATAGGTTTCCAGTTTTTTCTCCTAATATTTTTACCGAAAATTTTGACTGGGAGAACTGTGCTCCCCTTCGCCCCCACCCCGCGACCATGCTTCCTCCCGTGTCACGACCCACGTCCGGATGATCGGACACGAGTACGTGGGTATACGTCCTGTTTACGTCTCAGTGTCGACGGTATAACGTTTTCTAGACCACAATAATCAACACAAGTCTAACCAATATCCAAATGTACTCAATCACAACATACTAAAGGAATATATAAATAAGCAAAGATAAGCACTAAATATAATGTCATAAAAAATCACCGTCACAAATCTATAATCCAATATCGCTTATACAAGCCATGTAGTATTTCGCAGACAAATCTGGTCAATAACTAAAGGAGATGAAGTGAAAGTACCAAAATAGGGAAATACTAAATCTAGATCTCTCCAGGGGTCCAAGGTGCAAGAGCGGTCACAACTATAGGTTTGTCTGAAGGTCCAAGAGTGTGGCATAGCATTCCTAAAAATATTATCTAGTTAGGATGTAATGAGTACAAACACAGAACATAGTTTCAATACATAGTAGAGACTATAAAACATGAAATAATAATAAAATACATGATGAGATAAGTAAACTGATATCACGACATGACAAGTAGTGAGAACAAGTAAACATGAGGAAATATGGTATAAGTTAGCAAGTATGAAGTGAAACAGGAAAGATTGTAACTATCTAAGTGTGTTGAAGTACTACTTTCGATACGGGATCAGCTTGGGAGAAACAAGGTCTTCTTAGATCCGGCTTAATCATACCTGTCACGACCCGCACCCGGTATAGGGGCACGAGAGCGTGGGTACTGTAGTGCCCCGTTCCCCCGGTGCGGGAAGCGCGGCTAAGAACCACAAACGGTATCGTTCGATCGGGATAGATTGAATTAAGAACTCGTCCTCGTTATGGATTTGTTTCTTCGAAATCGATTCCCATATTCAGTGGACTGCGCCCCAAGGATTGGCTTAGCGGCAGAGTCAGGAGGGACCTCTCCGCTGCTATCTTTTATTGCCTCGGTTTTCGATGTCGCTTGTTGCTTTCGTGCTTTGAGTTGGTTTTGGGATTTGCTTGTTTTTCTTGAACGGTTTCGATGGTTTTCATTATTTTCGTTCATTGACTTGCACTTCTATTCCGAGATTGGAAAGAGAGGAAGAAGTATTAATCGAGCTGTTCGTGTGCAGGTGAACGAGCAGTAGGCGGCTTACGAGCGGAGTCGTGAAGCGCCTCTTTCCTTCTCCCTTCCAACAATCCAAGTGAGTGGCTACCAACCCGATTAGCTAGCCCTGCTTCCAAGCTTCACGCCTAAAAATATGCATTCTTCTTTGCCCCGATCAAACGATACCAAGTTATAATAAAAGAAACCAAGATAAAAGAGAATAGACTTGGTTAATACTGCTTGTCAAACAAACTTGTGAACGGTTACTTACTTGCATGCTTGTTCGTTCAGAATGTTCATCATATGCATCAATTTTAGTTATAATATATCTTCTTCTATAATTGTGCTATCAATGCATCATATCTATGCATTTCTCGTGTTGCCTCAACTGCGTGAATGGATAACTTAACTAAATATCGTGTGTTCGATCATGGACAACTTGTGCACAAGGGTATAAGTTCTGCGGATGGTCGCTGGGGCACTGGCACCGATCCGATCCAGGCGGAACTTTGTGTGTAGTCATCGTGTGCGGACTGGATGGCTTGCAACGCATCGTGTGTTTATCGTGTATCCATTATGAGCTCTCGCTGCATGCTATCCTAGTCCATGACTAGGCCATTATGGCTACCAAGCCAGTGATCACCTGTGGCATAGTCATCGTGTGCGGACTGGACGGCTTGCAACGCATCGTGTGTTTATCGTTGCATCCCTTGTCCATGACTATATCCACTTTGTATATTTAAACATGTTGCAAACTAACTTGTGTCTTCGTGGCAGGGAAGGCATGGTAAGTATTGTGTAGGTAATTCAGACGGGCAGGTAAAATCCACCGAACGGTGGCACATTTATTTTCAGTAAATTCTATATGCTGCTTACTTGTAAATGAACTAAGGCAAGATAGAAACACACAAATATGCATGCTTCATTAAAACAACGTGTTGATTGGTATAGTTCGGTTAGCTCGCCTTCACCAGTATGTTTAGACATACTGACCCTCGTTGAAACAGGTTCTCCGCACCAAGGCGAACCGAGCGAGGAGCCGAAGTCGTCTTCCCGATCCAGTCCAGCTGTTGGCGCATCTTCACCGCGCCCCTTGAAGCCTTTTGAAGGCAGGAGCTTGCAACTCTTTATACACAAATGTAGCTCCATGGCAAAGCTATCCTCCAGCCAGGAGGTCTATATCTTTTGAAGTTTAGTAAAGGGATATAACGCACAGGACTGCTATCTCATTTTGAGTTATCTCATTTGTAAGCCCGTGCGGCATATTAGCTGACTCGTTCAAGAGTTTGTAATAGATGTTCATTATCAATAAAGAGAACTTTTCCATGTTTCAAATCTGTGTTTCAATTTATCTGCGTACTCTGAATATGTGCTTGCTATGCAAATCATTAAAGCCTTGTGCGGGCGTAACTCCAGGCCCGCACGGTGGTCACGATTCGGGGGACGCCTCAAACGATTCTACGGAATCGGGTCGTGACAGGTACGTCCAGCCTACGCCGCAGCATCGGCGGTAGAACGCTGTCTAGGTCATGATACTATCTAAACAATCTCACACGAGCATCCAACTCCATAAGGAGTCACAGATATCATATTATAATATGAACAATATACTCAATCACATAACTACAGCACGATAAGATATCGAAGAATAAATAAACCAAATTGCAACACAAGTCTAAATATAATAATCTAACTCAATAATAATATCCAAGTCTCAAGAAAGTATGCCGGAGACAAATTCGGTACCAAAAACTGCTAAAAGAAACTAACTAAATAACTAGTGATCCCGACTAGACCTCCCGGGAATCACACCTGTGCTACCAAGTCCAAGTCTGCAGCTACTCTTCCTGTGGTCCATAATATGTCGGACACAGTCCTCTAAGGCGCTGTCTGGAAAAATATTTCCAATCAGGATAGAGCAAAGTATATCTCAAATAACAGTTCCAATTAATTGATAAGGACTATAAAACAATAAATAGATGATGCTATATACTGAGAGAAGACAATAAGTAAATACAATGGTAAAATAAAGAGACAGGCAATATAGGCAAATGTGGTACAGTCAGTGCATATATGAAATGAAGAGAAGAACTAAAATATCATATACGGGTGATGTAGTATATGAACAGAAATAGAGAACTGTATTTATTCTAAGTGTTTGAAATCGTAGTTTCGAAATATGATCGGCTTAGGAATTTGTTCGATGACTACATGGCCTGGCTAATCATACGTGAGGTGTATGATTAACGCCGTTCAATGTCTACACTTGTACGATAGTTATTTTGATCATATCTCTCACTAGCAATTTCCCCGCCCCCAACTAGTGTTGTGGATCCAACCATGACACGTCACGATACACGATCAATGTCCAATATATCATGTACAATATCTAATATCAATGTCTAATGTCAATGTCGTGTATAATATCAATACGATAACCAATGTAACATCTCATGACTAAAGATCCAATCTATATACTAGTCCGTGTAGCACAGTGTCAAGAGTCAGATATAAAAATTTTAAATACTAGAATTATAAAAATTATTAAATAATGGAAATTATCAGAGAATGTACTCGCCTGGGGTCTTGCTTCTGGTATGAATCAGAGTCCAAGTCACAGTCCAAATAGCCTATGTATTACAATTTTACCATGTCAAAAGATAATTTATTTTAATTTATTTAATTCTGGAATAATTACTCTAAAATCCTATTTTAATCTTATTATTCTGATTTTTAGGTTAATTCCTAAATTTTGTCCAAAGAAACTGAATTTTATCAACTCGAGACTCATGGCACGCAAATCGAGGCAATTTGTTGACCAAAAAGTCAACCGACACAAACTCGACTTTCATGCATGATTTCCTATAGATTTCAGCATCAAAAATATGCTGGAATTTACGGCTCGTCCGAATTCAAATTCGTTTGGGAATTATGGCACATACAAATTTTGTATTGTGCACCAATGGTTAAATTCTAACCTATAAGTTCTACAGAATTAACAGTATAAAAATATTTTGAACTAAATTCTGGCAAAAACATATGTCAATTATCTCGATATTAGCTTTTTGAAACTACAAACGGTTCATGATTCTGATTCCTGGTTCTCCCGGAATCGTGAAAACATTGAAACACATCTATTTTCAGACATGTTGTGCTCTACGAATTTTTTAGAATTTAATAATCATAATTTCTTAAAAACAATTATATAATCAGAAATTTAACCTCAATATCTTTCTAACGCAAGAAACTAGACCTCGTTTGGAGTCCGAAACTATGCACAATGGCTTATGGAAGATGAAGGAACCCTAGATGGCAATTCTCCAAAATCTCTCTCTCTAAAATAATGGGATAATTAGGGTTATAATAATAATATATATAGGGATGTTGAGCCGCTGAATGAAAGTTGATAGGGTGACACGTGTCATGATTTGATTGGATATTTTGGTTATATTATTTGTTTTTGATTTGCCTTTATCAAAACATTATTTAAGTCATTTTAAATCTAAATAACTCCAAATAAATATTAAAATTAATCACAAAAATCTGAAAAAATTACAAAAAATATATTTTGAACCTAAAAACCCTAGAAAAATACTTGAGACAATTTTATGTTAATAGGTTTTCTACTTTAATTAGGAGAAGCTCTAAACATTAGTTTTACCCATATAACTAAAAATAAATACTAAAATTATTCCAAAATTTCTAAAATAATTCCAGAAAATATATAATAATATTATAAACCCTAGAAAATAATGTGGGTCCATTCTATATTCCTGGGATTGCACAATAAATTCTACAAGTCCTAAAAATTAGTTATTAGCCTAATTAACTCCCAATAAATACTAAAAATACTCAGAAAATTTCCAAAAATTCTAGAAAATATATTTGACTATTTAGAACCTAAAATAAAATTTTGGAATATTTTTAATTAAGTTTGAACCTAAAATAAATTCTTGAAAGTCCTAGAAAATTAGGGTTACTAGTTTTTAATTAACTAAAAATTATGGGAAAAAATACACTAGCCCCAAATTAACCCAAAAATAATATTTAAGCTAGAATTTTAGGATACGGAGGTTACAATTCTACCCACCTTAAAAAAAATTCGTCTTTAAAATTTAAAATCCTCAATTATTTTATTTATTTATTTACTACCATCAAAATTAAATTCATCAAATCATATAATCATAAACTAATCCATATTGTTACTTCACAATATTTTTCAAAATTCTATAAATATCATATCCCTAAAAATCTTCAAATATAAAATCAAATTCCATTCTTATCACAATCTCCTCCAAAATTTTAAGTTAATAATGAAATATAAGAATTTAATATTCAATCCTCTAATTGAAATCCAATCAATGAATATTTATAAAATTTAAAAATCGCATCACAAAAATTGAATTCAAACACTAATCCATTAATGATCTTACTCCTCTAATTTATATCCAATCAATGCATATTATAAAATTGAATCTCATCCCAAAATTTGAATTCAAACACTAATCCATTAATGATCTTACTCCTCTATTTTTTTTTCACAATACTCAACGATGTAATACTTATGAAACCCCCAATACAATATTCAAAATATAAGTTCATAACTTGCAGTCCAATAAATATATTGATAGCCTTCTTAAATTCCTCAAAATTCAATGATAATTTCAATCATTTCATAATCTTCATAAAAATCAATGATTTAACAAAATCGTCAATTCTGTCATATTAAATTTCTAACTCTTTATTTAATTTAATATTTCTTCTCAAAATTTATGGCACCTTGTCTCTCATTGTCAAGTCATAAACTCTTCATTAATCATTACTACAGTCAAATCCTCAACAATCAAAGTCAAAGAGAATTCTACCTACAATCATACAACATGCAATCTAAGGAAAATATGTATGGTTATGGTCACTTTTGTCATGGTATTGCAGTCTCTGTCAGGGTGAACTATTAACTATATTCTATCAAGAAATCGTGAATACAAACTACGGTACTAAGGAATCAATCAAGGCAATAGATGTGATATCATCAAGGGAGGACAGTAAAATTCTAAGGAAGCAACATTCAGAAGGAAAAATAAGGACAGCAAGATAATAGATTAGAAATATTTCTAGTTTTGATTGAGTATTTGCTCTCATCCTAGTACCCTATGTCCTATATCCTATCGCAGGCATGCAGTAGTACAACTAAGATGTCACACTACCATGATATCGCACTAATTGCGAAGTCTGACCTGCATGGGCCACCACTAAAAATGTGTCACGACCCGCACCCGGTATAGGGGCACGAGAGCGTGGGTACGTCCAGCCTACGCCGTAGCATCGATGGTAGAACGCTGTCTAGGTCATGATACTATCTAAACAATCTCACACGAGCATCCAACTCCATAAGGAGTCACAGATATCATATTATAATATGAACAATATACTCAATCACATAACTACAACACGATAAGATATCAAAGAATAAATAAACCAAATTGCAACACAAGTCTAAATATAATAATCTAACTCAATAATAATATCCATGTCTCAAGAAAGTATGCCGGAGACAAATCCGGTACCAAAAACTGCTAAAAAAAACAAACTAAATAACTAGTGATCTCGACTAGACCTCCCGGGAATCACACCTGTGCTACCAAGTCCAAGTTTGCAGCTAATCTTCCTGTGGTCCATAATATGTCGGACACCAGTCCTCTAAGGCGCAGTCTGGAAAAATATTTTCAATCAGGATGGAGCAAAGTACATCTCAAATAACAGTTCCAATTAATTGATAAGGACTATAAAACAATAAATAGATGATGCTATATACTGAGAGAAGACAATAAGTAAATGCAATGGTAAAATAAAGAGACAGGCAATATAGGTGTCACGCCCCAGTCCCAAAATACGTAGGACTAGGACACGTAAGCATGTCAGCCGCATGGATATGGCAACTCCAATATATGGAAACCAAATCCACACGTACGCTGTAATATGAATATCAAATCCACAAGTGGTATAACTGTAATACAAGTCACAGGGTAAAATCTAAATCTCATCCACCAAAATTATATAGAGATAAATAAACAGTATCTATGAAACTAGATCTCAATAAGAGGTATCTAAGGATGATAGTTGGATGGAAACAAATTCACTACCAACTCAAATAGAAAAAGTAAATACAATATAAGTACAACTCACTCAAACAATATAAATACCCGCTATCAATCACGGCTCGAAGAGAAGACATCCACGAAGCATCTATAACCATCCAAATCTGTGCTCCTGCAAATACTCAAGAAACAGGTACACCTTGCAGCGGACCAGGTCCTCAGAGGGACATAACAAGATACTTAAACACATGCCAATAAAGTACTAAAAATAAACATCCATTGGGGTCGCCTAACCATCTATGTGAATGCAGTTTGAGAACAACTTTCTAACAAGTGGGCTATCTGGCCATAAATAGGATTGGCATGGTTCTCTTGGAGATCCAGGGGCCTACAAAGGCACGTCGTCTTTTGAACGGCGGAGGCCCGCCAAGTAGCATAGGTGTCATCATGACCGTGCATCTCCGGTGGAGCGTACGGGTTACACAAGAAAAGTACAAAGGAGCCCAAATGTGATACTTGTTGTTCTCCCCACCCCATGCTCTAAGTATGTCACATCCATGACACGATTTGGTCCATAGCCTATCCTTAGTACCCTAGCCCAATCCTGCAACCAAACAAGGACAAGGATGGGACCACCGTACTACAATAAGCTACGTCCATAGACCTCTAATAACTGCTAAGTCTTCTAGCATGCAAAGTTTCTAACAGCAGTTATTCCTAACGCACGGCCCACACGTACAAGAGGCCAACCTGCACGCAAGTCCGTGATCTACATGAGACTCACAACTCGTGTAACAACTGTGTCACGACCAATGAACCTAAAGATGCTACATGATGATGGGGTAGTCTCATAAACAAGGTCAATGCAAATACATAAATAAAAATATACCGCGACGACACCGTCGCGCGCATTTTTATATAACAGTTAAAATATATGAAAAGACAGAAAATAAAGATGCATGCAACATATGGAATAAAAATAATAGTACAATGGCAAGGTATACTTGCCTGGCAAGAAATCTGCAATGTACCAATAACCTGCTCCAGAAATCGCGCAGAACAATCCAATATCCTATGTACACATAAATATAATATAATAGAATTATTAGTTATTACACTAGCACATACTCAACCAAATTTATACTGGAATCAGGGGGTATACTAGGGGTAACACTAGTCATCTAACACGGTCAGTCACGTATTGAATTACGCGGGTGTCGCGTCTTCAAGTACTGTACGAAATCAGTCAGTCAACTGACAGGTGTCTATGCCATTACGTTAGTGTACGCAAGGCAGACAAATTCACAAGTTCTTAGGGTCAACATGGTCAAGGCAAGTATAGGATAGTCCACGATGTCCTAGGGTCATACAGTCTGAATATTTAGTCATAATTATCAATTAGCATTTACTTACATATATATTCATATAACTATATAATAATATAACCATTAATTTATTTTAATTTATTTAATTCTGGAATAATTACTCTAAAATTCTATTTTAATCTTATTATTCTGATTTTTATGTTAATTCCTAAATTTTGTCCAAAGAAACTGAATTTTATCAACTCGAGATTCATGACACGCAAATCGAGGCGATCTGTTGACCAAAAAGTCAACCGATACAAACTCGACTTTCATGCATGATTTCCTATAGATTTCAGCATCAAAAATATACTGAAATTTATGGCTCGTCTGAATTCAAATTCGTTTGGGAATTATGGCACATACAAATTTTGTATTGTGCACCGATGGTTAAATTCTAACCTAGAAGTTCTACAGAATTAATAGTATGTAAATACTTTGAAATAAATTCTGGGAAAAATATATGTCGATGATCTCGATATTAGCTTTCCAAAACTTTAAATGGTTCATGATTCTGATTCCTGGTTCTCCCGGAATCGCGAAAACATCAAAACACGTCTATTTTCGGACATGCTGTGCTCTACGAATTTTCCAGAATTTAATACTAATAATTTAGAAAAACAATTTATATTATCAGAAATCTAACCTCATTATCATTCTAATAAAAAAAATTGGAGCGTGTTTGGAGTCCGAAGCTAGGAGATATCGTCTTTTTAATTCGTCATAACTAGTAGAAAATGAGGCTGAATTTATGACGAATTTTGACTATTTTTTGGACGAAAAAGAGAGGAATTTGGGAAAGAAAAATATGAAGGATGAGGTATTTATAATGGTGGACACTACTTAATTAAATATGACTAGGATTGGTTAATTTGGATAGGATTATGATGAATTTAAATAAGGATAGGATATGCATGAAATTAATTTCCTAGTGGGTTCAGGATTTGAATTAATTTAAAATAGAGTTTGAATTTATCTCAATAATTTATAATCTTAAATATAATTAAAGATAATACAAATAATTTATAAAATCTTATTAATATCTATTAACACTAAATTAGTATCTATCTAATATTAAGACTATATATATATCCAAATAAATCCTAAATAATTTTAAAATCTAAATAAATTTCTTAAAATTCTAAATAAATTACAAAAAATATAATTAAATATTATAAACTAAAATAAATATTTGGTAGAAACGACATGCAAGTATGATCGTATAGTAAATCATAGAAGTCCTAGATATTTATGTTTTCTAAGTTTTAATTACCAAAAATTCTAGAAAAATCTCCAAAAATCTAAAATAACCTAAAATAATTCTAAATGAATATTTATATAAGTAAATATATCAAGAAATTTATTTTCTAATTAACTAATAGCATATTCTAAATAAATTTAACATATATAATAAATAAAATAATATAAAATATACACAAAATACCTATTTTGGGTGAGGGAGTTTACAATCTACCCAACTTAAAACAATTTCGTCCTCAAAATTAAAATAAGACATAATTTGTTAAATCCTTCACATTCGTACATAAGGTATGTCAATCGCAATCTCTTCCAAAAATTTAAATAACAAAATTTATTCGAATCTATCGCGATCACTTCAAAATTAATATAACCACTGTTTAAATCAAAATTTAACCTGTCGTAATCTCTTCTCGATTTTTAAATAATCAACATCCAAATCTGACTCAAGTCTATATGACATCCCACATCAAAATTTATATCATAATTTCTAACTATCATAATCTCCTCTAGACTTTGAACAATAAACAATTCTAATCAAATCTTATTCATATTCTTAACTCAAGAATTTTGTACTATTCAAATATTTAAACTCAATTTACATCCTCAATATTTCAAATAGGTGACCCAACAATCAAAATTAAACTTTTAATTCAAATCATCAAATTGTAAAATTTAAATTTAATTCTCCAATTGTTCAAGTCTAAAATTCTATATTTATCCTCAAAATTTAAATCGATGATTTATCCTTAAATATTCATAATTTAAATCATGTGCTCAAAAATTAAATATATGGTCCGCAATATCAAGATTTTAAAATTTGTTAAATCCTCATTATCTAAATCCTTCTTTTAAAATTTCTCAAAATTAAAATGACTTGAATCTCCCAATCTAATCTTACTTGATCACAATCTAAAAGAATTCTCCTCAAGTTTAATACTGCAATTTCTACCCAACTTAGAATTTACCCATCTATCACATAAGGCTCTTACACTTAAGAAAAATATTCCTCAATTTATTTTCTCATGTCATTCAATCCTCAAAACTTTAACACCAACTATATCATATGTGATATACCCTTAATCAATTATGAAAGATAGTCACCAAATAATGTGATTGGCCTATGAGGTATATCTAGTACTATCTATATATCAACTTATACCAAGCAAGATGTTTCGTCTTTTCGAAATAAGGAAAGACGTAGATCAATAAATAAGAGTTCAAGGGAGAAGTAATAGAATGCAAGTATAGGGATCAAGGCATTTCAATGAATCCAATGGGAATTGTCAAAGAGTTGTGGACTAAAATCCTATTTGGTAAATTCGTATTCGCATGCTCGTATTAGTATAGTTATGTAGCTGATACGATACGCTTAGACATGTCTAGGGCAAGTATATTCGTCTACTAATTACTACATATTTTAATCCACGTAAAGTAGTTATGCGAAGGGCGAACCAAGCGCACTAAGGTTAGCTAGACCTTAATACACTGATTCTGAAATATATTAATGTATGCATCCATTAATACATATATCATGAACAAGCTTGATAAAGAATGAGCTTGCAAAAACTAGGCTATAATAGCAGCATAATTCGAGGTAGTACAGAAAATATAACGCTGGATTATGATGAGAGAAGTTACAAATAACTCAAGTTTGCAAAAACAAAAACAACATAAGCAATAATAACAAAAGACTCTACAATCTCTACAGTTATCATACAACCTCCTTGTCTAAGTCGCTAGTCGACCAAATGAGGGCAAGGACCTCTAAATTCTATTGTTTGAATAAACACTGTCGTCTTTACTAGCATACAATTAATGTCATTTAGTTACACTTCATCAATGGATCACAAGGACTATATGATACTAGGTGGTGAGGTATACTACCCAATTTAAAATAATTTAACTACTATTGTATTGCATTAAGGATACCTATAAAAATAACCTTGCACATGTACATAGAACAGAAACTCTTATTAGGGTCTCCTATTGCATTATATAGGTAAGGGTCAAGTGCTCATAGAACATGTGTCAATCGTAGGGATAGAAGAGTTACTAGCCGTTTAAGGGGAAAAGGGATCTCGCTTGTATCGAGGTGAGGGTACAAATTACATGATTTAAAAGTAAGGGTTAATCATCGGTCACAATATAGAAAACAACTTAAACTTATCAAGTTCTAACTACCAAGCAAAAAAAATTTCACAATCAAGGCTACAACTATAATCCTAGCAAACTATGAGCCCTTAACAAAGAATAAAATTTCTTGGCCTATTATTAGGAGTGTCAGATGGCACGAGTTAAAATAATGAAGGAGAGAAAAACATGATTAGTTGTCGCACAAATAGCAAGCGCTAGGGTTGCAGGGGAACAATATATATAATTAAGATAGAGGGCTCTAGATAGCATCATGGTTCTCTAGGAAGTGGTATGTTAGTTGCTATGTTCGAGGCATGATCAAGGAACAAGTGTTGATTACATTCCTCTAGGCTTCCTAGGGTGCTGTCTACTAATAACAAGACAATGATATAAGTTTTATAGTTCTCTAATACTATCCAATTATGAGGGTTAGGTTCATTCCTAATGTTCAATATTGGTTCTCCATTGGTTCCTCAATACTAGGGTCAAACATTATGGTAAAACTTCTAACTAACTCTAGTAGTGTCTATACTACTCTCAAGTCTTCATAATACATCAGGGGGTAATGGTAAACCAATTCTAAAGATAAGGAATTCTAGGGTTCACTAGATATTCTAAACTTAGTGGTGTGTCTATATTCTCGTTGTATTCTTAATAGGTGTGCTACTCTAATTATCATCCTAATAACAGGGGTTCCTATATTCTAGCAGAAGGCCATATATACTCAAGGAACTTATTAGGGAAGTACAGGAATCAAGCATGATACAATTGTTCGAATAGATCATAGAGGAGGAAGGAGAATCATAGTCAATTGTGGATGAGATCATATACTCTAGTCCTATGTGCAGGCTTGTTCGGTACAGTAACGTAACCGAGACAATATGCTCTCGACCTGCATGGGCCACCATAAAAATATGTCACGCCCCAGTCCCAAAATACGTAGGACTAGGACACGTAAGCATGCCAGCCGCATGGATATGGCAACTCCAATATATGGAAACCAAATCCACATGTACGCTGTAATATGAATATCAAATCCACAAGTGGTATAACTGTAATACAAGTCACAGGATAAAATCTAAATCTCATCCACCAAAATCATATAGAGATAAATAAACAGTATCTATGAAACTAGATCTCAATAAGAGGTATCTAACGATGATAGTTGGATGGAAACAAATCCACTACCAACTCAAATGGGAAAAGTAAATATAATATAAGTACAACTCACTCAAATAATATAAGTACCCGCTATCAATCACGGCTCGAAGAGAAGACATCCACGAAGCATCTATAACCATTCAAATCTGCGCTCCTGCAAATACTCAAGAAACAGGTACACCTGGCAGCGGACCAGGTCCTCAGAGGGACATAACAAGATACTTAAACACATACCAATAAAGTACTGAAAATAAACATCCATTGGGGTCGCCTAACCATCTATGTGAATGCAGTTTGAGAACAACTTTCTAACAAGTGGGCTATCTGGCCATAAATAGGATTGGCATGGTTCTCTTGGAGATCCAGGAGCCTACAAAGGCACGTCGTCTTTTGAACGGCGGAGGCCCGCCAAGTAGTATAGGTGTCATCATGACCGCGCATCTCCGGCGGAGCGTACGGGTTATACAAGGAAAGTGCAAAGGAGCCCAAATGTCATACTTGTTGTTCTTCCCACCCCATGCTCTAAGCATGTCACATCCATGACATAATTTGGTCCATAGCTTATCCTTAGTACCCTAGCCCAATCCTGCAACCAAACAAGGACAAGGATGGGACCACCGTACTATAATAGGCTACGTCCATAGACCTCTAATAACTGCTAAGTCTTCTAGCATGCAAAGTTTCTAACAGCAGTTATTCCTAACGCACGGCCCACACGTACAGGAGGCCAACCTGCACGCAAGTCCGTGATCTACATGAGACTCACAACTCGTGTAACAACTGTGTCACGGCCAATGAACCTAAAGATGCTACATGATAATGGGGTAGTCTCATAAACGAGGTCAATGCAAATACATAAATAAAAATATACCGCGACGACACCGTCGCGCGCATTTTTATATAACAGTTAAAATATATGAAAAGACAGAAAATAAAGATGCATGCAACATATGGAATACAAATAACAGTACAATGGCAAGGTATACTTGCCTGGCAAGAAATCTGCAATGTACCAATAACCTGCTCCAGAAATCGCGCAGAACAATCCAATATCCTATGTACACATAAATATAATATAATAGAATCATTAGTCATTACACTAGCACATACTCAACCATATTTATACTGGAATCAGGTAGTATACTAGGGGTAACACTAGTCATCTAACACGGTCAATCACGTATTGAATTACGCGGGTGTCGCGTCTTCAAGTACTGTACGAAATCAGTCAGTCAACTGACAGGTGTCTATGCCAGTACGTTAGTGTACGCAAGGCAGACAAATTCACAAGTTCTTAGGGTCAACATGGTCAAGGCAAGTATGGGATAGTCCACGATGTCCTAGGGTCATACAGTCAGAATATTTAGTCATAATTATCAATTAGTATTTACTTACATATATATTCATATAACTATATAATAATATAACCATTAATTTATTTTAATTTATTTAATTCTGGAATAATTACTCTAAAATTCTATTTTAATCTTATTATTCTGATTTTTATGTTAATTCCTAAATTTTGTCCAAAGAAACTGAATTTTATCAACTCGAGACTTATGGCACGCAAATCGAGGCGATCTGTTGACCAAAAAGTCAACCGATACAAACTCGACTTTCATGTATGATTTCCTGTAGATTTCAGCATCAAAAATATACTGAATTTACGGCTCGTCTGAATTCAAATTTGTTTGGGAATTATGGCACATACAAATTTTGTATTGTGCACTGATGGTTAAATTCTAACCTAGAAGTTCTACAGAATTAATAGTATGTAAATACTTTGAAATAAATTCTGGGAAAAATATATGTCGATGATCTCGACATCAGCTTTCTAAAAATATAAACGGTTCGTGATTCTGATTCCTGGTTCTCCCGAAATCGCAAAAACATCGAAACACATCTATTTTCGGACATGCTGTGCTCTACGAATTTTCCAGAATTTAATACTAATAATTTAGAAAAACAATTTATATTATCGGAAAGCTAACCTCATTATCGTTCTAAAAAAAAAACTGGAGCGTGTTTGGAGTCCGGAGCTAGGAGATATCTTCTTTTTAATTCGTCATAACTAGTAGAAAATGAGGCTGAATTTATGACGAATTTTGACTATTTTTTGGACGAAAAAGAGAGGAATTTGTGAAAGAAAAATATGAAGGATGAGGTATTTATAATTGTGGACACTACTTAATTAAATACGACTAGGATTGGTTAATTTGGATAGGATTATGATGAATTTAAATAAGGATAGGATATGCATGAAGTTGATTTCCTAGTGGGTTAATTAATTTAAAATAGAGTTTGAATTTATCTCAATAATTTATAATCTTAAATATAATTAAAGATAATACAAATAATTTATAAAATCTTATTAATATCTATTAACACTAAATTAGTATATATCTAATATTAAGACTATATATATATCCAAATAAATCCTAAATAATTTTAAAATCAAAATAAATTTCTTAAAATTCTAAATAAATTACAAAAAATATAATTAAATATTTTAAACTAAAATAAATATTTGGTAGGAACGACATGCAAGTATGGTCGTATAGTAAATCATAGAAGTCCTAGATATTTATGTTTTCTAAGTTTTAATTACCAAAAATTCTAGAAAAATCTCCAAAAATCTAAAATAACCTAAAATAATTCTAAATGAATATTTATATAATTAAATATATCAAGAAATTTATTTTCTAATTAACTAATAGCATATTCTAAATAAATTCAACATATATAATAAATATAATAATATAAAATATACACAAAATACCTATTTTGGGTGAGGGAGTTTACAATAGGCAAATGTGGTACAGTCAGTGCATATATGAAATGAAGAGAAGAACTACAATATCATATACGGGTGATATAGTATATGAACAAAAATAGAGAACTGTATTTATTCTAAGTGTTTGAAATCGTAGTTTCGAAATGTGATCGGCTTGGGAACTTGTTCGATGACTGCATGGCCTGGCTAATCATACGTGAGGTGTATGATTAACACCGTTCAATGTCTACACTTGTACGATAGGTATTTTGATCACATCTCTCACTAGCAATTTCCCTGCCCCCAACTAGTACTGTGGATCCAACCATGACACGTCACGATACACGATCAATGTCCAATATATCATGTACAATGTCTAATATCAATGTCTAATGTCAATGTCGTGTACAATATCAATACGATAACCAATGTAACATCTCATGACTAAAGATCAAATCTATATACTAGTCCGTGTAGCACAGTGTCAAGAGTCAGATATAAAATTTCTAAATACTAGAATTATAGAAATTATCAAATAACGGAAATTATCAGAGAATGTACTTGTCTGGGGTCCTGCTGCTGGTATGAATCAGAGTCCAAGTCACAGTCCAAATAGCCTATGTATTACAATTTTACCATGTCAAAAGATAATTTATTTTAATTTATTTAATTCTGGAATAATTACTCTAAAATCCTATTTTAATCTTATTATTCTGATTTTTAGGTTAATTCCTAAATTTTGTCCAAAGGAACTGAATTTTATCAACTCGAGACTCATGGCACGCAAATCGAGGCAATCTGTTGACCAAAAAGTCAACCGACACAAACTCAAATTTCATGCATGATTTCCTATAGATTTTAGTGTCAAAAATATGCTAAAATTTATGGCTCGTCCGAATTCAAATTCGTTTGGGAATTATGGCACATACGAATTTTGTATTGTGCACCAATGGTTAAATTCTAACCTAGAAGTTCTACATAATTATCAGTATAAAATTATTTCGAATTAAATTTTGGGAAAATCATATGTCAATTATCTCGACGTTATCTTTCCGAAACTATAAACGGTTCATGATTCTGATTCCTGGTTCTCTCGAAATCGCGAAAACTTTGAAACACGTCTATTTTTGGACATGTTGTGCTCTACGAATTTTCTAGAATTTAATACTCATAATTTCGTAAAAAAATTTATATAATCAGAAATTTAACCTCAATATCTTTCTAGCTCAAGAAACTAGGCCTCGTTTGGAGTCCGGAGCTATGCGCAATGGCTTGTGGAAGATGAAGGAACCCTAGATGGCAATTCTCCAAAATCTCTCTCTAAAATAATGGGATAATTACGGTTATAATAATATATATATAGGGATGTTGAGTGGCTGAATGAAAGTTGATAGGGTGACATGTGTCATAATTTGATTGGATGGTTTTGGTTATATTATTTATTTTTGATTTGCCTTTATCAAAACATTATTTAAGTCGTTTTAAATCTAAATAACTACAAATAAATATTAAAATTAATCATAAAAATCTGAAAAAATTACAGAAAATAAATTTTGAACCCAAAAACCCTAAAAAATTACTTGGGAAAATTTTATATTCATAGATTTTCTACTATAATTAGGAGAAGCTCTAAATATTAGTTTTACCCATATAACTAAAAATAAATACTAAAATTATTCCAAAAATTCTGAAATAATTCCAGAAAATATATAATAATATTATAAACCCTAGAAAATAACATGGGTCCATTCTATATTCCTGGGATTGCACAATAAATTCTACAAGTCCTAAAACTTAGTTATTAGCCTAATTAACTCCCAATAAATACAATACTCAGAAAATTTCCAAAAATTCTAGAAAATATATTTGACTATTTAGAACCTAAAATAAAATTTTGGGATATTTTTAATTAAGTTTGAACCTAAAATAAATTCTTGAAAGTCCTAGGAAATTAGGGTTACTAGTTTTTAATTAACTAAAAATTATGAAAAAAATACACTAGCCCCAAATTAACCTAAAATAATATTTAAGCTAGAATTTCAGGATACGGAGGTTACAATACCTGTAGTGTATGATTAGCTATTCACAAGGTCTAAACTACCCCACAAGGTCTAAATAGGGAATGATCACATAACTAATTAGCACTTCTCCATCCCAACTAGTGCAATGGATCTGAATTATGACACACGTAAATCACAATGTATGATTTAAATACGAGCATAATGATTACGGTCTATATACTAACATAAAAGCAATATCCCATGACTAAGGATCCATGACATACTAATCCGTATAACAATCGTGTCGGGAATAAAATAAGACATCACTAAAACATGCATTATAGAAGCTATCAAGTAAGAAAACTATCAGAGAATGTACTCGCCTCAGTTTTGTTGGAGTCAACGTGCGCGACACGAACGTATCAACGCAGAATAGTTATCAATGTCACATTACTCTAGATGATCCCAAATGATGTAACGGTCAGTACCAATGACTCCAGAGCAGTCTAAATAGCTATGAACGACATATAGAAGTCCTGGATCAAAATTTGGTACAAATTTTGAGACGAAGATATCGGGTCCACACAACGTCCCGCAAAGAGATAAGAAATGCACAAATTAGCTAAGCTCAATAATAACCAAGTTATACAGAGAGAAAGGTTGATTTAGTTATACATAAAAGCCCATTTTAAAATATACATGTAGATTTAGATAACACTCATTTAAAGAAACCACTTGTCACGTCCTAGTCCAAAAATATGTAGGATTATGATACACAATCATGCCAGCAGTATATATACATAGGCTACTCTAATGTATGGAACCTAAGAATACACACTTAAGTTGTAAATGAAGTCTATCTCACAAGTGGTATATTATATCACAAGTCAAAGGTATAACTAAATCTCCACAAGCAATCTATATCTCATCCACGATAAATAATCAACTAACTCAAATAGATAATGATGAATGTAAATACGAAAGATTCAAGTTCATCAAGAATTTAAAAGACGTTCGGTGGAGACAAAACCGCTACCAGTAGATGTAAAATAAAAGATAAGAAAATACAGCTAAATTCGTACTAGAAAGTAAACTAAGCATATGCATGGCCATAACTACTGTCGTACCCTCGTCTGGTGTCGGTCCGTACATCTGCGGGTACTCCTCGTTTGCTAAATCAGGAGAACAAATCCAGATCCTCAGTACGACATAACAAGATACATAGAGATACGAGCCAAAAGTATAGTATCATCATGCAAGAGTAATAACAAGAAAATAAGTATGAAAGAAATAACTAAGACATAAGAAAGTACACATCTAAGACAGTAGCATGCCAATGATGCTATCAAACGTGACTACAAGTAAATCGGGGTACCCGCAACTCAATGGGAGATAACGATCCTATAGAAAGTAGGCCAATGGGGACTCCCAATCTATAGTATGGCTCTTTCGCAGCCCAATGAGATCTCACGAATGAGGATGGTCAAGTGAACAGGTCTTTATTGAAGCACAATAGGTACCCACAATCGAGAGTGCTCAAAGTATAGTTAACGCTTAATAACGGTATCCTAAACTACGAAGTCAAGTCAAATTGAGTCCAAGTAGTACGGGGACAAAGTTTCACGTCAAGTCATACGCACAAGGTGGAGCATATATCAAATATGTGAGTAGAAAGTAGAGACGAGCAACATATATGGAAGCAATAAATAAATATCGTAAAGCAGGTACAAGGAACATATGATAGATAAGAAAGAAATAGACATGAACAAAAACGAGTAAAAATATGATACATAATATTGTACAAGAGTAAAAATAAGCATATATAAATATGTGTCTGGTCCTCTAATATCACCCTATCCAAAAACACACATATTTATAAATACAAGGTTAATATTCTTTTATATAAAATTTTGTATATAATTGGACAATTCCATTTTTCTTATTATGTAATAGAGTATATTTGTTAATCATTCTAGTTAATTGCTTATGGGTTATAATCAAATAAGGTGAGTTATAAGGGGGTTAAGTGCAAACTATCCTATTCCTTTCTAGAAATTCACGTTAGTAGTGACATAAAGTCATTATTTGATGGACACATGGATGTATATTTATATTCTACTATTTTTTTATACTTTATATACAATAGCTATATGAAATTATGGCACTAATAAAAGTAAGGGAGTGGTTTATGTGTGAAGTATGCAAACCTTTTCATATTTTTCTTATTTGAGAACATGCTCCATGTTGCATTAGTAATCGGTTTTACATTGATTTAACCATGAATACTAGTTTGTGTGGGTGGGGACCACAAATAAGCCAAAGTAGAATTGTTGATGAATTAATTACACGAAAAATTTCATACAGAGCATCAAAATTGTAACAAATCTCACTCAAAGCACAAAAATTTATAAATTTACAAATAAAGCATCATAACGCCTATCCGAATGGTGTTTCACAAGTTCCCAATATTTTTTCCTTTTGGGCTGTCTGCTTCCAATACAGACGAAAAAAATAAATAAATTAGAAAACGCCCTTTAGAAGGGCGTTTCCCTAAAGAAAACGTCATTCCAAAGGGCATTTTCTAATATTATAGTTTTTTTGTTTTCTCTCTGTCTCACTCTCGCTCTCTCTCTCTATACTCTCTGTGCTCTCTCTCTCTCTCTCTACCCCTCTCTCTATCTCTCTGCGCTCTCTCTCACTCACTCTCTGCTCTCTCTCTCTCTCTCTCTCTCTCTCTCTTTGTGCTCCCTCTCTCTCTCACTCTCATTCTCACTCATCTCTCTCACTCACTCTCCGCTCTCTCTCTCTCTCTCTCTTCACACTCACTCTCTGTTGTCTCTCTCTCAGTCACTCTCCGTGCTCTCTCTCTCTCTCTCTCTCTCACTCTCTCGTTCCCGCTCATCTCTCTCTCCCTCTCTGTCTCTCGTCTCTCTCATTGTCCCTCTCTGTCTCACTCTCTCACCTCTCTCACTGTGAACCCTCTCGCCTGTTTCTTTATTCTCTCTCTCTCTTTTTGGCCCTCTCATCTCTCTCTCTCTCTCTCTCTCTCTCTCTCTCTCTCTCTTCCTGACACTCTTTCCTCACTTTTTTTATTTTTTCACACAATGATATGCATGCGCATTTGAGCCCGTGAGTAATTTATTTGAATGCATTGGAAAATGATATACGGTTCTCGGGAAGAGAAAAAGTATGGTGCATGCATGACATGATACAGCTTTTGACCCAAAAAAAAGTAGGTAGTATAAGGAAGTGTTTATAAGAATGAGAATTTCAGTTATAAATTTATAGAAGGAGAAGAAGACAACATTTGTGAGAGTTTCTCCAGGAAGAGAGTTCAATAGGAGAAGCTAGAGGCTGCAAGAGTTTGAAAAGAGTTCAAGAGGAAGAAGATACAAAAGGAAAAACTGGTAAAAGAGTTCAAGTGTTCAAGGGTTTGAAAAGATTTTAATAAAAATTTAATTACGTATTTTTTATGTAATGTCCTAATCATAAATACAGATGGCTTTTCAAAATAACGGACGCATACCCTGTGGACCTACAACTCTGGCCATTGAACGTAAGCGAGAGTCTCACTTTAATTTCTAGTCTGATTTTCGCATGACCGGTAATATAATTTTTAGATAATTTATATTTTTATTGTTAAGTGTATTATATTGTACTAAAAATATCTATACATATATTATATAGCGCTATGATTATCCAGATATAAAATTACGAGAGCATGGTGAGTAGCAGTCATCATCGGAGTTGACTGAAGGCCAAAAGGTCTTGGTGGAGGCTTTTGGTTTTTTACTTTGTTGACGCTATATGAATTAAGCGTCACGATAGAGACCTGATATTAAGTATCATTGAGAGATGGTTGCCAACACGCAACATATTTCAGCTACCTTTTCGGGAGATGACGATCACATTAGCAGATGTGGCACATATTCTGGGATTACCTATCGAGGGTAATCATATATATTTTGACTAAAAGTTGAAAGCAAAATATCTCGTTAGAGAATACCTCGGTGTGGAGCCCCCCTTACATGGGAGAAACCAGCACTGTTAAACTCACTTGGCTCCGGTCTACTTTTATGCATGTATTTAATATCGGCTCTACAACAGTTCCTGACGATTATTCGCGAGTATTTATTTACATGTATTAATTATTGTTAATATTTATTTAATATAAATGGTATCAATATTCAATTATGTTTTTAGGTGATATGTTGCACTAGAGCTTACTTGCTGTGTCTATGCGGTGCATTTTTATTTCTCGACGCTACGAAAAATATGATCAACGTGCGACTGCTATCATTTCTTGCGGACATCCATTCCAATATAAAACACGCATGGAGTAAAGTAGTGTTAACATATTTATACCGCTCTATGACGTCTTTTGTGAGTAAGGTATCAAAGGGTAGAACATCAAAAAATATAAGTGGATGTCTAACACTTATACAGGTATGAGTAAAAATGAATAATATCTGCTATATTTATTTGGATCTTATTTGTGTTCTTCTTTGTAGTTCTGGTATTACGATCACTTCAAGATTAGTAGACCAGATAGTAAATATAGAGCTGAACAAGCAGTATGGCCAGCAGACATTCGCTGGAATACTGGAAATACAAATTATGTGCATTGTATGATAAAAGTGGTATCTCTTTAACGGCATCAATTTGACACATTAACCGTCTATGAAGTAAGTATGTAATTATTAAATTAATTTTTAGATATTATTTTCGTGCCTACCATTTATTACTTGCTGAATGTCAAATATGTTGTTTGGCAACCACTAAGTGTGCCATAAGAAGTAAGAGATGGTGATCGTGTCCGCAGTCTCCATAGGTATTATATCATGTACAATAGATCTATCATGTTTCATCCAGCTGATCGTGTTATGCGACAGTTTGGACTAAAACAGATGATACCAGTGGAGCCTTTGGCTTCTAGTAGTACCAAATCAAATATGGAAGAGCGGGTTCGTACATATATGCTTGGTTGGCATTCCAGATTTACCATGCATGGCGTGGAACACATGTCCGAATTGATGACATCGGCGGCAGATATTAAGTTAAGGGGTATTTCAAATAAATTATACAGTATTAGATCTTACATATCCTTTTGTATTAAAATTTTACAGTGGAGGGTAGTGCCAATTTTCTATGTTGGTATGGATGCCCGCTAGTGCAAAATATGATGTATAAATTTGAAGAACCTCGGTTTCATCCACGAGCTTTAGACGATCTGAGCTTGCGTGACAGGAGGGCACGCGATGCTCTAGTGGTATGTGTTCTTTTATACATAAACTATCATCTTTATATATGTTACTTTTATATTTATTGAGTATGGATTTAAATATTCAGGCGGAGACACTGGCTGATATAGCTGAGGACCCCGAAAGAGATCCAGAAGGGACTTTAGGGACGACTGTATAATATCTACATGCACCACTGAGTTCCCTTTTTACTCCACTTGATATACCAGACAGAAGTCCGGTAGGCTTTGTGAGGCAGAGGCAGGCACGTCCTCGTAGGACGCGTGATCGAGGAGCTGGTTCGAGCAATGCAGAGGTACAAATTTTACAGGTTGGTGAGAAAACATCCCAAGCTTACGAGGGCACTTCGTAGCCTTACGCTGGTATGTCACAGCCTTATGTTGGCATGCCACAGCATTACGAGGGATATTCTGTAAAACCCCTAATTTTAAAACCTTATTAACTATTTAATTAATTATTTAATTTAATTATAGTATTTATTAGTTAATTATAAGATATAGAATTTATTAAATTTTTATTTTTAGGTAATTATGCATTTAGAGATTTATGTAGCAACTATTATTTTACCTTAATTTATTTCATGTAGGAGACCTTGTGGACGGTTGATAGATTATTTGTATACACTAATATAATTTTCTGGAATTATATATATATATATATATATATATATATATATTATTAGTAAAGAATAAAAGAAATAAAAAGAAAAGAATGGAAAAAGAAATGAATAATAAATAGAAAAAGGAAAAGAAATAAGAAAATAACCAAAACCCCTTTCTCTTAAGCTAAACCCAAATCCGGTCCTAACCTAACCCATTTCCTTAAACCCTACCCGCTAGCTAAACCAACAGCAGCAGCGGCAGAACCCCCCGCGCGGAAGCTCGACCCCCTTTCGGTTTCCCCTCTACCTATATATATAGATTATATAACTTCTTAAACCCTAACCCTAAATCTCGACTACCCAGACCCTGCACCGCCGACCACCAGAGCCCCCAGCGCCACCGCCCGGAGCACGCCAACCGCCGCTCGTCGCCGTTTGCGAGATCCCGCACGCACGCCTGCAGAAATTTACTGCAGCGTACCCCTGTTCAGACGCTGATTTTCGTTCCATCGCTCGACCAAATTTGACCCCGTCTTCACCGGTATGTTCACGACCTATCCCTCTTCCAACTCTGTGTATTAGTTTCCTTCGATCAGCGCATAACCCTAGATGAAAACCGAGACCAAGTTGGTGAAAATCACAACTTTTAATTTTAGAAAACTTTTGTAACCACCCCTGTTTAAGGACTTGTATCTTCCACCACAGAGATCCAAACTTAGAAATTCTTTTTTCTACGTAAAGACCACATAGCCGAGATTATTTTCTATTAATTCTATTATTTTATTTTCTATTATATGCAGAAATAAATTGAGTTAAAAATTACGAAAAACCTATTTTCGAACCTTCAAAATTTGTGATACGGAGCACGCCCCGCCAAACGGGACCACCCCGTCGCGTACCAATTGCATTGAAAGGCGCGTATGGTATGTCTAAACGTGTCGGCCTTCGCAAAAACTGATTCGGACGCGTGTGCGCGTCGAAATTAACCCGTATCCGCGAAAAGTTCCCGTATTGCGACTTTTGTAAACATCACACCATTTATTGTACGCTCGTCAAAAGGTGACGAAACTTATGCCACTGGACTCGTGGTATCGCGCTGGTACTGTGACCCAATTTTTACGTAATTCTGAGACAGTTGACCAAGCCGCCTATTTGTGGGCCCCATGGTTGATTTTTTGGACAAAATTGTGTTCGGCTCACCGAAATCCAAAATTGGACATATCGTTGAGTTCGTAATGATATTTAGAATTTATTTGACCTATAATTTGTCCTATTTAGAGACCTTTACCCTTGGCACGCTTTTTGGTGCAAAGTGGGCCACATATGGACCCCGCTTTGACCCGAAATTATTGTTTTATCCCTATGTCCAAATTGGACGAAAGGGTAGTATTTTCTACCTATCTCACTGATTACGGAAACGTTGGTGATGTCTATTTCAGCATCCAGAGACGTTTATTCGGAGGCCATAGTTTTTGATCCGTGTCCCTGATATCTGGATGCTTACACTATACAGATTGCTTGCCAGGCAAGTATACAATGCCATTGTACTGTGATTACATTCCATATGATGCATGCATGTTTTATTTCTTTCATTTAATTCATATATTTTAAACTACTATATAAACTGCGCGTCCAAGAAAACTTGGGTGCAACGACGGTGACGTCGTATTCTGTTTTTATTATGTATATGCATTTGGACCTACTTTTTGAGACCACCCTATTATCATGAGGCATTCTTATGTTTCATTGGCCATGACACTGTTCTTACACGAGTGTGAGTCACATGTATGACACGGACTTGCGTACTCGGCTGGCCACTGGTACGTATAGGTCGTGCGACGGATAGGGATAATTGCCGATAGAAACTTTGCGTGCTAGTAGACCTGGAAGTTATTTAGAGGTATCATCGTGTCATGGATGTGACATGCTTAGATCATAGGGTAGGAAGAACAACAAGTAAGGCATTTGGGCTCCTTTGCACTTTCCTTGTGTAACCCGTACGCTCCGCCGGAGATGCGCGGTCATGATGACCACTATATATTATATATTATCAGGCAGCCTATGCCGTTCAAAAGACGATATGCTTTATAGGCCCATGAATCTCCGAGAGAATCATGCCAATCCCATTTTAGCCAGATAGCCCACTTGTTGGAAAGCTGTTCTCAAACTGCATTCACATAGATGGTTAGGCGACCCATTTGATGTTATTTTTCAGTACTTTATTGGCATATTTATATGTATCTTGTTACGTTCCTCTGAGGACCTGGTACCTTTCTAGATATAGACAGGCAGGAGTATCCACAGGAGTACGAACCCGGACCTGACGCTTCTTATCAGACTGAGGAGGTCTTATCTTCAGAGTATCTTTGATCCATCGCAGCTGATGGATATTCTAGTTGCTATTTCTTTTTGGATATTTATCTTATATTAGAGTTAATCTCTTCTCTCTTTTAGTAGTTTAGTATAGTCAATTTGCAGTAGATTTGTTGTCATCCGACTATCATACTTTGATACTTCATCTTTGAGATTCAGTTATTTATTTCCTATTTATTTCTTTATTTGTGCTGTGGATGAGATATAGATTGCGTGTGACTTGTTGACAGTATATTACCACTGGTGGATTTGATATTCATGTACAGCGTACGTGTGTGTATGGTTTCCATATATTGGAGTTTGTATACATACGGTTGGCGTGTTACGTATTCCTAGTCCTACGTATTTTGGGACTGGGGCGTGACATGTTTTTAGTGGTGGCCCATGCAGGTCAAGAATATATTGTCTCGATTACGTTACTATACCGAACAAGCCAGTGTATAGGAATAGAGTATAGGATCTCATCCACGCTTGACTAAAACTCATCTTCCTTTTCAACTATACTATTTAAATGCTTGCATCATGTTTGATTACTGTACTCCTTCTAATCGTTTCATACACCACTTGCTAGAGAGATGGATATGCGTAGTGGATGTACTATCGCCGATGGCGACACACCTTCAGGAGTCAATGGCCAAACTCGAGAAGACACCTCGACGACTCCTAGAATTCCATGGCCGGATAGACAGACTTATAATCCAGTTCCATCTAATCCTTTAGCTTCACCTAGTGGAACTTTTCCAGCTTCATCGACACCACATGATGGCCAGACACAGTTGTTCCAATTCTTCCAAATGATAATGCAGGAACAGAGACAACAGGTAGCCGCACTAGCTGTAGAGTAGAGGCAGTAAGCGGCAGAACAGAGGCAAGAATTTCTAGCAGCACTTGAGAGAATGGCTGCACAGGCTACTGTACCAGCTCAAGCACTAGTTCCAGTACCTCAAGCTAGAGTTTGTTCAGTAAAGAACTTTATACAGATGTGTCCAAAACCGTACAAAGGCACTGAGAGCCCAGAGGATACTACAATCTGGATTACCCATACCCAGAAGTTATTAGAAGCATCGCAGCTACCCACGGATCTATGGATGACAGGCGTAAGGACGCTGCTAGATGGGAACGCCCATCACTGGTGGGAATCAATAGAGCGCCAGTTGGGTACGTATCAGACTTGGGAATAATTATTGGAGTGCTTTGAGAGAAAGTACTTCTCGGACACTGTAAGGGACGCGTTGTACGATCAGTTTCTTCATCTGGAGCAGGGGAACAAGAGAGTTGACGAGTATGATGCAGAGTTTAGTCGCCTTAGTAAACATGGTGCTGCCCTGATACCGAATGACTTAGTGAAGGCTAAGAGGTTTCACCGCGGACTGACTCAGGAGCTCCAACACTACACTAGCTCACAGTCCCGGATCTCTTATGCCGAATTATTGAAAGAAGCTAGGTTACAAGAGACCATCAGCAAGGGAAAAGGAGGTCAACTGAAGACACAACAAGGACCAACAAGGACCAACAAGGACACAACAAGGACACAACAAGGAGGGCCTATCAGACATCCTTTGGCACAGCAACAGCAGTACCAGCACAGAGCAGGACCGTACCAGATTTCGGAGAAGCCCCACTGTAATTACTGTGGGAAACACGGGTACATTTCGAGAGACTGTCGGACTCATTTGGGACTATATATGAGGTGTGGTTCCGGACAGCATATGGCGAGAGACTATCCAATGCAGCAAATAATGACACTTTCACCGCCAATACAGAGGCTAGCGCTTCCCGAACCGAAGCCAGTTCAGCAGATGACTAGACTAGGAGCACCTCAACCCCTAGCAGCCGGAGGATTTCAGCGAGGACCACTACTACCTACTCAGGAGGATCAGTACACGAGGACCAGTCATGGATTACCACAGAGGAATGGGCAAGCTTTTGTACTAGAAGTGGATGACATGGATCAGGAGATTGATGTCATAGCAGGTATTACTCTTGCTTTTACTTTTCCTGCGGTGACATTATTTGATACGGGAGTCACCCACTCGTTCATATCTTCTAGTTTTATTGCCAAACACAACATTGCTACTGTAACGTCCCGCAACCGCACGGTGCATTACACTGAGTCAGATTGAATGAGGCAATAGCTGGTTATATTTTGATTTGTTAGATTTGGGAACAAGTATTGACTTGAGTTGGTTTCACGTGCAGATTGCTAGCGGAGTTCGATAAAAAATAGGTGTTCGTTCAGAGAAGTACTGGGATAGCTGGATTAGAGCGATAATACCGTCTTCCTTAGTCCGATCGATCGGATGATATGGAGAGCATGACCTGCTCGCACAGTCATACCAGTTGAGTAGATCGTGCTTTGCATCGGACCACGGGTTCAAGGGATCGGCCGTATCGGCAGGACATGATGCTTAACCGAATCAAACTATGCCTAATAATATGGAACACACGTAAAGGCTTGAACACTTAGACTAGAATTTGAAAATTACTACACTGAGGCATGCATAGAGTGTACGTCGTTTGCTTGGATAGGTTTGTGGCTTAATTGGTTTTCGCGTTGGGTAGTTGGATATTTGAGTTGGATTATACATTTTGGGGCAGTTGGAGAAACAATTGGAATTATGCTTGGACAGTTGGAATATCTTGGTTGGGACATCGGGAATTCGGGCGAGCGAGCGTGTATCCATGCACGAGTATCACTTGGACGCTTTGTCAAGCAAAGTGTGCAGTTGTGGTTCAAAACCGGACAACTGCATCGACAAGGGCATTGTGCCACTATTGGGGCATTGTGCCATAGGATTGTTCTGAGTGTGGGGTGTTGCACCAATTGGAAATACTGTGTCGAGAAACGACATTGTGCCTATGGGAATAACTTGAGATTTGTGCCTTGGGCTATATGTTGGAAGAATGGTTATGAATATTTGGTTGGATTTTGGTTGGATGAGTCTAGGATCGCTTGGTGGGGCGAGAATATTCGATCCTCTCGTCATACCTACTTGGTATCTGCATGTCACGGACAACCTGTGTTGCACGGGGTTTGGTCTCCTCGAACGGGAAGGCTCCGGGACACCGGGACAGTTCGGCCATGGGGGAGACAACTTGGTAACGTGCCTCGGGCACGGTGCCGACGGTTTAATGTGATTCAGGTGGGTTCGCTACTTAGCGTTGTTTCGAGTAGAACCATATTTGATCAGTCCGATCAACGTCCTTTATGGCTTGGCCAGTGACTTCATATATATAAGAGTTGGTTTGCTTTACTTTGGTTGGTTTGTGCTTTCGTGTAGGCGCGGCCACCTTGCCTCGACAAGAGTGTGCATATCGAGATTGGATTATAAGGTTTGGATTGAGGATGGATTTTGAGGCTTGGGAATGGTTCGATAGTTTCTCGTGTTGCTTGGGTTTGAGTAGGACAGTTTGCATGGTAGTTTCCTTCGAGTTGGTTATTTATTGCTTGTCGATTGACTTGAGTTGAATGCTTGTATGCTTAATCTGCTTTACATCTTTCCTTAACATGTCATACCCTATGCTATGAAATAAATCTAGGATTCAACTAGAAAGATCACAATATAACTATTTGCATTCACTATTTTACTTGGTATCGGCTTAGACGAGTGGGTTACCCCGCTCACCAGTACGGCTGTGTACTGACCCACATTTGTAGGAATTATTTCAGGTACGTAGGTGTAGTGGCGCTATTTGGATATACGGGACATAATGTATGAACGGTAAGTACCTTTGTAAGATAGAGAAAAGAGCAAGAGTATTACATCGCCTTTGTGGTATCGCCTTTGTGGCATTTTATTTGGACCCTATCGAGAGCTTCGCTGCGTATACTTTGATGTGTGCTCGGTACACAATACTTGACTTCCGCTGCAACTTGGTCATTTCGATGATAACTTTGGTGTCTGACATCATCGCCTTGTATAAGCGCAACTCCAGGCTCGTACGGTATCATGTCCCGATGAGAAGATTGTCCTGCGGGAGCGCTGCAACGTGCTGATTCACGTCCAGCGGGGACTATTAAGCTTGCGGAAGATTGGGGCATGACATATTGGTTTCAAAGCCAGGTTCATTTCTTCGGACTTGGTCCTTCGTTTTATCACAAACTCTAAATAGCTTTCGCGTGTCGTTTAGCTCTTGGCTCTACTCGGTGCCGCATTGGATGTTTCATGCAATAAGTTTATATATTGTTGGTTGTGGGTGCATGTTGTTCTTGGTTGCGTTGCTTTTGTTGGTTTTTGTTAGATCGCTTAGCCTCGTTAGGCGTTATTGCATTCATGCAGCAAGTTAGGTGGCGTTGTTGTATTTGTGCAGCAAGTTGAGAGGGGTGTCATTGTGTTGGCTTGGCTTATCTTTCGGGAAGATTCTGGTTGCATCACTGGATCAGTTGGTTGGCAGACGAGATTTGGTTATGCGGCATATTGTGAGTAGAAGCATTGGATTGAGAATGGATCGTTGCACGATTTACTTGTGTAGCGAATGTGTTGGTTAGAGTTTGAATTTTGGCTGGGTATATCACATAGAGTATTGGCTGAGCAGGTTAGAGTTTGGCTTGGGAATATCAGGATAGCGTTGCACGAGTTGCTCGTACAGCTAATGAAAGAAACAGTTGGGTATTGGGTTGGGTTACTTGGAAGAGAGCTCGATGCACGGGATTGCTCGTGTAGCGAAAGTATCGGACGGTTTGGAAATAGCTAAAAGTATTGAGAATGGAACATAGCACAAATTGCCTAGCGAGATTGATGGAAAGAGTCGGATAATTCTTGCATTGGCTGAGTTTTATGTCAGATTTGAGATGGGGATGATAGGATCACGCATAAGGGATGGTTCAAACGGATCTTGGATTAGTGCAAAGGAATCATAATGTGAGTAGCGACTTGATTCGGAGTGGTATATGGGATACCACATAGTGAGCAAGGCATTGAAATATTTTGGATAGACATTAATGAAAATTGTCTGAACGGACTCGGGTAACAGGAATACAAGTTGGTTGGTGCACATCGGCTGAGTTGGAAAGAATAAAAAATGGAGCGAGCGAATATTGAGTTAAGAAATTGAGAACAGACTTGTGCAAATAAAAGTATCGCTGGACTTGGGTGATGGGCAAGATCGGAACAAACAGTTGGAAAAAATGTTTAGAAATTTGAAGGATTGAGGCAGACCAAGTACTAGAAACAAGTTAGGATCGATCGGATGGAAAGATGAATATAGGATTTCGTTTGCACGATTTGGGAGTTCGGCGGAGCATTCATGAATACAAATGAGAGTTGGACATAAGAAACGAACAGTTGGGATACGCTTGAGCGAGCGATAGATGAATCGGAGGATAGCAAGCACGGACTACAAATTTTAGAAACACAATGGAATTGTTGGTTGAGCAATGAAACATGATCTGGTTTGGAGGGGCAATGCGATGGATTAGTACGTACTTTAAGGATTTTGGATATTGGTGCTCGGAAAGTTTGACTCAGGTTTAGCGAAAGTAAAATTGGCGAAATTGTGCAACGATGGTAGACGGATTCTTCGAAAGACATAAATGAGCATGAGGTAAGTCTAGTTGATATTGAGTCAGATTGGAAGTTAACTTACAGCACTGAGACGGATTGAGGCAACAATGAGACAATATGGATTTGAGATTTATGTTGGAACTGATGCACGAGGCATTGAGATTGTGTGGACTGATCGAAACACAGGAAAATTAAGACGGACTAAGGAATGGAATGAAGGCAAGGATTGTGGCGGATGAACATTCGAAGATAGCTAAATGAGAGGGTAACATTGGAGCAAAACACTATGCTGATCGAGAAAGTTGGACGTGTATTGTGGAACATGATATACGAATAAGAATTTGGAGCAAGTCTTTGGTTTAGGAACTCATCGTAAAGTGGTAGTGCGAGAAGTCGAACATGATAGTTCAAAAAATTTGATAGATTCAGGACAGAACGACGGATTAATGTAAGACGGTTTCAACGAGCGCAGTCCTTGATTTAAGGCTTGGATAGATAGAAAGACTCTAAGTGGTTAAGCGGCGTTTGGTTGACAGATCGTAAAGAGGTAGTTCATGAAGTGCTTGGATTCGGAAGTTCGTTCGGATGGAATGGTTAGATTATAGCTCGGATTTGCAGAGGAGATATAGCATGGTTCATAGTAATTGTCCATCATGATGACTTAAAATTATCGAGCGTAGCTTCGGGATAGCTGACCCTAGAGACTTGACCGCCAAATCAGAGATGAATATTGTAGACCCATAGAACGACCCTTGCGGCGGCACATTTAGGAATGCGTTGAGGGAGGATGTGAGTAGTGTGTGTTAGAGATTGGTCTAACTGACTGAGTGTTGGAATTGAGAGATCCTTGGGATAGCTTTCAGTTGAAGAAGCATCCAGAAGATCGGAGCCATGGTGGGAATGGCCTAAGTCAATTGATGAGATTCGGAGTCACAGATTTTTGAAGATAGCATCGCCTCTGACTCGTCGTGCCCCAGAAGGGAATGACATTCATATGAATTGACGACTGTGAAACTAACTTGTGAAGTTAAAGCAATGGCTCGTTCGAATCAGATTATTGCAATACTTGAAGGGACAGATGTGCCTCAGATTCACAAGATGCATCAAAACTTAGTCTGGGATGCAGGCTCGTGCAGAAGGCAAAGGTGATATCCTGTGCTTCGAGACAGTGGAAGCAGCACGAAGAACTATTCCATGCGCAACATAGGAATTATGGCGAGTTTGTCCACATTGAAATCGTGGTGACACTATCTCTTTGGCGTGGCGGCGAGATCTTCGTGGATCACATGAACCTCAATACAGATGTTCACCCAGCGAGGTATTGAGATTGAGGAAAAGGTGTTGGGCTGAGCTGATCTAAGAGCAAAGTTGATATTTGGGTAAGTCTCCTAGCTGGGGTAGTATCGGTTGAGATGATCGTTCGGTGCAAGAGATAATATATGGGGATGTTGCTAGTGTGGATTCAGAAATAGTTGGATGGATTGAGTTGGAGCACGAACTGATTGAGTCGGTGGAAAATCATCATATTTGAGAATAGTGCTCGAGCGAATGGTTATGGAATGGAAATCAGGATTGGTTCAATTAGGAGTAAAGCAAATGAATGCTCAGACATAAAGATACCCTTGTAACTTGTCCAAATTCGCTATCGCAAAGCTCGGCTGAAATGCATGTATTTCAGGGACGTCTTAAATATGTGTATGATCCAAAACAGAGCGATATGAGGAATTCGTATTGAGCTGCAAGGAGGATACGGAAATATAGAATTTGTGCGATGCGTTCAGCGCAAGCGAGATGCTGAGTATGGATCGAGAGAATGTGAGTTGCATAGAGCAGAGTTATGGAATTGGATTGCGGCATGCTATTAAAAGATGGATACTTGTATGGTTCGGGGACGAACCTGATTCTAAGTGGTATATTATGTAATGTCCCGCAACCGTACGGTACGTTACGCTGAGTCGGATTGAATGAGGCAATAGCTGATTATATTTTGATTTGTTGGATTTGGGAACAAGTATTGACTTGAGTTGGTTTCACGTGCAGATTGCTAGCGGAGTTCGATGGAAAACAGGTGTTCGTTCAGAGCAGTACTGGAATAGCTGGATTGGAACGATAATACCGTCTTCCTTAGTCTGATCGGTCGGATAATTTGGAGAGCACGACCTGCTCGCACGGTCATACCAGTTGAGTAGATCGTGCTTTGTATCGGACCACGGGTTCAAGGGATCGGCCGTATCGGCAGGACAGGATGCTTAACGGGATCAAACTATGTGAGTGGGCTCTGTCCCTTCTCCTCTACTCCTTCATGCCTAATAATATGGAACACACGTAAAGGCTTGAAAACTTAGACTGGAACTTGAAAATCACTATACTGAGGCATGCATAGAGTGTACATCGTTTGCTTGGATAGGTTTGTGGCTTGATTGGTTTTCGCATTGGGTAGTTGGATATTTGAGTTGGATTATACATTTTGGGGCAGTTGGAGAAACAATTGGAATTATGCTTGTACAGTTGAAATATCTTGGTTGGAACATCGAGAATTCGGGCGAGCAAGCATGCATCCGTGCACGAGTATCACTTTACAAAGCGTGCAGTTGTGGTTCAAAACCGGACAACTGCATCAGCGAGGGCATTGTGCCACTATTGGGGCATTGTGCCATGGGATTATTCTAAACGTGGGGTGTTGCACCAATAGGAAACACTGTATCGAGAAGTGGCATTGTGCCTATGGGAATAATTTGAGATTTGTTCCTTGGGCTATATGTTGGAAGAATGGTTATGGATATTTGGTTGGATTTTGGTTGGAAGAGTCTAGGATCGCTTGGTGGGACGAGAATGTTCGATCCTTTCGTCATACCTACTTGGTGTCTGCATGTCACGGACAACCTGTGTTGCACAGGGTTTGGTCTCCTCGAACGGGAAGGCTCCGGGGCACCGGGACGGTTCAGCCCTGGGGGAGACAACTTGGTAACGTGCCTCGGGCGCGGTGCTGGCGGTTTAATACAATTCAGGCAGGTTCGCTACTTAGCGCTGTTTCGAGTAGAACCATATTTGATCAGTCCGATCAACGTCCTTTATGGCTTGGCCAGTGACTTCATATTGATAAGAGTTGGTTTGCTTTACTTTGGTTGGTTTATGCTTTCGTGTAGGCGCGGCCACCTTGCCTCGGCAAGAGTGTGCATATCGAGATTGGATTATAAGGTTTGGATTGAGGATGGATTTTGAGGCTTGGGAATGGTTCGATAATTTCTCGTGTTGCTTGGATTTGAGTAGGACGGTTTGTATGCTAGTTTCCTTCGAGTTGGTTATTTATTGCTTGTCGATTGGCTTTAGTTGAATGCTTGCATGCTTAATCTGCTTTACAGCTTTCCTTAACATGTCATACCCTATGCCATGAAATGAATCTAGGATTCAACTAGAAAGATCACCATATAACTGTTTGCATTCACTATTTTACTTAGTGTCGGCTTAGACGAGTGGGTTACCCCGCTCACCAGTACGGCTGTGTACTGACCCACATTTATGGGCATTATTTCAGGTACGCAGGTGTAGTGGCGCTGCTTGGATATACGGGACATAATGTATGAACGGTAAGTACCTTTGTGGGATAGAGAAAAGAGCAAGAGTATTATATCGCCTTTGTGTCATCGCCTTTGTGGCATTTCATTTAGACCCTATCAAGAGCTTCGCTGCGTAAACTCTGATGTGTGCTCGGTACACAATACTTGACTTCCGCTGCAACTTGGTCATTTCGATGATAACTTTGGTGTCTGACAACATCGCCTTGTACGAGCGCAACTCCAGGCTCGTACGGCATCACGTCCCGATGAGAACGATTGTCCTGCGGGAGCGCTACAACATGGTGATTCACGTTCAGCGAGGACTATTGAGCTTGCGGAAGATTAGGATATGATAGCTACTACACCTTTACCTAAGTGTGTTAGAATTCTCACCGGAGGAGTTGTTGTACCTGTTAGTCGGATTTGTAGATCGTGTCCTGTAGTAATTTGTGGCAGAGAGATGAGTGCCCGACTCTTAGTTCTTCCTATGCCAACTTTTGATATTGTGCTTGGAATGGACTGGCTAAGCAAGCACCACGCTTTCTTCGACTGTTTTGGAGAAAGCATTCTTTTTTAGGTACCAGGCCAGCCTGAACTTGAGTTTGCACGAGCATCCACAGAAGCCCTTGATGGTGTTTAGCTTGCAATGGACGACATTATCCATCACCCCATCATTTTAGAGTTTTAAGACATCTTTCCAGAGGAACTACCAGGACTACCCCCGGACAGAGACGTAAAATTCTTAATTGAATTGACACCGGGAGCAACATCCATAGCGTCGCATGTTTATAGATTGGCGAAGAAGGAGATGGATGAGATGAAGGCACAGTTGAAAGAATTAGAGGAGAAAGGTTTCATCCGACCGAGTGTATCACCCTGGGGAGGACCAGTATTGTTTGTACCAAAGAAGGGTGGGTCAGTGCGTATGTGCATTGACTACAGAGCCTTGAATGCAGTGACCGTGAAGAATAAATATTTATTGCCACGCATTGATGACTTATTTGATCAGCTTAGTGGAGCCCAGGTGTTCTCGAAAATAGACTTGAGATCAGGATATCACCAGGTGAAGGTACGAAAGCAGGACATCCCGAAGACCGCATTCAGGATAAGATATGGACACTACGAGTTTCTGGTCATGCTATTTGGGTTGACCAATGCTCCAGCTATCTTTATGGACTTAATAAATCGAGTATTCCATCAGTATTTGGACCAGTTCATGGTCGTCTTCATAGATGACATACTTGTCTATTCGAAGAGCAACGAGGAGCACGAGAAGCACCTGCGGATCATCCTAGAGACCTTGAGGAGAGAGCAGTTATATGCGAAGCTCAATAAATGTGAATTTTTCTTGGATAGAGTCTCGTTTCTTGGGCATGTCGTTACAGGAGATGATATTTCTGTTGATCTAGAGAAAATCTCGGCAGTCGAGACATGGCTCGTTCCTAAATCAGTATCGGTGGTGAGGAGTTTCCTTGGACTTGCGGGATATTACCGACGGTTCATGGAAAACTTCTCAATGATAGCAGCACCTATTACTCGGTTAACATGCAAGGATCAAGAGTTCATATGGACCGACGAGTGTCAAGCCTTTCAAGGAGTTGAAGAAGCGAATGACCACAGCACCAGTATTGACTATTCCATCAGGATCAGGAGGTTATGTGATTTATAGTGACGCATCAGGGAAAGGCTTGGGATGCGTGTTGATGCAGCATGGCAAGGTGATTGTATATGCATCCAGACAATTATGAGTGCCTGAGAAGAATTATCCAACTCATGACTTGGAACTTGCAGCGGTTGTATTTTCTCTGAAGCTATGGAGACATTACTTATATGGCGAACGAGTGAAGATCTATACAGACCACAAAAGCCTTAAGTATGTCTTCACGCAGAAGGAGTTAAATATAAGATAATGTCAATGGCTTGAGTTGATGAAGGATTTTGAGATAGAGCTACATTATTACCCAGGCAAGGCTAACATTGTAGCAGACGCGTTAAGCCAGAAACTAGCAGCTTACTTCTTGACGACACAGAGGGAATTATTGGAGGACTTGCAAGAGCTTGGCATATAAGTGATATTACCCAGAGCAGATGGGACATTAGCCAACTTGCAAGTACAGTCATCACAAGTAGAGAGGATCAAGGCAACTTTGCCTACGGACGCCAGATTCAGGAGATTGAAAGAAAGGACAAAGGTCGAAAAGCAGACGAGATTGCGCATTTATGATGATGGGATATTACGATGTGGTGATCGTCTCTATGTTCCCAATGGAGAGACTCGACAGGAGCTAATGGCAGAAGCTCATAGTTTGATATATTATATTCATCCTGGAGGCACGAAGATGTACCGTGACTTACGACAATACTTTTGGTGGCATGGGATGAAAAAAGAGATAGCTCGCTTTGTAGCCAAATATCTAGTCAGCAGGTAAAGGTGGAGCATCAGAGAACAGCAGGGCTATTGCAACCACTTCTGATTCCTGAGTGGAAGTGAGAGCACATCACTATGGACTTCGTCACGAGTTTTCCCAAGAGCCCAAGTGGAAGAGATGTAGTATGGGTAATAGTGGATCGACTCACCAAGTCCGCATATTTCTTGCCTTTAGAGTTGGCCACTCTACAGAAGCTTTGGCTGACTTATACATGAGGCAAATCGTGAGATTGCACAGCATATCGGTCAGCATTGTATCAGACAGGGATTCGTATTTTACATCACACTTTTGGAGAAGCATGCAAGAGAGTCTTGGGACTCGTTTGAAGTTCAGTACATCTTATCACCCGCAGACAGATGGGCAGTCCGAGCGTACTATTCAAACACTGGAGGATATGTTAAGGGCTTGTATGTTAGACTTTGGAGGATCATAGGAGGATCACCTACATCTTGTGGAGTTTTCTTACAACAATAGATATCAAGCGAGTATCCAGATGGCTCCGTTTGAAGCATTGTATGGAAGAAAGTGTCACTACCCCATTTCCAGAGCAGGGACTTTTTTTTATTTTAATTTAGTAAATTGTGTATTATTTATAATTAATTATATTTATATTTAATTGATGGTTGTATTATTTTTCTATTGATTATTTTAGGGTTTTGGCTAGCCTGGACCCATGTCAGACCCTAGTGGACCCATGTCCGACCCAACCAATACCCTTGTGAGACCTA
This sequence comes from Iris macrosiphon, assembly GCA_036927795.1. NCBI lineage: Eukaryota > Viridiplantae > Streptophyta > Magnoliopsida > Asparagales > Iridaceae > Iris > Iris macrosiphon. The sequence continues at coordinate 160,163,331 of JAYESA010000013.1, read as the reverse complement.
TTTTTGGGTTTAGAATAATTATTATATTTTATTTTAGTTAGTTGGAGGGATTAGGAATTTATTTGAGTGTATTTGGAAACCCCAAACCCAAAACCCAAGTTAGGAGAGGGCATTTTGGTCCTTTGGCTTTATGTAACCCCTTTTTCTTGTGTGGCCGGCCCCCTATTCCCATTTCCAGACCTGGAGCACAGCCCCCCCCATTTTCTCCACTCCTTCATTCTTCTTCTTCTTCTTCTCCACTCTTTCCTTCTTCTTCCTTTCTTCTTTCCACTTCCTATTCCAAGTAAGTTCTCCATTTCTTCTCTTTCTTCTTCTATTCTTCATGGATGTGAACCCTAACCATTTGATTTTCCCTAACCTAGGTGTGTAGAGCTTAGATTTAGTGTTGGAGCTTGGGTTGGAATCTTGGAAGCTTGGTGTGGTGAATTTAGAGCTTTTTGGAGACTTTGGCTTGGGATTCCAACTCCCAAGAGGTAAACCCTAATTTTTACCCTTGTAATTACTCTTATATAGTATAATTAGTGGGTTAGAACCTTCCTAGACCCTAAAGCTACCTGTGGAAGGAAGCTGGAACAAGTTTGGTTGTGTTTGGAGACTTTGACACTAGATTTTGTGTCAATTTCGGGTGAAATCCGAGATTGGCCCAATTTTGGGTAATGCCCTAGGTTAGACGGACCTAGGTAGATGTGCTCGGGTGTCTTGAGGGTTAGTACGTGTCTCTGTTCGGACACGTGAAATCGTGTCTCGAAGAAATGGACATTTCGGGTGATTTGGGGGTTTTCGTCATCGTCGGTTCTATGTGCGTGCGCGTTTTTGTCACGGACCTAGAATCTACGAGTTAGCATTTTTTTCTAGGATTTAGACATCATTTAGAACCCGTGGGTAAATTTTGGGCCGATTTCGAGTAGGTTTGGTGTGCGTTTCAGGAGGTTTTGTGAACCGCACACCACGTGTTCGTCGAAATGACCGAACGGCCATTTCGACTTAATTTCTTGGTTTCGGGCTTGTGCGCGCGTTCGGTTAGCTTCGGGGAGTGTGTGCTAGAGTTCTAGGGTTATATTTTTTATATTTATAGTTATTTATAGGTGTAGGGATCGTTGGGCGTGCGTTGGTGGGGTATTGTGTGTTGTGTTGTGTGTGTTGTGTTTATATATGTATATATATGAGTATATATATAAATGTATGTGTGTGTCTATATATATATATATATATATATATATATATATATATATATATATATATATATATATGTGTGTGTGTGTGTGTGTGTGTGTGTGTTTGTATATCTATATGAGTGTGTGTATTTATATATATATGCTTGTGTATGTATAGATCTATAAGTGTTTGTGTGTGTATATATGTATATATATATGTATGAGTGTGTGTGTATATATATATATATATATATATATATATATATATATATATATATATATATATATATATATATATATATATATATATATATATATATGTGTGTGTGTGTGTGTGTGTGTGTGTGTGTGTATACGAGTATGTGTATATAAATATGTGTGCTTATATATATATATATATATATATATATATATATATATATATATATATATATATATATATATGGGTTTGTATATACATGTGTGTGTGATTATATGTGTGTATGTGTGTGTATATATATGTGTGTGTACCTATATGTATATGTGTGCAAGTTTATATGTATAAGTGTGTATATATATGTATATATATGTTGGTGTATATATATATATGTGTGTGTGTGTGTGTGTGTGTGTGTGTGTGTGTGTGTGTGTGTGTGTGGTGTAGAGTGAGAGGGCAGTGCAGCGAGGGGGGCTGCTGTGCAGACAGCGAGCGCGCTGTTGTGGGCAGCAGCAGCAGCAGCAGCAGCAGCAGCAGCTGCCAGCAGCAGCATATGCAGCAGCAACGCAAGCAGGGGTAGCAGCGTGTAGCAGTTAGTAGCGAGAGGTATATATATATATATATATATATATATATATATATATATATATATATATATATATATATATAGCTAGCTAAGTTACCTAGAATTAGAGGGTAAGGTATCTCAATACCTTGAGATACCAAGGTATTGAGATAAGTTGGGTATCGGGGGTAAAGTTGAGGTATTGCCTCTACTAGATTTTATATATATATATATATATATATATATATATATATATATATATATATATATATATATATATATATATATATATATATAGTAGTATATATATATATAGTAGTATATGGTATATATATATATAGATAGTTAGTTAGCTAGCTAGTGTTAGTAAGGGATAAGGCTTGAGTATCTCAATACCTTGAGATACTCAAGGTATTGAGCGTCGGGGCAAGGTATTGAGTTTTAGCCTAGGATTAAAGTTAGAGTTGCTTTTATATATATAGTTATATATTTATACGTGCTAGTATATATTTTAGAGGGTATAGACGGGACGTATAGCGTAGGTTGAGGTATCGGATACCGAAGGTATCCCGGTATCTCAAGGAGGCGAGTTTGAGGGTTTATTAGCTTAATGACCTAGTTTTGACCTAGAATTTCAGGGGCACCCTAGTTTGACCTAGAGTTGACCGTAGTTGACCCGGTTGACCGTCGAAGTCAACTTTTGATCCTATTTTGACCTAGGGTTGACTTTTTGGACCCAGAGTTGACTTTTTGACCCAGATTTTATCGGTTTGACCCGTTTGACCTAGAACGACCCTAGAAGCCTAATTTTAGTTATTTTATATTTGTTTAACTTATTAGAACCCTGTTTAACCTTGCTTTTTGTAATAGGTCCTTGCGATACCAGTTCGGATCGTCAGTTGCTCAGGACGTCAGGCGAGTACATTCTCTCATAGTTTTCATTATCTGATGAGTATTATGATTCAGCTTCTAGTATAGTATCATCTGATTTTTTGGCAAGATACGGACTGGTATTTCTGGTTCATTTACTTGTGACACGTATATTTTATGTTTCTGGCCTCTATTCTGGAATCACCTACTGGCATCACCTACTGGCATCACTATAGACATCACTCATGTTTCTGACTGACTCATACTTGATTTACGTGTCGAGTCTTGGATTCACTTGTACTAGTCGGGACGGGGAAATACTCGAGTAGACATGTAAATATTCCCAACTGGAATCACTAGAATCACCCCCTCTGGTCTAATCTGGAATGATAGCAGCCACGCACCCAGTGCACGGTGAGCCGTACTTACCCTTAGCCGTTTACATGTCGAAACATGTATTTCAAAGACACGAGTTCATTCTTTATAGTCTGGACTCTCTTGCATTTCATGCTGGTCTCACTTATAGTTTCTGGACTTGACTCATTATATGTATTTCTTGCTGGACTCACTACACGTTCTAGTGCACAGACTTAATCTTAGTTTAGATATCTTATATCTTGCAGTCATTACTATCTTGTTTTTTATATTCATGTATCTTTACCTTTATGCACCAGTGATATATATACATATTTCTTGTTCATACTTTATTTCCTTCACCTTGCTACAACTGTTTTATAGTTTTTATCATTTAACTGGAACTGCTGTTAGAGGTATACTTGCTCCAGTCCTGACTGGATATATTTTTTAAAGAGTATACGGAGGATTGGTGTCTGATATTTTATGGACCTCATCCTATCGATGGTGCAGACAGGGACCCTCTAGTTTAAAAGTGATTTCCGGGTTGGTAGCCGGGATCACTAAGACCTCAGTTGCTGTATTTATTAGCCTTTGGTACCGGATTTGTCTCCGGTTTTTGGATTGAGACCTTATTTTGTATATAATTTTGGATATTGTTGTATTATTATTATTGTGGTTATTTTTAGCTGTTGTTGTTTAGACTTTGTAGTTGTTAGATTTATGTGTTATCTTATCGTGCTTAGATTCGTGATTGAGTAATTATGTTATCATTATGATATTGCTCCTCCGTTTGGAGTTGAGATCTTGACAGGTTTATATATTGATTGTGTGAGATTGTTAGTAGACCTAGACAGCGTTCTACTGCTGATGCTGCGGCGTAGGCTGGACGTACCCACGACTCATGCCCCATTTTTTGGGTGCGGGTCATGACAGAAAGTGTAGGTATCCCAAGTGTTGGAGTGACATGGGAGAGCATCAGATTCTGGGACTAGAGTTGGTAGTCAACACCGTTGAGACAGTGAAGAAGATACAAGGACACTTACGAGCAGTGCAAAACAGGCAGAAGCAGTGGGCAGACCTTCATCATCGTCCCTTAGAGTTTAAAGAGGGCGATCATGTTTTCCTGAGGATATCACCTACCAGAGGCACTATTCGATTCGAAGGGCGTGGCAAGTTAAGCCCAAGGTATATTGGACCATTTGACGTACTGGAGAGAGTGGGAGAAGTGGCGTATCGACTCGTACTACCACCTTCACTTGAGGGAGTACATGATGTATTCCACGTGTCGCAGCTTAGACGATATGTGACAGACAGCAGTCATATTCTTGACCACTCGGAGATCACCATTGGGCCAAGCTTGTCATATCAAGGGCAACCCATGGAAATCCTTGATCGTCGAGAGAAGGTGTTGAGGAACCAGTCTATTCCCTTGGTCCGCGTGGCATGGAAGCATGGCGCGCCAGAAAATCTACTTGGGAGTGCGAGGGCGACATGCGCAAGCGTTTTTCGTATATATTCGTAGATCAAGGTATGAATTTACCTTGTTAATTTCTACCTTATACCATCGACTTTCTATCATGGCTTAGTTTTAATTTCGAGGACAAAAATTTTATAAGTTGGGTAGAATATAAAACCCCTCATTTTAAAACCGTATTAACTATTTAATTAATTATTTAATTTAATTGTAGTATTTATTAGTTAATTAGGAGATATTGAATTTTTATTTCTGGGTAATTATGCATTTAGAGATTTATGGAGCAACTATTATTTTACCTTAATTTATTTTATGTAGGAGACCTTGTGGACAGTTGATAGATTATTTGTATGCACTAATATAATTTTTTGGAATGTATATATATATATATATATATATATTATCAGTAAAGAATAAAAGAAATGAAAAGAAAAGAATGGAAAACGAAATGAATAATAAAAAGAAAAAGGAAAAGAAATAAGAAAATAACCAAAACCCTTTCCCTTAAGCTAAACCCAAACCCGGTCCTAACCCAACCCATTTTCTTAAACCCTACCCGCTAGCTAAACCAGCAGCAGCGGCGGCAGAACCTCCCGTGCGGAAGCCCGACCCCCTTTCGGTTTCCCCTCTACCTATATATATAGATTATATGACTTCTTAAACCCTAACCCTAAATCTCGACTACCCAGACCCTGCACCGCCGACCACCAGAGCCCCCAGCGCCGCCGCCCGGAGCACGCCAACCGTCGCTCGTCGCCGTTCGCGAGATTCATGCCTGCAGAAATTTACTACAGCGTACCCCTATTCAGACTCTGATTCCCGTTCCATCTCTCGACCAAATTCGACCCCGTCTTCACCAGTATGTTCATGACCTATCCCTCTTCCAACTTTGTGTATTAGTTTTCTTCGATCAGCACTTAACCCAAGGTAAAAACCGAGACCAAGTTGGTAAAAAATCACAACTTTTAATTTCAGAAAACTGTTGTAACCACCCATATTTAAGGACTCGTATCTCCCACCATAGAGATCCAAACTTAGAAATTCCTTTTGCTACATGAAGACCACATAACCGAGATTATTTTCTGTTAATTACATTATTTTATCTGGTGTTATATGCAGAATTAAATTGAGTTAAAAATTACGAAATACCTGTTTTCTAACCTTCAAAATTTGTGATACGGAGCGCGCCCCACCAAACGGGACAGTCCCGTCGCGTACCAATTGCACCGAAAGGCACGTATGGTATTTCCAGACGTGTGGGCTTTCGTGGAAATAGATTCGGACGCGTGTGCGCGCCGGAATCAACCCGTATCCGCAAAAAGTCTCTGTATCTCGACTTTTGCAAAACATCGTACCATTTATTGTACGCTCGTCAGAAGGAGAAGAAACTTGTGCCACTGGACTCGTGGTATCGCGCTGGTTCTGTGACCCAATTTTTACTCAATTCTGAGATAGTTGGCCAAGCCATCTATTTGCGGGCCCTACGGTTGACTTTTTGGGCAAAATTATGTTCGGCTCACCGGAATCCAAAATTGGACATACCGTTGAGTTCATAATGACATTTAGAATTTGTTTGACCTATAATTTGTCCTATTTAGAGACATTTACCCTTGGCATACTTTTTGGTGCAAAGTGGGCCACATGTGGACCCCGCTTTGACCCGAAATTATCGTTTTGCCCCTGTGTCCAAATTGGATGAAAGGGTAGTATTTTGTAGCTATCTCGTTGATTCCGAAAATGTTGGTGATGTCTATTTCAGCATCCGAAGACATTTATTCGGAGGCCATAGTTTCTGATTCGTGTCCCTGATATCTGGACGCTTACACTATACAGATTGCTTGCCAGGCAAGTATACCATGCCATTGTACTGTGATTACATTCTATATGATGCATGCATGTTTTATTTCTGTTATTTAATTCATATATTTTAAACTGCTATATAAACTGCACGTCCAAGGAAACTTGGGTGCAACTACGGTGACGTCGTATTCTGTTTTTATTATGTATATACATTTGGACCCACTTTATGAGACCACCGCATTATCATGAGGCATTCTTATATTTTATTGGCCATGACACTGTTCTTACACGAGTGTGAGTCACATGTAGGACACGGACTTGCATACTCGGCAGGCCACTGGTACGTATAGGTCGTGCGACGGATAGTGATAACTGCCGATAAAAACTTTGAATGTTAGTAGACCTGGCAGTTATTTAGAGGTATCATCGTGTCACGGATGTGACATGCTTAGAGCATGGGGTGGAGAGAACAACAAGTAAGGCGTTTGGACTCTTTTGTACTTTTCTTGTGTAACCCGTACGCTCCGCCTGAGATGCCCAGTCATGATGACCACTATATATTATATATTATCAGGCGGCCTCTGCCGTTCAAAAGATGACATGCTTTGTAGGCCCCTGAATCTCTGAGAGAATCATGCCAATCCCATTTTAGCCAGATTGCCCACTTGTTGGAAAGTTGTTCTCAAACTGCATTCACATAGATGGTTAGGCGACCCATTGGATGTTATTTTTCAGTACTTTATTGGCATATTTATATGTATCTTGTTACGTCCCTCTGAGGACATGGTATCTTTCTGGATATAGACGGGCAGGAGTATCCACAGGAGTACGGACCCGGACCTAATGCTTCTTATCAGACTGAGGAGGTCTTATCTTTAGAGTATCTTTGATCCATCGTAGCTGATGGATATTCTAGTTGCTATTTCTTTTTGGTCATTTATCTTATATTAGAGTTGATCTCTTCTCTCTTTTAGTAGTTTAGTATAGTCGATTTGCAGTGGATTTGTTTCCATCCGACTATCATACTTTGATACTTCATCTTTGAGATTCAGTTATTTATTTCCTATTTATTTCTTTATTTGTTCTGTGGATGAGATATAGATTGCGTGTGACTTGTTGACAGTATATTACCACTGGTGGATTTGATATTCATGTACAACATACGTGTGTGAATGGTTTTTATATATTGGAGTTCATATATATACGGCTGGCGTGTTACGTATTCCTAGTCCTACGTATTTTGGGACTGGGGCGTGACATATTCGCAGACTTACGCTGGCACGTCCCAGCCTTACGTTGGCATGCCACAACATTACGAGGGATATTCCCAACCTTACGCTAGCATGTCATAACCTTACGAAGGTAGGCCACAGCATGACAGTGACACATCCCAGAGTTACGAGAGCACATCCCAGAGCAACAAGGGCACATACAAGAGTTGCGATGCCATGCCACAGGCTCCTTCTCATGACTGGGATTGGAATTATTACATGCATGAGAATGGCACTTTATTGTTTGGCTCAGCCAGCCTTGATCCAGACTCCCATTTTTATTTGCCACCACCGGAGGGTACAGAGGAAAGGAGAGATAGGCTTGGTCTTAGGCGAGTAGATCGTAGAGATTATAGAAGGGATAATAGAGGGGGATAGTAATTTTGTTGGTCTCCATAAATAAATATATGACAATATTTTGTTGGTCTTTAAATTTTAGTAATATGATGTTTATTTTATTCGAAAGTTCAGCAACTTCAATTACAACATTATAACAATTTAAAATCAGAATCATAATTACTCTAAAAAGATACAATCATAATATTTACTGTCTCATTTGGTTTCTATAACTCCTTTTGTTGTGTCCCAGCCTGCCACAATTACTACAACGAAGATCTCTTGTCGACGGTTCTCTTGTCATTATATGATTCTTTTTCGGTCTGCCAGCTCTACGCCCAAGAAGTGGTACTCTAATTTGACCTCTTACATGTTCACTTTGAGGAGTATAGAAGACTGTAATCGGTTCTAAATATGGCACGTATAAACCTCTAAGTGTTGTAACATAAAATTCAACAGGATAATAACTTTCAACTGGTACGTTAGAAGAATGACATGTAAAGCAAGCATGTTCACATAGTAGTAGAGTATGTTGCCACCGACCACATGTACAACATTTAAGGTCTAGTTCAACCACATAACATCTACTTGTTTCATGATCCCATATTTCAAATTTATTGTTATTAAAACGAAATAACTGAAAATGGTGTGACACTCGCCTAATACGTGCCATAATGTTCATCATACTTGGACAAAACTATGTTTCCATCTTTTCAGCATTTGTTCGATGCTTGTCGTGAACTGTTATTATTTTTGCTCTAATACCATCAAGCAATGTTGATATTGGTTTGTCATACAAACTTTTAATCTAATTGTTAAAACATTCAGCAATGTTCGAAGTATTAATATCTAATCGTGGTCACGGTGCATAAGCTGTTATCTAGTGAGAAAAATTATGATTTTTATTGTTTGACTCTACAATCCAATTGAAAATATTTACATCAGCAGATTTTATTGTTTCCAACCAACCATTTGCATCATCCTCATTATAAGACCGGGCAAGTTTGTCTAACCATTGTAGATATGTCAGTGTACGAGGACACTGATTTTTCAAATTTTTTTTAAAATATTAAATACAAAAAAGTGGAAAGAGTTTAAAAAACTATTCGCATTCCACGAATTAATCCTTTTTGTTTATCAGATATAAATAAAATATTATTCCACTGTTCAAAATAAGTTTTGAAAGACATTTTCAAACAGTTTAAAAACCATGTCCACAACTCTTTTCAGCAACACAATAAGCAATAGGATATAGTTGATAGTTTGGGTCGTGAGCACAAGCAACAAATAAATTACCTTGGAATCTAGATGTAAGAAAAGTAGCATCAATACTAATAACAGGTAAACAACCACTTAAGAAACCATCCATACAAGCCTTGAAACAAATAAATATTTTTTAGAAGACATTATTTTCTACTTTTTTTAAAAATATTTTCTACCGGAATTTGTTTCCATAATTGTAAAATAATATTTCTCAAGACTCCATATGCATCAACGTAACTGCCGTTAATATCAGATAAAGCAAGTTTTCTAGCTCTCCAAGCTTTGGAATATGTAATATGTATCCGATGTTCTCTAAGTATATCGTGTACAATGTGTACTGGACTATACGAGTTGTTATCTCTAATTTTATCAATTATTTTATTTTTTACCCATGTAGTGGTGGCTAGTGGATGATCTCCTCCTGTAAATCCACCTAAACATGAATGTCTACCTTCAAATGTACGAATTTTAAATGTACTACCATCACCATTAGCTTTAGCGTATACTCTCCAACAATAGTTTGGAGAATCACAAGTATACACTATTCTTTGATGATTGTTATATTTAGATGAACAACTAAATTTATATGTAATTGCTAGGTCGCTAATAAAATTTTAAAAATCCTGAGGAGAATCAAATTGTCTGCCAATAATTAACCCAGGAATACAACCAGCTACATTAGCATCATTATCATCTAAATAGTAATCTAAATTTTCAACCAAATCATCAAGTTTTTTTTGTCAACATCATTGTTTTCAGTATCAGAGTTAATTTCAGTATAATTTATACAACTAGGACCAACGTTGAAATTTTGGTTATCATAAAAATGTTCACTACTTGAAATAATAGTTGTGTCGATATTTGCTAGTGATGGAATGATGTAAATTTTAATACAAGATGAAACTAAATTACTTTGAACAATAAAATTCAATGTTTCTTCACAGTCTACTATTATCAACACATCTTCATAAAATCACCTTATTGTAAATTCATAACTTATAAAAAAATGATCAGAAATAAAACTACTCAAACTAGCTAAAGTGATATTTTGATAAGTGGTTATATGAAGAGTATTACCCCCATGGTAAGATAATCCATCTAGTATACCTCCATGGTAGCAAATTATTACTAAATTTTGATCCATAGTCACAAACTTTCGTCTGAATTGAGACTTAAAGAGGTATGTCAGGAAATAACTTAGACAAAAATGGTAGGAGATAATGGATGAAAATATCTTCTGACTTGAATTTGCCTTCTGAATTCACCGATTGTAAGCTATTTCATGTATGAGAAAAATATGATAAAGAGAGTAAGAGTGAATGAGATATACAAAACATGCATGAGTCATATATATAAGCTAAATTTAACCGTTAAAATATAAATGTTACAAATTCAACGTTACAAATTTAACGTTACCTATTGTACAAAGACTAGTATTACCTAGTATACTATCATACAGAAAAATGGATGACAGAAGAATGAGTGACAAGAAGAGAGAAAAGAGAGGGATGAGAGTGACACAGAGAGTAAAGAGAGAGAGAGAGAGAGAGAGAGAGAGCGAAGAGAGAGAGAGAGAGAGAGAGAGAGTAAAGAGAGGGAGAGAGGGTCAGAGTGACAGTTTGAGAGAGAGAGGGGGAGAGAGAGAGAGAGGGACAGAGAGAGAGAGAGAGGAAAGAGAATGAGAGTGAGAGAGGGTATTAGCTAAATTTAACCGATTAAATTTAAATGTTACAAATTTAATATTACAAAATTGAACGTTACCTAGTGTACAGATAAACGTTACCTAGTGTGCGTATGCGTAGAGTGACAGGGGGAGAGAGAGAGAGAGAAAGAGAGTTAAGAGAGGTAGAGAGGGAGAGAGGGATGAGAGTGACAAAGAGGGAGAGAGGAAGGAGAGGGAGAAAGGGTTGAGAGTGACAGAAAGGGAGAGGGGTGAGAGAGAGAGAGAGAGTTGTTAGAGAAAGAGAGGGATGAGAGTGAGAGAGGGTTGAGAGAGAGGGAGTTGACATATATATAAAGAGAGAGAGAGAGATGTGAGGGAGAGTGTTAGGGAGAGAGAGGGAACTTGAGAGATAGAGAGAGAGAGAGAGAGAGAGAGAGTGTGTGTGTGTGTGTGTGTGTGTGTTAGGGAGTGAGAGAGAGCGAGAGCGAGAGAAAATATATAATATTAGAAAATGTCCTTTGGAATGACGTTTTCCCCCAAACGAAAAAAACCAAATTTGGAACTCGTGAAACTCCCTTCGGATAGGCGTTATGATGCTTTATTTGTAAATTTGTAAATTTTTATGCTTTGAGTAGAATTTGTTATAATTTTAATGCTCTATATAAAAAATTTCGTTAGTTACATAAGTGGATCACCATGCAATTAAAAGCATCTTATTCCTATTCCTAGAGAGAGAAGAGAGAGAGAGAGAGCAATCCTGCTATCCACGGGAACAGTGCCATAAGTGCACTGTGGGTTCGGAATGGAGCATGTGAATTATAAGTAATGGGGTTGCTGCCATCATTTTTTCACATAAACTGTGTCACCGTGCCGATTTTCTTCAACCCTATTATACTCCTTCTACTCTAAAATTTAATGGGGAGCAGTATGGAAGGTTCTCCCACGTGTACTACGGTTTACAACTATAAACTAACATATTTAAAACTATTCTATACTGAACAAGGTTCCTTTCTCTTCTTCATATATAGTTTGTGTGTGTACCAGAGACTCCACAATAAGTTCTTTGAATTCTTTTTAACAAATACAGATTTTCTCTACATCATACATAGTAGAGTTTGATGGATTTCGAGGTTTTAAAGGTTACTTATATTCATCGCTTACATGTCTAAGAGAAGAACTCTTCTCTCAACTCTATATGTTAACAATGAGAGGAGAGGAGGAGGTACCTCACCTTGCTCTCGATGACGACTCGTGAGTTCTGGCGTAGGGAAGATCCTTTCAAATATTTTTGATGAGAGAAATAGGATAACCGAATCTAGCCAATGTCGGCTTAGAATTTTATTTAAATTTTGTTTAAATAAGATTTTTCTTCTATTTCCATATTTTATCAAGGCAAGGTTCAGATTTTTTTATTATTATTATTATTCCAGTACCCGATTATATATTGTATACTTTAAATACTTATTTTGATATATATAAATCTTATCTAAAAACTTAGATAAACCTCATCAAAACCTAATCAATACAAATTTAAACCATGTTGATAAGCAGCCAATCCAAGCTGAATCTAAATCGAGATTCACCGGGAATTATAAATAATTTAATCCGAAACCTACGCTAGTCGAATTTATTTATATATTCCAATTTTATCTCTAATGTATACATGTATAAATATATTTAGTTGGTTATTAAGTTTAAATTTAATTCACTCTAACTATTTTATGATACCCATATATACTTTATATTTATAATTAGATTTGCCTAATTTAAATATATATAGATCCTCTTTTAATTTGTTTATTCAATTAAACAACTTAATCTATCTATAACCAACCTAATCAAAAGCAAAAAAAAAATTGGACATATTTAAATAAAATAAATAAATATTAATTACCACAATAATCTTATAAAAATTAGGGTGCTCACACCACTGACATTGAATTTCATTTATATTTATATATATATATATATATATATATATATATATATATATATATATATATATATATATATATAAAACTTATTTTAGTAACATAAAACCCTTTTTAAGTTATCCTTATAGATATAAAGTATTTAGAAATATCTATTATAGGAAAACCTATTTTGTTATAGCCAACATCAATTAGCCCAAAGCCCATTTTATATCACCAAGCCTATTTATATTTGCAAATAAACCAAAAACAAATTTGTTTAAACCCAATAATTTATTCTATTAGCAATATGCATATTCCTTATTAAAACTTTATTAACACTAAACATATTATATAAAAAATTCCAAACTCTCATTAATCTAATTACTTTTACCAAAAAATAATATACAATCAATTAAATAATATATAATTTATATAACCAAAACTAATTACATATATAAAACTAATATATATTTATATATTGACACTAAACAACAACAAAAAATAAAAAGAATAAAAGAAAGAAAGTTAGGAAAAAAAAGAAAGAAGAAGAAGAAGAAGAAGAAGAAGAAGAAGAAGAAGAAAGAGAAGAACGAGGGAAAGAGAGATAGAGAGAGGAGAGAGTGCTTACAATGGGTATGCCGGTGTAGCTCAGGCGGAGGGAACGAGCGAGTGACGCCGCTCGGCATCGAGCTCTACGCGGCGTCGGAAGCGAACGGCCACGGCGAGGCTCGATGAGGTCCAAGGGTGACGACGACGGAAAGAACGACGGACAACGGTGGATCCGATCTGGATCACCGGACCCGAGGTCGCGGGGAGGTGGCAAATTCGCGTTTGCCAATGTTGGGGTAGCGAGCTGGGTTCTCAGCAGATGCAGAAAGGCAGCGGTGCTGCGACGGCTCCGGACGAGGATACGACAAATCCGGTGAAGACACTACCAAATATTGTTCAAATAGCGACGCTTTTAGCGACGTCATTATGAAACGTTCGTATTTGTTTTAATTTAGCAACGTTAATATAAAACGTCGTAGGTAGTCACTAATAGCAACATTTGGCATCTTTCAGCAACATATTTTAGTAAAATCAAAATCGATGTCACTGGTACGCCGCTAAACGTCGCTAATATTTTAATTATAGCGAAGTTTAGCAATATTATTTATTCAAGTCGCAGTATATTAATATATTAGTGATGTTTAGAGACGTCTATTTAGGACGTCACTAAATTATATCATATAGGGTTCAGGATTTTATTTTCCCCCATTATCTCGATCCAATTCCCAAAATTTTAATCCCCTTCCCTCCGACGAAGTCCCCCTCCCCCCTCGGGCGTCCTCCTCCCTCCGACGAAGCCCCCCTTCGCGCGGCTCCTTCCTCCATCGCGTCTGCTCCCATCCTCGTCCTCTCCTTCCTCCGGCGTGGTCCTCCTCCCCTCTTACCTTCGGCGCATCTCCTTCCCTCCGGCTAGACTTCTCCCCTCCGACGCGGTCTCCTTTGTAATGCCTCATTCCGCCCAAGCGGACTGTCGATTCAAACGGCAAAAGTGCAATGTCCCGACCCGCTTTGCTAAGGCGAGAATACTCGTTCGAGGCAAAGGATATCCAGACTTGTCTCCCCAGGAGTTCGGCTTAGGCTTTCAGAGGCTCGCTCGACGTATCGCTCAACCGAGGCGAATCATCGCTAAGGTGGGTGGCTACGGTGAACTTGTCTTTGCTTAGTTAGCACACTTAAAATATGGAATGATAGATGGTAGTCGCTAGGTGAATCACCCCCTCCATGCTAATAAGAATCCAACGCACCTAGCTAAGGAAATAATCCCAACTTGTATTGCTTGTGCTAGAACATGGAATTGAAATATTGTTTATATTCAGACCCTCGCATGCTACCCTAGATCATTTCGCTCGGGAAGTTCCTTACGGTTTCACCCCTCGGCTTACCTTCGGGCCCGAGCTAATGTGAATGATTATGTTTATACAAATGCATACTTGCCTGCTTGTATATTGCATCGTTCAATGCTTGTCGCATAAACTATGCCTCAATTGTGTAACACTGTGCATGTCATGCATTCATCTAGTTCTCCTCGAAAGACTATCTAATAGTCGTTTCGTGCAAGAATAAATCTGTAAGTATCCGGGACCGTTAGGTCACCAAGGCAATCTTCGCACCAGGGGAATATATCAAGGCAAGTTGTTCACTGAACGAGAATCATGTCAAGCAATTCAAGAAATACAGCTCATGGAGCAATTCTCGTTCAGAGCAAGAATCAGGATTCAAGCATCTCGTGTTCTCGTGCATCTCATGATTTTGGAAGACCAATAATTGTATGTCGCGGACAACTCGAAAATGAGGTATAGTTCCACGGACGGTCACCGGGGCACTGGGGCCGATCCGATCCGGATGAAACCTATGTATAGTCTCACGTACTTGGATGGGATGGTTTGTAGCACCTCAGGTACTTTCGTTATATTCCATCCTCGTCATTGACTAAAATTGGTCATTTATGGCTATGCCAGCGACACATGTCATATAGATAAGTCATCCTCGTTTAGCGGCGATCCGTGTGCGAGTCATTGCATCGCATCAAATAACAACTGAACGATCATGATACAACAACTCTCGTGTTTGCATATGCTATTGCCTTGGTTTTTTTATTTATGAATGCTCATGCTTGAATTAACTTGGTTTGCCTTGGACAGGGAAGGACAAATCGGTAAGTTGGTAAGTCTCGCCGTGTTTTCTCTTATATTGCACGACGGACGCTCACACGAGTTAGGTTATTAAATCTTTGCCATGAAACTGATCCTAAGGCAACTAGAAAGACAACATAATAGTTGGTGCACGGAACTTATATTACGTGTTTGGATCTGTCGAGCGGGCGAGTAGCCTCCCCACCAGTGCATTCAATGTACTGATAA
Source organism: Iris macrosiphon (assembly GCA_036927795.1). NCBI lineage: Eukaryota > Viridiplantae > Streptophyta > Magnoliopsida > Asparagales > Iridaceae > Iris > Iris macrosiphon. Next base: position 160,147,560 of record JAYESA010000013.1, on the reverse strand, counting down.
TCCACCAGATCGTTTGCAGGGTACGGGAGAACCTCGTTCGGTGCTAATGCCTCCTTCGTGCGTGCTAAGGCCAAGAGTTCACTCTGAAGCCTTGGACCGTTGTGATCCGGAACTGAAGAACATATACAAGACATAATGTTGGAACATCGCCTGAACATTATCTCTACATCATTCCATAAATTGTAGCCACTTGGCACGCTTTTACAGTTTCATAGAGAGGCTTGAGTGAATTATAATCTCGGCCAAGCGCCGCCTGTAACACATGTTCAATATAAATAAAAGAGCTTGTTCTACTTCAACTTGTGTTATTCAATGCTTCCGCTATTGTTGACTCAGTAAACTTGTTACCAAATTGCCTATGCGTTATGATTTTGCTGCACTCGGACAATCTGTGTGCTCCTATGCCTTAGACCTCTTACCGCCAGCCAATGAACCACGGCCTTGCACGGGCACGGCTCACGCTCGTGCGGTATCACGCCTGGATAGGTCAAGCGATCGTTCTGCGGGAGCGCTGGAGCGGTGATTCTCGCCTAGCGGGGACGGCCGATTAGCTTGCGGGAGATTGGGGCGTGACAGAATGGTATCAGAGCCTGGCTTATACGTCTTTGGACTTCGGTTCGATTTTCACAGTTTTAAAAGCTCGTTCGTGGGTTATGTGCACGCTCTCTCTCAATGTCCCAAACGGAATGTTCCAACAATGAGTCTAAATACTTTCAAAAAGCGCATTTGAATGATGTAATTGCTTGTATAAATTGTGATGCTAAGACCTTTGTGCCGACCTATGCAAACCCTTAAGATTTTCGCAAGTAGCTTGTCCGATTTTACTATCTCTAAGTTTGGTTGAATGCATATGTTTAAGGGACGTCTTGAACGTGTGCACGATCCAAGACTATAGAAAATGTGAAACTCGAGTGCTAAGACTTCACTATCGCTAAGTTGGTTGGCGTGCTCATGCTAGAAGTGCACTTCGACTATGTGCACGATCCAGACTCGCGATATGCTGATCTCGATTGCTTGTGCAAGTGAAAAAAATATCCAATGAACAAGCATAATGACTTGTATAGGTTTGCCTCAGCCTTAGATCGTTAGTCAAGATCAATTGAAACGTACTCTAAGCTAAGGCGCAAATGAGACTGACTCAACATACACGTAACACAATATAAGAACCGAGTAAGAGATTATGTCCAATTGGATTTAGCAGTAGCGATTTTTACGCTTGGGATAGATTCCATAATGCGATAGTACGACTTGCCCTCAGTAAGTCTCGAGGACGAGACTTTTTCTGAGTTGGGTATGATGTAACACCTCGTTCTGCTCAAGCGGACTGCCGATTCAAACGGCAAAATTGCAATATCTTGACCCACTTTGCTAAGGCGAGAATACTCGTTTGAGGCAAAGGATATCCAGACTTGTCTCTCCAGGAGTTCGACTTAGGCTTTAAGAGGCTCGCTCGACGTATCGCTCAACCGAGGTAAATCATCGCTAAGGTGGGTAGCTACGGTGAACTTGTCTTTGCTTAGCCAGTACACTTAAAATATGGAACGATACATGCTAGTCACTAGGTGAATCACCCCCTGTATGCTAATAAGAATCCAATGCACCTAGCTAAGTGTAATCACCTATATTTTTTCAAAAATTTAAAAATGAATTTTCAGAAATTTATAAATTTTTCTGTAATTTTTAACTAAATAAAACCAAGGTATTTTGAAATTAAATAATTTTTAAATGATGTTAACCAATATTAAAATTTTATGAGAATAATATTTTCTGGTGTAAAATAAAAAATTAGACATAGGATAATTTTCCGAGAATTTATTGGACACCAAAAACAATTTTAAATTCCTAAAAACTAATTATTTATTAAACCAATTTAAACCCTAAAATAAACCTGGTTTATTGGTGAACCAAACCGAACCGAACCATGCTGAACCAGAGCCTGAACCGAACCCAATTCCTAGCGGGTCAGATCGGATCCGAAACAGAAACCCGACCCGTTAACCCTAAATCCCTAAACCAATTTCACCCCGACCCGCAGCTTCCCGGCGGCAGTTTCCGTCGTCGAGGCCTGCCGACGACCCCTCGGTTCGCCTCCCTTGCAACCGCCTCCGCGACGCCCGACTTCTTCGGTTGTAACCACCGCCGTCGCCTACGTTCAGATCTCCCGCAGCCGGCTGCCGCTTCGCCTCCGTAACGCCCAGCGCCGCCAGCCTCTTCACCTTCAACTTCCCTAACCCGCCGGCCGAGGGCCCGATTTCCCCCGCTACCTATATAAACCTTCGCCCAACCCCCTTCTCCACCGCTGTCTCCTCCGTCATCACCACCCTAGCCTCCGCCATCCCCCGCGAGCAACCTCGAGCGACCCCGGCCGCCTCGACCCAGCCGCTTCCGGCGAGCCCGACGACCCGCAAGAGTAGAACCCTCCACCCCCAGCCGACTCGCCGCCACCGAGACCAGCACCTTTCCGCCCTGAGTCTCCGACCAGAACCCTGCTCCTCCTCCGGCGATGCACCACCTCCCCAGAGCGTGGTCGTGCCCCTCGCCGGAGTCCCAGCCGCAGCGCAATGTAGGAAACCCTAGCCCCGCCGCCGTGTCGTGTTGCGTCACCTCGCGGACACGAGGAATCCCAGTTTCTGTTCAGGTAGTCTTTTCTCTATCCTCGCTGCCCCGTTTCTCGTTCCTTCTGTTGTGACGCGAACCCTGCTTGACCCTCTCGATACCCGTGTAACCCGCTCGGTGTGTCGCATCATGTGGCGATCGCGAACTACGATCCAAAATCAGGAAAATAACACCATATTTTTCCCCGGAACTGAGTGCGCCCCGCCAAACGGGACGACTTGGTCGCGTGCGGACTTCACCTAAAGATGCGCGCCGATGATACGGACGTGTGAGATTTTGCAGAAATTGATTTGTATGTGCGTGCACACCGGAATCAACGCGTATTTGTCGACAACGTCTCGTATCGGCCTCTTCCAGAACACGTTGTAAATTTATGTACACACGTCGGATCGAAACGAAACTTACGCCATCGGACTCGTAACAATATGCTGGTCCTGTGACCCAAGTTTGGTTCGATTCTGAGAACGTTGACAAAATTGCGTATCGTGGGCCCTACGGCTCCACTTGACGGGCGATTTTGTTATCGGCTCATCGGAATCCAATTTTGGAAATTCCGTTGGGTTCGTTATCATTGTTCTGGACTTGTTGACACTAAGTTTGATAATTTTGGAAGACTTTGTCTCTGACACATTTTTTGGTGCGAAGCGGGCCACATGTGGACCCCGCTTTGACCAGAAACTGTCATTTTTGCCCCTGTGTCCAAATTGGACTCAAGGACAGGCGTTTCTAGCTATTTGATATTTTTTGAATCTGATAGTGATATTTATTACAGCTTTTGGAGGAGTACTTGCAGAATCCGTTGATACAGGAACAGCTATTGGTATTCAAACTCCAGGCAAGTGTACCTTGCCAACCTTGTAGTTCTTATTACATTGTATTTCCTTAACATATTTATGTTGTACATGCTTAACCTAGGACCGTGTGACTTTACTTAGCGTCCGATTAATATTCGGGTGCCAATACCGTACACGGAGTTGTGTAATGTCACCTAGAGATGGATATCGAGACCCTTTATATTCTCGTACTTGCAATATCAAGTACGTCATACCCAGGACACCTGACACTATTCATGAGACAGAATTTTCCTGAAATATTCAAGGTGATTCTGTGTAGGTTGCAGGATTTGTGACATAGATATTATATTCATAGCTATTATATGACTTGCTGCATTAGATATGATCTTGCGTGACATGGACATGAGACGTTGTGGACATGAGACGTGCGATTACATTGGGTGGGGAGAGACACACAGGCTACAGGCTGTTTTATATATGTATTTATTATTGTGAGGTCGTAGACTCTACATCAGAGCTAGGCACATTATGTGATATTACTGCTACCGGCTCCCCGACACAGAGCTTGTAGCGGTCTCAGCCTGAGTACTAGTGATGCTCTCACTTGCATTTCACTTAGATGGTTACATAGTTACCCTATTTATTTCATTTACTATTGTACTGCATTTATTTTGGCTTTATTATTTTGTACCTTGCTATGTCCCCTGAGGACCTGGATTCTGGATGATGTCCCCAGGTTTAGCGGAGGATTTCTATCCCGAGATTTACGGGACAGTAGCAGAAGCAGGAGCAGGAGCCGGCACAGGAGCTGTACCGATCCCCGAGGACGAGGTGATGGCTGAAGACTTTTCCTGAGTATCTGTGATTCATACTCAGTATTTGCTTTATTTAGATACTTATTTTCTGTTCTGTTGAACCATTCTATCAGACTTATATCAGGTTGTTCCCCGATTTACTTTGTTGAGACTTGTTGTTGATTTTTATTATGTTGTTGATCATATTTATCTTCCATGGATGAGATTAGTTTGTGGCATGTTTAGTAGACTTTATTTTGTATTACAGCTTAAGTATACCCTGATGGATCCATTAAATTAGATTTGTACATCGGTGTGTGCTGCTGGCCATTGCCACGTGTCTAGTCCCTCGATATTTTGGGACTGGGGTGTGACATGGTTTTTGTGGTGGCCCATGCAGGTCCTTAACGACTAAATTATTCGGTTTCAACTTAGGGATCGAGTAAGCCTACAATAAGGATAGGGTAAGTTATAGGATCTCATCCATTGATTGAATGGTTTTTGAACTCTATATCGAATTCGAATTAATTACTTGATTTGCATCATGTTTTAATTCCTCTGCGCGTTCTCATAGTTTATTTTTGATGCAGAGTAATGGATCCAAGAATCGGTGACGATAATCCCTTGGATACACCACACGATGCTGTGGTTACCTATGAAGACGGAGTGACACCAGAGAATAGAGGACAATCTTCTCAAAGCGATCAAGTTGGCCAGCATAATTCAAGGTTCTGGCGTGATGACATCCCACCTCCACCATAGTTCACTCCACTGATGCCTATTTTTCTACCAGGACAAAACATGGACAGGTAGCAGATGTTTCAAATATTTTATGCCATGATGCAAGCCCAACAGCAGGTTCAACAAGAGGCTCAGCGTCATGAGACAGAGTATTTGAGAAACAGCCTAGTAACCGTATTGGAGCAGGCGAACCCACCAGCTAGGCGAACAGTGACGGGATCTATCACTGATTTTCGTCAGCTCAAGTCCCGTACCTTCTCTGGCAAGGAGGGGCCAACTGAAGTTCACGAGTGGCTCACAAACACACAATACTAGTTTGAAGAAGCTGAACTTCCGAGGAAAAGATGGATGACTATCGTCAGGATGCAGTTGACTGACAATGCACATCATTGGTGGCTATCAGAAGAGAGGAGGCTCGGACATGACCTAGTCACTTGGGAAGAGTTTTCCAGACTCTTTCAAGAGATGTATATCCCAGCTGTTGCTCGGTCGAAACTCCGAGACAAGTTCAACCGCCTTATCCAAGGCAATATGTCGGTGGAACAGTACAATGTTGAGTTCATTCGACTAAGTCACTTTGCCCCTTCTCTAATTCCTACCGAAGAAAACAAGGCGGAGAAGTTCTTCGACGGACTCAGGTTTGAGCTCCAGAGGTTGATCGGATCTATTGCACCTACATCATACACAGACGTCCTTGCTGCAGCACGACGCATAGAGCACGTCACTAGGAGGGAGTCAAGTCTGAAGCTGCCCTTCACATCAGTACCATCCAGAGCATCACAGGGGGAGTCTGCAAAGCGATCTCAGAAGAAACTACCTTAGAGAGCAGCACCAAGAGCCCTATCCCTTCCTACTTGTCACTACTGTGGCAAGGTAGGTTATATAGAGAGGGAGTGTAGACGCAAGTTGGGACTATGCCTGATTTGAGGATCCAACCAGCATCCAGCCAAGGACTGCTCTGAGCGCCGAGAGAGAGCACTAAATCGACCAGCTTTACCAGCACCAAAGCCAGCTTATCCAACATTGGGAGCACCACAGGCAGGAGTTGGAGGAGTCAGACCACCAGCTCTAAGAGGATATCAGCAGAGACCACCACTGGCACCACAGGCAACACTATTTTAGCAGGCTCGTCAGCAGAGAGGTCCAGCTCAGGGACGACGATAAGCTTTTGCATTGGCTGTTGAGGAGGAAGCTACTGCAGGAGAGGTTATAGCAGGTACTATATTAGTAGCTTCATTACCTATTGTAGTTTTATTTGATTCTGGAGCAGCGCATTCATTCATAGCTGCTAGCTTCGTAGCCACCCATAGAGTAGCTACCGCACCTCTCCCGAAGACAAAGAGAATTCTTATGGGAGGTGGAATTATCCCAGTTAGTGACATCTGTAGATCTTGTTCTGTAGTAGTCTGTGGAAGAGAGATGCGAGCTCAATTTCTGATCTTTTCCATGCCGGATTAAGATTTTGTACTTGGTATGGACTGGTTAAGTCAGTACCATGCGACTCTTGATTGCCGGCTTGGAAAGGTTATATTTAGATCTCCTGGTCATTCAGAGTTTAAGTTTCTTCGGGGAGCTATAGAGCAAGGTGTTCAGCCTACTCTTAGGGTACTACTATCTGTAGAAGGGGAGACAGTTTACCCAAGAGTCATATCAGAGTTTATGGATGTATTTCCTGATGATCTTCCAGGTTTATCACCTGATCGGGAAATAGAATTCATAATAGACTTGACTCCAGGAGCAGAGCCTATCACTTCATCAGTGTACCGGCTAGCACCTAAGGAGTTAGTGGAATTGAAGAAGCAAGTGGATGATCTTCTTGAGAAGGATTTTATTCGGTCCAGTGTTTCACCTTGGGGAGCACCCATACTATTTGTACCGAAGAAGGATGGAACAGTACGCTTGTGCATTGACTACAGGGCACTGAACGTTGTGACCATTAAGAACCAGTATCCCTTACCACGCATTGATGACCTATTCGGTCAATTAAGTGGTGCTAGGATATTCTCGAAGATTAACCTTAGATCCGGTTATCACCAGATTAGAGTGAGGAAGGAGGATATACCGAAGACAGCCTTCAGGACCAAGTATGGACACTATGAGTTCTTAGTAATGTCGTTTGGTTTAACCAACGTGCCAGATGTGTTCATAAGTTTGATGAATAGAGTTTTTCATCAGTACTTGGACAAATTTATGGTTGTGTTTATTGATGATATTTTAGTATATTCCAAGAGCCACGAAGAGCACGAGGAGCATCCCAGAATTGTGCTAGAGACGTTGAGGCAGGAGAAACTATATGCCAAACTCAGTAAATGTGAGTTTTGTATGGATAAGGTGCCTTTCTTGGGACATATCATCTCAGGAGAAGGACTTTCAGTTGATCCAGAGAAGGTTGCTGCCATAGAAACTTGGCCTACACCTACATCAGTTGCAGAAGTAAGAAGTTTTTTCGGACTTGCTGGATATTATCGGAGATTCGTAGAAAATTTCTCAAGAATTACGGAGCCTATGACGCGGTTGACGCGTAAGGACCAGGAGTTTGCATGGACGAAAGATTGTCAAAAGGCCTTTGAAGAATTAAAGAGGCGATTGACAACAGCACTAGTCTTGACTCTTTCTTCAGGATCGGAAGGCTTTGTTGTTTGTAGTGATGCGTCAGGTAGTGGACTAGGATGTGTTTTGATGCAACATGGCAAAGTTATCGCTTATGCATCGAGACAGTTGAAGGTCCATGAGAAGAACTACCCAACGCACGATCTTGAACTAGCTGCAGTAATATTTGCACTGAAGATATGGAGGCACTATCTTTATGGAGAGAAGGTAAAAATCTTTACTGATCACAAGAGTCTGAAGTATGTATATACTCAGAAGGAGCTCAACATGAGATAGAGACGTTGGCTTGAGTTGATGGTAGACTTTGATATAGATCTGCAGTACCATCCGGGAAAGGCGAATGTTGTAGCAGACACACTCAGCAGGAAGCCTACGGCTTATTTCCTTACAATGCAGCCCCAGCTATTGAAGGATCTACAGGAGTTCCAGATAGAGATTGTTTTACCAAGACAAAGTGGCTTGTTGGCGAATCTCGAAGTTAAGTCGTCACTTGTGGAGAGGATTAAAGAGGCATTGCTGTAAACCCCCTGATTTTTCAGGAATTTTTAATTTGGTATTTTTCATAATTTTCTGTATTTTTTGGGGATTTAAACTAAGGTATTTGAATTTAAATGATTTTTAAATTTGTTAATTAATAATAAAATATTATCAAAATAATATTTTCTGGTGTGAAATGAAAAACTAGACATAGGATAATTTTTAGGGAATTTATTGGACCCCGGAAGCATTTTTAAAGCCCTAAAAACTAAATTTATTTAAACCGAATTAAACCCTGAAATAAATCTAGTTCAATTGAACCAACCCAGACCCGGTTCAACTGAACCGAACCTAACCTTAACGGGTCAGGTCGGATCTAAACCCGACCCGAAACCCGACTACCCAAACCCACACTTAAACATTAGCGGATCGGGCCGGATTCATATTGAACCCGACCCGACCTAAACCCGTTAACCCAAATCGGAATCCTTATCGGATTCACTGTTCCGGCGCCCTATAAAGCGTCTCAAATTCCAAGCCTCGCTTGAACCCTAGCCGTCTCCTCCGCCCGGACACACCCCGCAGCCCCACTCTGTCTTCCCTCCTATGCTCCGCTGCCACCGCCTTCATCTCGTCGTCGACTCGCCGTCTCACCACCACCCTCCAGTCCCCGCTCGACGGAACCCTAGCCACCCGCTCGCCTCCGTCTCCCTCTCCCCGCTCCACCGTTGTCCCCCTTCCCGAGCCTCCGCCGCACACGACAAGTCGCAGCAGACCCACAAAACCTCTGCCTCTGCCCGGCCGCCTGAGCTCCAGCCCCCTCCGCCTCGAGCAGACGAGCCTCCGCCCTGAGCCGCCGTCCTCCGACGAATTCCCCAACCCCAGCCGCTGTGATCGGAACCCTAACCAGGACACAGAACCCGGACACGGCACAGCCCCGTATCGGTGTGTCAAGACGACCCACGGACATGAAGAACCTCGTTCCACAGAGCCCAGTTCAGGTAACCCGTTCTCTCTCCTCGTTGCTCCGTTTCCTGTTCCATCAGTTGTGACACGTAGACTGTGTAACCCTCTTGATTCCCGTGCAACCAGCTCGGTGCACCGCGTCCTGTGGCGATCGCGAACCGCGATCCAAAAACAGGAAAACCAACGCCATATTTTACCCCGGAACTGAGCGGCCCCGCCAAACGAGACGACTTGGTCGCACGCGGTCTTCACCGAAACGTGCGAGTCGTTGATACAGACGTGCGAGATTTCACAGAAGTTGATTTGGATGTGCATGCACACCGGAATCAACGCGTATCCGTCGACAACGCCTCGTATCCGCCTGTTCTGGAACACATTGTAACTTTGTGTACACACGTCGGATCGAAACGAAACTTGCTCCATCGGACTCATAGCAATACGCTAGTCCTGTGACCCAAGTTTGGTTTGATTCTGAGAACGTCGACAAAATTGCGTATCATGGGCCCCGCGGCTCCACGTGACGGGCAATTTTATGATCGGCTCATCGGAATCCAATTCTGGAAGTTTCCTTGGGTTCGTGTCATCGTTCTGGACTTGTTGACACTACGTTTGAGGAATTTGGAGACCATTGGTTCTGACACATTTTTTGGTACGAAGCGGGCCACACGTGGACCCCACTTTGACCCAAAATTACAGTTTTGCCCCTGTGTCCAAATAGGACGAAAGGGAAGTGCTTTTTAGCTATTTTGCTTATTCTGGGAACGTTGGTGATATCTATTTCAGCATCCGGGGATATTTGTTCTGGGCCGTAGCTTCTGATCCTGTGTGCTTGACTTCTGGACAGTACACCTTGCAGCTTTTTTACCAAGCAAGATACCTTGCCAAATTGCTTACAGTATTTTGCATGCTTAGTATATTTCTGTATATTTATTACATTTCTATTTATTGCATGTGTAGTTCCTTTCAGTCATTACTATATATTAGATATGTTGACACACACTTGACACTTAGTATCATAGAGGACAATCATTAGGCGTATGGGCTTTTAACCACTCTGGTTGTAACGCCCCACAACCGCTCGGAGCGTTACGCTGAGTCGGATTGAATAAATCAAATGCTGGTTACATTTAAAATGTTAGATTTTGGGAAGAAGGATTAATCGAGTTGGTTTCAATGTGCAGATGGCTAGCGGGTTCGATGAAAATTAGGTGTTCGTTCCGAACAGTACAGAATAGCTGGATGGAAGCGATAATGTCGTCTTCTTTAGTCCGATCGGTCGGATAATTTGGAGAGCACGGCATGCTCGCACGGTCATACCAGTTGAGTAGATCGCGCTTGCATCGGACCACGGGTTCAAGGGATTGGCCGTATCGGCAGGACAGGATGCCTACGGGATCAATCATTGTGAGTGGGCTCTTTTCCTTCTCCTCTACTCCTTCATGCCTAATAATATGGAAAACACGTAAAAGGCTTGAATACTTAGGCTGAAACTCGAGAATCACTACACTGAGGCGTGCATAGAGTGTACGTCGTTTGCTTGGTAGGATTGTGGCTTGGAATGGTTTACGCGTTGGATAGTTGAAGCTTGAGTTGGATTATACATTTGAGGCAGTCGGTTGGATACTTGGGATTATACTTGGATAGTTGAAATGATACATTTGAGGCGATGGGAACGTCGAGAATTCGGGCGAGCGAACGTGCCTCCATGCACGAGTATCACTTGGTCGCTTTGTCTTGCAAAGCGAGCAGTTGTGGTTCAAAACCGAACAACTGCATCGGCGAGGGTGTTGTGCCGCTTGATGGGGCATCGTGCCACGAATGGGGCATTGTGCCACTGAAACGGCATGGTGCCATGGGATATGCTTTGAGCATGGGTGTTGCACCAATTCAGAATACATTGCTGTAAAGCGGCATTGTGAATATGGACATACTTGGGCACAACTTGAGAGATTGTGCCTATGGGTATTTTGGTGCCTTGGGCTATATAATGAGGTCGAGATTTGGAATCCTTGGGGATATATTGGAAGAATGGTTATGGATATTTCGGTTGGATATCGGTTGAACGAGTCTAGGATCGCTTGGTGGGACGAGAATGTTCGATCCTCTCGTCATACCTACTTGTGTTTGCATGTCATGGACAACTTGTGCACAAGTTTGGCATTTCCTCGGAACGGTATTTATCCGGGGCACTGGAGCCGTTTCAATCCGGAGGGAAATATTTGATTCGTGCTAGTCTCGATGCATTGCGGGACCTCCAGCGGGGCTTGCATCCCGGGCTGATAGGGCGCGCCGTAATGCTTGAGATATGTCCTGTATGGCTTAGCCAGTGACTTCATATAGATAAGAGTTGGTTTGTTTTACTTTGGTTGGTTTGTACATCGTGTAGGCGCGGCCACCTTACCTCGGCAAGAGTGTGCACTTGAGATTGGGATATATAACTTTGGTTGAGGATGGATATTGAGGCGAGACTGATGGTTCGATATGTTATCGTGCAAGCGATGGCATTGAGTAAGACGGGTCGGATATATATAAATGTTTGTCGTTTGGTTTGAGATTGAATGCTTGCATGCGTAAACTGCTTTACTGCTTTCCTTAACATGTCATTCATATGCCATAAAACGAATCTAGGATTCAAATAGAAAGATCACCATATAACTGGTTGTATTCACTATTTTTACTTAGTGTCGGCTTAGACGAGTGGGTTACCCCGCTCACCAGTACGGCTGTGTACTGACCCACGTTTGTGGGCAATATTTCAGGTACGCAGGCGTAGTGGCGCTGCTTGGATATACGGGACAAGATGTATGAACTGTAAGTACTTTTGTGGGCTAGAAAAAAGAGCAAGAGAATTTCATCGTCTCCGTGGCATCGCCTTTGTGGCATTGCCTTCGGGAAATTTCATTTGGACCCTATCGTGAGCTTCGCTGCGTATACTCTGATGTGTGCTTGGTACACAAAACGTCTTCCGCTGTAACTTGGTTATTTCGATGATAACTTTGGTGTTTGACAACATCGCCTTGTACGAGCGCAACTCCAGGCTCGTATGGTATCACGTCCCGATGGGAACGATTGTCCTGCGGGAGAGCTGCAACATGGTGATTCACGTTCAGTAGGGACTATCTAGCTTGCGGGAGATTAGGACGTGACACTGGTAAACCATAGTAACTAGCACGCACTATGGTGGTCGTATCCGATGGTCGCTACCCCCGAGGTATGTCTATTGATGGAGTCCGAGGGTCGCTACCCCAGAGGTATGTCGGCTGATGATGTCCACTGACGAGCGCATGAGTTGTGAGGATTATATCGAGTAGCCTACCCTTGCCCATCCGTCAAAAAGTTGTCCTCGTTTGCATTCATATAGATTATCTTGTACAGCGTACTTATTTATTTTCAAATTATATGCATGTTTACTGTATTCAAGTTGGCTCACTTTTTTGTATCTTGTTACGTCCCTTTGAGGACCTGGTCCCCTGCCAGGTGTATCTGTTCTTGAGTATTTGTAGGAGCGCAGATCCGGATGGTTACGTATGATTCGAGGGTGTCTTCTCTTTGAGCCATGATTGATAGCTGGTGTTCTTATATTGTGTTTGTTGTGTTGTACTTATATTGTATTTACTTTTCCATTCGAGTTGGTAGTGGATTTGTTTCCACCCAACTATCATCCTTAGATACTTTTCTGGAGATCTAGTTTCATAGATACTGGTTAGTTATCTATAATTGATTTTTTGTGGATGAGATTTAGATTATACCCTATGACATATGTTATACCACTGTGGATTTGATATTCATATTACAGCATACGTATGGGTTTGGTTTCCATATATTAGAGTTGCCATACCCATGCGGCTGGCATGCTTACATGTCCTAGTCCTACGTATTTTTTGGACTGGGGCGTGACATATTTTTGTGGTGGCCCATGCAGGTCGAGAGAATATTGTCTCGGTTACGTTATTGTATCGAACAAGCTTGCACCTAGGAATAGAGTATAGGATCTCATCCACAATTGACTATGATTCGCTCTCCTTCCAATCCATTTTGTCTGAATAATTGCATCCTTCTTGATTCCTGTACTTCCCTAATAGTTCTTTGAGTATAGCCTTCTGCTAGAATATAGGAACCCCTATTGTTAGGATGATAAATATGGTAGCATACCTATTAAGAATACAACGAGAATATAGACACACCACTAAGTTTAGAATATCTAGTGAACCCTAGAATTCCTTATCTATAGAGTGGTTTACCATTACCCCTTGATGTATTATGAGGACTTGGGAGTAGTATAGATACTACTAGAGTTAGTTAGAAGTTTGACCATATTGCTTGACCCTAGTATTGAGGAACCAATAGAAATCCAAGGTTAAATATTAGGGCTAGACCTAACTCTTATGGTGAGATAATATTAGAACTATAAACTTAGATCATTGTCTTATTAGTAGCAGACATTACCTTAGGAAGCCAAGAGCAATGAACATAACATTTCTCTTGATCATAACTCGAACATAGCAACTAGCATACCACTCCTCCTTAGAAAACTACGATGCTATCTAGAGCCCCTATTTTAATTTCATATGTTGTTCCTCTGTGACCTTAACGTTCGCTAATTGAGCGATGACTAAATTTTGTTCCTCTATTCTTCATCTTTCAACTCGTGCCATCTGACACTTCTGATTATAGACCAAGTGAATTTATTCTATGTTAAGATATATATAGCTTGCTAGGATTTTGGTTGTTACTCTTGAATTTTTGAATTGTGTGCTTAGTAGTTAGAACTTGATGATTTAAGCTATTCTTGTAGATTGAGACCTGGTGCTTATCCTTTAGTTTTAAATCGCATAATATGTACCCCACCTCAATACGAGTTATATTCCCTTTCCCCTGAGACCAGTAACTGTTCCGTTCTTACTATTGACACTTGCACTAAGACTAAGACTTAAGACGACCATGACCTATGTAATGAAAGAGGATACCCTAATAAGTACCAAGATCTTTCCTCATATACCCTAATAAGAGTTTCTGTTTTATTTACATGTGCAAGGTTATTTTGCAGGATCCTCTTAAGACTGTCACAGTATTAGTTTAATTCTTTTAAGTTGGGTAGTATGCCTCACAACCTAGTACCACATAGTCCACTTGACCCATCGAGGTAGTGTAACTGAATGACATTAATTATATGCTAGCATAAGACGACAGTGTTTATTTAGACAATAGAATTTAGAGGTCCATGCCCCTATTTGGTCGACTAGCGACTTAGACAAGGAGTTGTATGACAACTGTGAAGATTGTATAGTCTTAACTTCTTGTGGACTTGAAATATGTTGTGACTTCTTCCATGATGATCTAGCGCATTTATATTTCATATACTACGTTGACTTATGCTGCTATTTTATAGCTTAGTTTTGCAAGCTTATTCTTTATCGAGCTTGTTCATGACATATGTATTATTGGGGAGGCCCACAATAATACATTTCAGAATCAGTGTATTACGGTCTGATCAACCATAATGCGCTTGATTCGCCCTTCGCAATAATACTTTACGTGGATTGAGATATATAGTTGACTAGTAGACACCAGTACTTGCCCTCTAGATATGTCTGAGTGGATCGTATCGGTTACATAGCTGAACTAATACGAGCATGCGAATAAGGAGTTACCAAAATATGATTTTAATCCACAACTGCCTTGACAATTCCCAATTGAATTCTTTAAACGCCATGATCCCGATACTTCTATTCTATTACCTCTCCCTTGAACTCTTTATTATTGATCTTCATCTTCCCTTATTTCAGAAAGATAAAACATCTTACTTGATATGAATTTGATATATAGATAGTACTAGATATACCCCACGGGCCAATCGCATTGTTTGGTGACTATCTTTTATAAAAATAACTAAGGGCATGTCATAGATGATATGTTTGGTGTTAAAAACTTTGAGGATTCAATAACATGATTAAATAATTTAGGGCATAGCTTTCTTAGATGTATAGCCTTAGATGATAGATGGGTAAATTAAAAGTTGGGTAGAAACCGCAATGTTCACTTGAGAGGAATTCTTTAGACTGTAATCAAGTGAGATTTGATAGAGAGAACCCTAACCTATTTTAATTTCGAGGACGAAATTGTTTTAAGTTGGGTAGATTGTAAACCCCCTGATTTTTCAGGAATTTTTAATTTGGTTTTTTTCACAATTTTCTATAATTTTTGGGGATTTAAACTAAGGTATTTGAATTTAAATGATTTTTAAATGTTGTTAATTAATAATAAAATATTATGAAAATAATATTTTCTGGTGTGAAATGAAAAACTAGACATAGGATAATTTTCCGAAAATTTATTGGACCCCAGAAGCATATTTAAAGCCCTAAAAACTAAGTTTATTTAAACCGAATTAAATCCTGAAATAAACCCGGTTCAATTGAACCAACCCAGACCCGGTTCAACTGAACCGAACCCAACCTTAGCAGGTCGGGTCGGATCTAAACCCGAGCCAAAACCCGACTACCCAAACCCACACTTAAACATTAGCGGATCGGGCCGGATTCATATTGAACCCGACCCGACCCAAACCCGTTAACCCAAATCGGAATCCTTATCGGATTTACTGTTCCGGCGCCCTATAAAGCGTCTCGAATTCAATGCCTCGCCTGAACCCTAGCCGTCTCCTTCGCCCGGACACACCCCGCAGCCCCGCTCCGCCTTCCCTCCTCTGCTCCGCTGCTACCGCCTTCATCTCGTCGCCGTCTCACCACCACCCTCCAGTCCCCGCTCGACGAAACCCTAGCCACCCCGCTTGCCTCCGTCTCCCTCTCCTCGCACCACCGTTGTCCCCCTTCCTGAGCCTCCGCCGTCCACTATAAGCCGCAGTAGACCCACAGAACCTCCGCCTCTACCCGGCCGCCTAAGCACCAGCCTTCTACGCCTCGAGCAGACGAGCCTCCGCCCCGAGCCGCCGTCCTCCGACGAATTCCCCAACCCCAGCCGCTGTGATCGGAACCCTTACCAGGACGCAGAACCCGGACACGGCATAACCCCGTGTCGGTGTGTCAAGACGACCCACGGACACGAAGAACCTCGTTCCACGGAGCCCTGTTCAGGTAACCCGTTCTCTCTCCTCGTTGCTTCGTTTCCTGTTCCGTCAGTTATGACGCATAGACTGTGTAACCCTCTCGATGCCCGTGCAACCCGTTCGGTGCACCGTGTCCTGTGGCGATCACGAACCGCGATCCAAAAACAGGAAAACCAACGCCCTGTTTTACCCTGGAACTGAGTGCGCCCCGACAAACGGGACGACTTGGTCGCGCGCGATCTTCACCGAAACGTGCGCGTCATTGATATGGACGTACGGGATTTTGCAGAAGTTGATTTGGATGTGCGTGCACACCGAAATCAACGCGTATCCGCCGACAACGTCCCGTATTCGCCTGTTCTGGAACACGTCGTAACTTTGTGTAAATACGTCGGATCGAAATGAAACTTGCGCCATCGGACTCGTAGCAATACGCTGGTCCTGTGACCCAAGTTTGGTTTGATTCTGAGAATGTCGACAAAATCGCGTATCGTGGGCCCCGTGGCTCCACGTGACGGGCGATTTTGTGATCAGTTCATCAAAATCCAATTCTGGAAGTTACGTTGGGTTCGTGTCATCGTTCTGGACTTGTTGATACTAAGTTTGACGAATTTGGAGACCATTGGTTCTGACATATTTTTTGGTACGAAGCGAGCCACACGTGGACCCCACTTTGATCCGAAATTACGGTTTTGCCCATGTGTCCAAATAGGACGAAAGGGAAGTGCTTTTTAGCTATTTTGCTTATTCTGGGAACATTGGTGATATTTATTTCAGCATCCGGAGATATTTGTTCTGAGACCGTAGCTTCTGATCATGTGTGCTTGACTTCTGGACAGTACACCTTGCAGCTTTCTTACCAGGCAAGATACCTTGCCAAATTGCTTACATTATTTTGCATGCTTAGTATATTTCTGTATATTTATTGTATTTCTATTTATTGCATGTGTAGTTCCTTTCAGTCATTACTATATATTAGATATGTTGACACTTAGTATCATAGAGGACAATCATTAGGCGTATGGGCTTTTAACCACTCTTGTAAACCATAGTAACTAGCACGCACTATGGTGGTCGGGTCCGATGGTCGCTACCCCCGAGGTATGTCGATTGATGGAGTCCGAGGGTCGCTACCCCAGAGGTATGTCGGCTGATGATGTCCACTGACGAGCGCATGAGTTGTGAGGATTAGATCGAGTAGCCTACCCTTGCCCATACGTCGAAAAGTTGTCCTCATTTGCATTCATATAGATTGTCTTGTACAGCGTACATATTTATTTTCAAATTATATGCATGTTTACTGTATTCAAGTTGGCTCACTTTTCTGTATCTTGTTACGTCCCTCTGAGGACCTGGTCCCCTGCCAGGTGTATCTGTTCTTGAGTATTTGTAGGAGCGCAGATCCGGATGGTTATATATGATTCGAGGGTGTCTTCTCTTCGAGCCGTGATTGATAGCTGGTATTCTTATATTGTGTTTTTTGTGTTGTACTTATATTGTATTTACTTTTCCATTCGAGATGGTAGTGGATTTGTTTCCACCCAACTATCATCCTTAGATACTTTTATGGAGATCTAGTTTCATAGATACTGGTTAGTTATCTATAATTAATTTTCTGTGGATGAGATTTAGATTATACCCTGTGACTTGTGACATATGTTATACCACTTTGGATGTGATATTCCTATTACAGCGTACGTATGGGTTTGGTTTCCATATATTGGAGTTGCCATACCCATGTGGCTGGCATGCTTACGTGTCCTAGTCCTACGTATTTTTGGGACTGGGACGTGACAATTGTCCACTGATGCTAAATTTCGAAGACTTAAAGAGAAGACAGAAGCAGGCATGCAGACGAGACTTCGCATACATGAGGACGGGACATTGAGGTGCAGAAATCGCCTATATGTTCCGAATGGAGAATTGAGACATAAGTTGATGACTGAAGCACATAGCTCTATGTACTCTATTCATCCAGGAGGAACAAAGATGTACCGAGATTTAAGGTAGTATTATTGGTGGCATAGAATGAAGAGAGAGATTGCACGGTTTGTGGCAAAATGTTTAGTCTGCCAGCAAGTAAAAGCCGAGCATCAAAGAACTGTTGGTATGTTGCAGCCGCTTCCCATACCCGAATGGAAGTGGGAATATATCACTATGGATTTCGTTACAGGATTTCCAAGAAGTCCCAGTAAAAAAGATGCAGTATGGGTTATCGTGGATCGACTCACTAAATCGGCACATTTCTTGCCATTTAGAGTTGGACAGTCCACGGAAGTACTAGACGACATGTATATACGCCAAATCATAAGATTACATGGAGTACCGGTTAGTATTATGTCGGATCGTGATTCGAGATTTACATCTCATTTTTGGCGAAGCATGCAAGAAAGTCTTGACACCCGACTCAAGTTCAGCATTGCTTACCATCCACAAACAGATGGCCAATCAGAGCGCACGATTCAGATCTTGGAGGATATGTTGTGATCGTGTATGTTAGACTTCGGAGGATCTTGGGAAGATCATTTGCACTTGGTGGAATTCTCTTATAACAATCCAGATGGCACCATTTGAGGCATTGTACGGTAGAAAGTGCATATCGCCGATATGCTGGAGTGACGTTAGCGAGCGTCAAATACTGGGTCCAGAGTTGGTAATGCAGACCGTTGAGAAGGTGAAGCAAATTTAGAATCATCTTCGTGCAGCTCAGGACAGACAGAATCATTGGACTGATACACACAGACGTCCCCTGGATTTCAAAGAAGGAGAGCACGTATTCTTGAGGATTTCACCTACTCGAGGTACTATTCGATTTGGGAGCAGAGACAAGTTGAGCCCAAGGTACATTGGGCCATTTGATATTTTGGAACGCATTGGTGAGGTGGCTTATCGTCTTGTATTACCTCCATCTTTAGAGGAAGTGCATAATGTATTCCATGTCTTACAGCTGAGAAGGTACGTGACTGACCCAAGTCATGTAGTCGATCATTCTGAGATTGCAGTGGGCCCTAGCTTGAGATAAGAAGAACAGCCAGTTGGCATACTCGACATCAGTGAGAAGACATTGCGAGGTCAGACGATTAGACTAGTTCGGGTAGCTTGGAAATATCACTCTCCTGGTGAATCTACCTAGGAACGAGGGGATATCATGCGCCAGCGGTATCCTCACCTATTCACAGATGCAGGTATAACCTAAGCATTTCTTGTAGTTTTCATAAGTTTCATTTTTCCTTTAGTAGTTTATTCTTTGATTGCGAGGACGCAATCCACTTAAGGGGGGTAGATTGTAATCACCTGTATTTTTCAGAAATTTAAAAATAAATTTTCAGAAATTTATGAATTTTTCTGTAATTTTTTAACTAAATAAAACCAGGGTATTTTGAAATTAAATAATTTTTTAAATAATGTTAATCAATATTAAAATTTTATGAGAATAATATTTTCAGATGTAAAATAAAAAATTAGACATAGGATAATTTTTCGAGAATTTATTGGACCCCGGAAATAATTTTAAATACCTAAAAACTAATTATTTATTCAACCAATTTAAACCCTAAAATAAACCCGGTTTATTGGTGAACCAAACCGAACCGAACCATGCTGAACCAGAGCCTGAACCGAACCCAATTCCTAGCGGGTCGGATCGGATCCGAAACCAAAACCCAACCCGTTAACCCTAAACCCTAAACCAATTTCACCTCGACCCCGTAGCTTCCCGGCGGCCATTTCCGCCGCCGTGGCCCACCGACGACCCCTCGGTTCGCCTCCCCTGCAACTGCTTCCGCGATGCCCGACTTCTCCGGCTGTAACCGCCGCCGCAGCCTCCATTCAGATCTCCCACAGCCGGCTGCGGCTTCGCCTCCACAACGCCCAGCACCGCCAGCCTCTTCACCTTCAACTTCCCTAACCCGCCGGCCGACGGCCCGATCTTCCCCGCTACCTATATAAACCTTCGCCCAACCCCCTTCTCCGTCGCTGTCTTCTCCGTCACCACCAACCTAGCCTCCGCCATCCCCCACGAGCAACCTCGAGCGACCCCGGCCGCCTCGACCCAGCAGCTTCCGACGAGCCCGACGACCCACAGCAGCAGAACCCTCCACCCCTAGCCGACTAGCCGCCACCGAGACCAGCACCTCTCTGCCCTGAGTCTCCGACCAGAACCCTGCTCCTCCTCCGGTGATGCACCACCTCGCCAGAGCGTCGTCGTGCCCCTCGCCGGAGCCCCAGCCGCAGCGCTGTGCAGGAAACCCTAGCCCCGCCGCCGTATCGTGTTGCGTTGCCTCGCGGACACGAGGAATCCCAGTTTCTATTCAGGTAGCCTTTTCTCTCTCCTTGTTGCCCCGTTTCTTATTTCGTCTGTTGTGATGCGAACCCTGCGTGACCCTCTCGATACCCGTGCAACCCGCTCGGTGTATCGAGTCCTATTGGGATCGCGAACTGCGATCCAAAATCAGGAAAATAAAACCATATTTTTTGCGGAACTGAGTGCGCCCTGCCAAACGGGACGACTTGGTCACGTGTGAACTTTACCAAAAGTTGTGCGCCGATGATACGGACGTGTAGGATTTCGCGGAAATTGATTTGGATGAGCGTGCACACCGGAATCAACGCGTATCCGTTGACAACGCCCCGTATCGTCCATGTTCTAGAACACGTTGTAACTTTGTGTATACACGTTGGATTGAAACAAAACTTGCGCCATCGGACTCGTAATAATACGCTGGTCCTGTGACCCAAGTTTGGTTCGATTCTGAGAATGTTGACAAAATCGCGTATCGTGGGCCCCACGGCTCTACTTGACGGGCAATTTTGTTATCGGCTCATCGGAATCCAATTCTGGAAATTCTGTTGGGTTCGTATCATCGTTCTGGACTTTTTGACACTAAGTTTGACAATTTTGGAAGACTTTGTCTTTGACACGTTTTTCGGTACGAAGTGGGCCACATGTGGACCTCGCTTTGACCAAAAACTGTCATTTTTGCCCCTGTGTCCAAATTGGACTCAAGGATAGGCGTTTCTAGCTATTTGATAGTGATATTTATTACAGCTTTTGGAAAAGTACCTGCAGAATTCGTTGATACAGGAACATCTATTGGTATTCAAACCCGAGGCAAGTGTACCTTGCCAACCTTGTAGTTCTTATTACATAGTATTTCCTTAATATATTTATGTTGTACATGCTTAACCTAGGACCATGTGACTTTACTTAGCGTCCGATTAATATTCGGGTGCCAACACCGTACAATCAAGTTGGCACCAGAGAATAGAGGACAATCTTCTCAAAGCGATCAAGTTGGCCAGCATAATTCAAGGTTCCGGCGTGATAACATCCCACCTCCGCCACAGTTCACTCCACAGATGCCTGTTTTTCCACCAAGGCAAGCCATGGACGGGCAACAGATGTTTCAAATATTTTATGCCATGATGCAAGCCCAACAGCAGGTTCAACAAGAGGCTCAGCGTCATGAGGCAGAGTATTTGAGAACCAGCCTAGTAACCGCATTTGAGCAGGCGAACCCACCAGCTAGGCAAACAGTGACGGGATCTATCACTGATTTCCGTCAGCTCAAGCCCCGTACCTTCTCTGGCAAGAGGGGCCAACTGAAGTTCACGAGTGGCTCACGAATACACAACACCAGTTGGAAGCAGCTGAACTTCTGAGGGAGAGATGGATGACTGCTGTCAGGATGCAGTTGACTGACAATGCACATTATTGGTGGCTATCAAAAGAGAGGAGGCTTGGACATTACCTAGTCACTTGGGAAGAGTTCTCCAGACTCTTCCAAGAGATGTATATCCCAGCTGTTGCTCGGTCGGAACTCCGAGACAAGTTCAACCGCCTTATCCAAGGCACTATGTCGGTGGAAGAGTACAATGCTGAGTTTATTCGACTAAGTCGCTTTGTCCCTTCTCTAATTCCTACCGAAGAAAAGAAGACGGAGAAGTTCTTCGACGGACTCAGGTTTGAGCTCCAGAGGTTGATCAGATTTATTGCACATATATCATACACAGACGTCCTTGCTGCAGCACAACGCATGGAGCGCGTCACTAGGAGGGAGTCAGGTCTGAAGCGGCCCTTCACATCAGCACCATCCAGAGCATCACAGGGGGAGTCTGCAAAGCAATCTTAGAAGAATCTACCTCAGAGAGCAGCACCATGAGCCCTATCCCTTCCTACTTGTCACTACTGTGGCAACGTAGGTCATATAGAGAGGGAGTGCAGACGCAAGTTAGGGCTATGCCTGATTTGCGGATCCAACCAGCATCCAGCCAAGGACTGCTCTGAGCGCCGAGAGAGAGCACCAAATCGACCAGCTTTACCAGCACCAAAGCCAGCTTATCCAGCATTGGGAGCACCACAGGCAGGAGTTAGAGGAGTCAGACCACCAGCTCCAGGAGGATATCAGCAGAGACCACCACTGGCACCACAGGCAGCACTATTTCAGCAGGCTCGTCAGCAGAGAGGTCCAGCTCAGGGACAAGGACAAGCTTTTGTATTGGCTGTTGAGGAGGAAGCTACTGCAGGAGAGGTTATAGCAGGTACTATATTAGAAGCTTCATTACTTGTTGTAGCTTTATTTGATTCTAGATTATCGCATTCATTCATAGCTGCTAGCTTCGTAGCCACCCATAGAGTAGCTACCGCACCTCTCCCGAAGACAAAAAGAATTCTTACGGGAGGTGGAATTATCCCAGCTAGTGACATCTGTAGATCTTGTTCGGTAGTAGTCTGTGGAAGAGAGATGCGAGCTCAATTTCTGATCTTTTCTATACCGGATTATGATGTTGTACTTGGTATGGACTGGTTAAGTCAGTACCATGCGACTCTTGATTGCCGGCTTGGAAAGGTTATATTTAGACCTCCTGGTCATTCAGAGTTTGAGTTTCTTCGGGGAGTTATAGAGCAAGGTGTTCAGCCTACTCTTAGGGTACTATCTGTAGAAGGGGAGACAGGTTACCCAAGAGTCATATCAGAGTTTGTGGATGTATTTCCTGATGATCTTCGAGGTTTACCACCTGATCGGGAAATAGAATGTAACACATTATAATCTCGGCCAAGCGCCGCCTGTAACACATATTCAATATCAATAAAAGTGCTCGTTCTACTTTAACTTGTGTTATTCAATGCTTCCGCTATTGTCGACTCAGTGAACTTGTTACCAAATCGCCTATGCATTATGATTCTGCTGCACTCGGACAATCTGTGCAATCTTGTGGCTTAGACCTCCGACCGCCAGCCAATGAACCACAGCCTTGCACGGGCGCGGCTTACGCTCGTGCGGTATCATGTCCGGATGGGTCAAACGATCGTTTCGCGGGAGCGCTGGCACGGTGATTCTCGCCTAGCGGGGATGGCCAATTAGCCTGCGGGAGATCGAGGCGTGACACCCTTCGTCGACCCCTCCCTCAGGCTCCCCTCCCCCCCCCCCCCCCCCCCCCCGCTCTCGGTAAATCTTAACCCTGATCCGAAAATAGCTAGGACACACACACAGATGACACAACCAGGACACATGGACAGACACACACACATGACACAACCCTAATCCTAACACATATGATACATGGACTGACACATACACATGACACAATCCTAACCCTGACACATGGACAAACACAATCCTAATCCTGACACATATGGTACACCCATGTGTTTAATGGTATTTGTTATGACTTGAATATCATGCTCAAGTCTCTTCCTCTATGTGATTACTTGTGTGGACCACCACCCTAATATTTTGGTCTGTCAAAGAAGTATGGTGTATCCTGTAAGGGACGAGCAATATAGAGGCTAGTACATGTGTGTGTGCAGATATTGCAATGATAGATACCTGGGTTTCAAACACGTATTGGTGTGGTTATATGAATGTAGGTATTTATGGGTATGAGAATTTGGGTGTTTAAAAGTGGTGTATCAATGCCTTATGGTAATATAGATGTGAGGGTGTTCTTTTGTGCACTTTTGTTCCAGGTTAAATATGATAGATATATGGGTGTTTAGATCAGCTGTAATCAGTGAGTGTTTCAGGTTTAGTTGGGACTGCAGGTGAGAGGGTTTTGCAGGTGAGAGGGTTTCTGATCAGTCCAAGGCAAGGGTAAGATTGTGACTAGTGAGTTAGGAGGGTAGTAAGTATCTAAAATAGTATACTAAGGTAATGAGTTAGGACAAGGTATTATGATATATAGTTAGTATCATAGGTAATAAAGTTAGTGCTAGTTATGAGTATCAAGATACTTGATTAAAGGCTTATCTAGTGTTGTTAGTTGGTAATAGGTAGTGAGGCATATAGCTAAGATATGGGGTATCTCAAGGTAATTGGTAAATATTGTGATATGGGCTAAGATACCGTGGTACAGGGTAAGGTAATTGGTTATATGCCAAGGTATTACTAGGTATTATAGGTAATAGTATATATTAAGATAAAATAAGCTGGAAACCTACTAGTATGGCCTAGAAACCTTATATTGACTTGATATTAGCTAGTATTAGCTAGTTTGACCTTGTAGGCGAACTAACGAAGTATTTTGGAAACTGAAAAGTAAGTATTGACCAAGTTTGACTCTAAAAACCCAGTTTTGACTTAGAAACCTCTTTTAGAGTTAGTTGAGCTTATTATTGATTCTAAAACACCCCCCTCCTTCGGCTCTCCTCTTCTCCTAGGCCAAAATTATTAGGACTTGTTTCGTCGTGTTATCGAATTATTATTGTAGGGCAAAATTATTTTGAGACAGATATGGATATTTGGTTAAAGTATTATTGTGATGTGTTAGTATAGAGCGTAAGGTAGAGCCAAAGGTCTCATGGCTTTTAGGTTTATTTACCTATTTCTTATTAAGTTTTACGCATCATAATTCGAATACTAACGATATGACCTATATACTAACTTTGATGAACATTTGGATAATTTACTTGAACGATATTTATTCATCTTTGCAGAAGTATCTAGAAATGGATCTGAATTACTACATGCATCATCGTTCGTGGATGTACAACTGTCATCCTGATGACATGTGCGGTGTGCGGGATGAATACATAGAGGGAGTAGAACAGTTCTTGCAGTTCGTCAAGGCGTTCCCTGAGTACATGGACGGCACAAAAATTAAGTGTCCGTGTGTGAAATATTATAACTTGAAATATCATCCTGAAGTGGATGTGACATATCATTTGTACTCGAGGTATTTTACTCTGAATTACTATCAGTGGACCTCATACGGAGAGCTTGTGTCTTTAGCATCAGAGCTGGAGCCTTATTTAGAGCCATATATGGGTGTCCACGACCATGCTGATTATGACGACGGGTGCGTAAACATGGTTTTCGATGCTGAGGGGCCTAGTTTTGATCCGAAAAATTATGATGCAGCTGAGGAGGCACTGAATGCCGATGCTGTAAAGTTTATGGAGTTACTGAAGAACGCAAGAACTCTATTATATTCTGGTTGTGAGGATCATTCACCGTTGGAGGTGGTTACAAGACTGTTGAGCATTAAGTCCGATTTTAACATGTCGTAAGAATGATACAACCGACTGATGGAGTTGATTATAGAGATCTCGTCGGCGGGTGCTAAGTTACCTAAAGACTTTTACCCGTCTAAGAGGATGGTGAGATCGCTCTGGATGGGATACGAGAAAATTAATGCATGTCATAATGGGTCCATGTTGTACTATAAATACGACAAGGATGAAGATGTGTACAGGTTTTTTGGTATTGATCGTTACAAGGCAACTGGTACAGGAAGGTCTGTCGGTACAAGAAAGTCGACCGATTCGATGCACTACTTGCCTTTAACGTCGCGGTTGCAGATGTTGTTTATGGTGAAGGAGACTGCCAAAAACATGATTTGGCACAGACGATAAATAATTGAAGGAGTGTTGGATCACCCATCCGATGGAGAAGCATGGAAGAACTTCGATCGAGAGTATCCCGATTTTGCTTTGGATCCGCGTAATGTAAGATTGGGGCTTTCCTCCGACGGTTTATCCTATTCGGACTTTCGGGCTCTCAGTATTAGTGTTGGCCTATGATCATCACCCCATACAACCTACCACCTTAGATGTTCATGAAGACTCCGGTTATGTGTTTAACCGTCATTATTTTGGGTCCGAACAATCCGAAGAGGAACATCGATGTGTACTTGCAATCGTTGATAGATGAGTTAAATTAGCTGTGGGAAGTAGGCGCCAACACTACGATATTTCAAAAAAGTAGAATTTTCAGATGAGGGCAGTACTTATGTGGACCATCAACGACTTTTTGGCTTATGGCATATTATCATGATGGAGCACTCACGGTCGTCTCTCATGTTCGTATTGTTTAGACCGCACTAAGGCTTTCATTTAAAACAAGGAGGAAAACCGTGCTTCTTCGATTGTCATCAACAATTTTTGTTATCGGATCATCCGTTCCGGAGGAACAGGAATGCATTTCGTGCCCGCGTTATGGAGAAGACAAATCCACCTCCAAGGTGGCCCGGAGACACGATATGGGAAAGATTTACCAAGTGCTATCGAAGAGCATACTAAGGGGTACAAGTGCGATGGATTTGGTCACACTCATAACTGGACGAAAAGGAGCATATTCTAGGATCTTCCATATTGGAGAACCAATCTGACCAAACATAACCTTGATGCCATGCATATCGAGAAGAATGTGTTTGAAAACATAATTAATACCATGATGGACATAAAGGGGAAGATGAAAGACAATCCCAAGGCCAGGTTGAACTGAACCACCGAAGGAGAAAGGTAAAAAATAAGGCACGGGTCGAGGGTTCTATTTGTGAAGCCTATGTTCATGAGGAGATTACAAACTTTTGGTCGATGTATTTCAAGCCGCATGTCACTACAAGAAAAATGGACTCTCTTGACTGTCGATTTCTTCAATTGATGTTTGGCCAAACCCGTCAAGGAAAGCAATTATCTTGACGGTTTAGACATACGTCAAGAAAATATCCTTTTTTCTGTTAAGTAATAAAATTTGACCATATTCCTTGACAGTTTTAGATGAAGCGTCAAAAAAATCTATTACATTACTTGACGGTTTGCTAATAATTGTCAAGTAATGCATGTGGAAAAAATTGTCGCACATATTTCAAATGATATTTTCGTAAAAAAATTTAAATATTTTTTACTGTAGGTTCTATGTTGATGGTTCCATGATCAATTTAATCACTGCTGCTCAGATCATTTTTCTCATTTCTCTCCCGAGCGTCTCCTCTCTCCGTCCTTTCTCCATTTCTCCACATGGCTGCTCTCCTCTGCTACCTTCTATCCCTTCTTCCCAAACTCTCCATTAAAATCCTAGCCTATTTCGACCCTTCTCCTTCCACCACCGCAGCTTCCTCTCCTTTTTCTCCAAACCCTAGACCTCTGCCTCCTCTCTCGCTTCCCCTACTGCATCGGGAGCTCGGAAAGGTTGTATCCCGATCGATTGCTTCGGGAGCTCGGAAAGGGTGGCTCGCCGGAGGCTCGGGTGTCAAGATCTGCCGCGAGGGAAGACAAACGAATGTCGGAATGAGGCTAGATTGTCGAGCTCTGTCGAGATCTGGGAGGCTACCAATGACTCCAGGCGGCCACGTGCAGAGTCTTTGGCTGGGGTTGCACGAGTCGGGTCGAGATAGAGGCGAATCCGGAGGGCTGGGTTTTCGGCTCCAACAGATCGGCCTAGTCGGTCACTCAGATCTGGAGGAAAGGCGGTAATGGGGCCTCACAACTGATCTTCTGCTGGAGGGAGGCTGCTTGGAAGTCGGGATATGCTCGTCGGGGAGGAGGAGACAGCACGATGAAATGTTAGGTTAGTATTAGGGTTTTGATTATTGTGTTGGGTATTGATTTGGGATTTGTGTCCTAGTGTCGGACACAACAAGGATGGGGTTTGTGTCCTCTGTTAGATTTTGTCGATTCGAAAGTGTCGTATAGGACACGGTGGATGTTGTACTGCTGGTGTATAAACTCCTAGCTCGTCTCCTCTCCAAGTGCCCCTTCCTTCGCGGCATCACCCTCAGGTACTGCCCCTCCCTGGATTCCCACGACATCTCGTTCGAGACCCTCTCCGAGGTGTCGAGCAGCTGCTTCCCCGACCTCTAGTCGGTCCGATACCCTCTCCGAGGTAACTCAAGACGCAAATTATTTAATTGGAAATTAAATTTATAGCTTCTTATTTTGAGAATACTGTAAGCTTAAGAAACTAATGTTACAAAAATTTAAAATTAAATTGGCATGACATGTTAATAACTATTGATAAGCTTTCATTTTGTTAATGTCTAACCTGAACATGGAATCTACTAATGGATGATA
This sequence comes from Iris macrosiphon, assembly GCA_036927795.1. Lineage (NCBI taxonomy): Eukaryota > Viridiplantae > Streptophyta > Magnoliopsida > Asparagales > Iridaceae > Iris > Iris macrosiphon. The sequence goes on along the minus strand of JAYESA010000013.1, from coordinate 160,119,204 downwards.
AATATTTTCAGTTCCAAGATTTTAGTTAGCATGCAACTCCAATATTCATTTGTGATAAATAGATCTATTATTTTTTCTGTGACTTCCTCTTAGAACTTCTTTATATGCTAATCTGTGTCTTGTATATTTAGGAAATTTTCTAATTCATTTGGCATTTTAGGTATGCTCTTATCATTATGAGATAGTATTAGAAAGTTTGAGAGTGTTTCAAGTCTTTTATGACCCAGAACTAGTAAAAATTGGCTGAAACTAGAGCTACATAAACAATTGGAAGCTTGAGGGTCCCGACTAAAGGATACTTTTTGGCTTTTAGTTGAGATCATATACTCAGTACTAAAGGATATTGGTTGCACAGTGTTATGGTATTAATGTGCTGCATATTACTTCTAAGTCCCGACTTCTCTTGACTAAAGTACTTTCTTATTTTCTTCTAATTACCTATAAAGCAAATAAAAAAAATCGGTTGTAGGCTCTGGTCACGTTGCTACTATAGCCTGCAAAGGTTTTTTTCTTTTACTTTGTTATATGGTTGTGGACAACAGATAATAATGGAGCATTATAGGTCTCTTATCTGTTGGTTGGAAATTCAGATTGAAGAATAACTTAAAAGTTATAGTAGTAACCAATGCCTTCTTTTGGAAAGGGTTTTGTTTGTATGAGCACCATAGGTGGTACTCTTACAGTAGATGAACATAAAAAAACGGGTATGCCTTTTAGATTTCAAAAAAAGTTTTGTTAAGGTATTAACAAGATAAGAGAGACGGGTGCAAACACGCAAAATCTATGATGCAAGAAAAAGATCAAAGTGTCAACATACTAGGTTTATAGGAAATTCACCACTATAGAGTGGTTTCAAGATTGTAAAATTATTTAGATGCCATTTTGCTAAACTTTTCTGAGTAATTTAAGGAGGTAGGAAGAAAACAGAATGAGAGGTTTTAATATATAAAATGAGTATAGGAAACATAGTTTTAGCATAGTCGTATCCACCAATTGGCTCCAAGATCCTATAGTTTTCACCTTTAACCATGAAGATAATTAGGAAACGAGTACTTTTATTAAATGTCAAGTTGGGAATCAGAGTTAGTACAAAGGTAAAAAACTGATAAGATCAATTAAAAGGGCAATCTCTTTAGGATGCATGCTACCAAGCATGGCCATACAAATTTTAGTTATCTAGCATGATGGAAGTAGGCAGACTTGTTTGGGCTGACTAAAGCACTTTAAATTAAAATTTGTTATATCTTCCTCTGAATGTATCACTTAAGAGGTAAGTGTATCTGAATTTTTCATTCATTAAATCTTTATATAGATGTTCTTTTATATTTTATGGCTAATAACACTAAAAATTATAGGAATTGTCCGAAACAAAAAAAACTGATACTCGAATCCAAAACAGTCGATACTATCGATACCACCGATCTTGGTACCCATAGGAACGGTTCGATACCGATTTCGATACTGCGAACCTTGTCTTGAAGTCGATGTATTATGGTTCATGACACTTACCAGGGGCTGATATTTTATCATTACATTTTTTAGAACTTCAGAAGTTTTTATACTGTTATTAACCAACAAGTTCATGTTACTGGCTTTATTTCCAAAGAAACATGACTTGGCCTTAGAGAGCAATAATTTATTTCCATATTTATATTCTTTATTTCATGGCGCGGATATTACTATTTACTCCACATTTAATCAAACTTTATACTGGCAAGATACTACTTATAGAAGCATTGAGAGTTTAACATCTTGGCATCTAAAGGTTCTTTATACCATTCTGATTATATTTAAATTTTGGTTTGTGTTTTTGTTAATGAATAAAAAATAATAAACTAAATAGTGGTTCCATAGTACCTTAAGAACATTGCTAGTATAATTTATTAACCATCTTTGTTCTCTTTATAAAATTTGGGTAAAAAAGGAGAGGCTATCACATTAGGCAAGACTCACCTATAATTATTTTATAGTTGTTGAAAGGTGCCTATTATAAATATTGCCAATCTTGAATGTCCTATTTGATGGTGTAGATCTAGTGCCTCACTGATCAGTCGTTTAGTGGTTGGTTTGGACTAGCGAGCTACCTTCATGGTGTTATTCGTGTTTGGATTTCTTAGCCATTCCCACATTAATGAAACTTGACGACATTTATTTTGGTAATTATAGTGAATTATTTGAGGATAAGCTTTAAAAGATATCTTTATAGATATTCATTGAAATATAAAGTGTTAAAGAAGTATAATTTTCTTTCTTTACTATTAGCTTTTGGGAAAATGTCAATCACTTCTACCTAATGAAGTTTGATTACATCTTTTTGACACCGTTTCTTTTTGTAATTTCTTGGATGTTTCTTACTTTTGATTATTTGGGGATAACCTTCAAGTCGATATCGAGCACTCTTGTATTGGTTTATAGATAGTCAATGAAGTATAAGTGTAAAATCAGGATAGTTTTCTTTCTTTACTCTTGGTTTTCCGGAATATGGCTTTGTCTATGAGAACATGGTTGGCTGAGATGACACCAATCAAGATACTGATTCCGATACTGCAAAATAACCTTGATCCAAACCCAATCGGCACACAACTGAGACATGACATTGAGATATAATAGAGCCTCTCAAATTTAAGGAAAAGAATGTGTCTATATGCCATATACTAATATGGTACTATATTGAAAAAATGGTTAGGCACAATAGTTATGCCAGTCAAGTCCACATGTACCTCAGTTACATCAAAGCACTAGGCACTAACTTCCACCCTCTTTCATGAGGTCTCTGACCCTAGCTCGGTCGTGAGAGTTCTTAATATGACAAAAACATAGAGTTTTAATATGATCAAAAAAATTGACCAGCAGGAAAGACTAATACAGGCACTACTTAACTCAGTAATGAGGAAATTTTGTAGTTGTCATTCTAATTTCCAATCTCTTTATACATTTATTTACTCCTTTGATTTTTTACACTTTTTTCTTCATGAAGCGTTATGTCATGGGAAAAAGTAAATTAGCAAATATCATTGTTGTAAATGTATATATGTATCAATAGTCTTTTCATATTCCAAATGTTTTCGTTTGGTTTTAAATTCAGACGATACTAAATGTTGCTAGGTTGAAAAGCTATTTAAATTTGCTGTAAGAAAACTAACAAATTTAATACACACAGTCAACGCATCCATAATTAACAAAGACAATAACAAAGCCTTCATCTCTACTTTATATTGCCCAGACATGTGCAAGATTATTAGTATGGTTTTTGTTTGAATAGATATGATATCTTAGTGAGGCTTGAAAATTGAATAATTATTTTTTTGATATGCATGGAATGCAGGACATCCATCTAGTATACGATCGTCATATTTTAAGGAATAATAAAATAATAGATACCCATCTTGAGGTGCCTCCCTATCTCTCTGTCTCTTTATCTTTGGTTGTGATTACTTTAACATACTAATGGCTGATATAAAATTGGTCGACAGCTTCCAGGTTAACAGCAGGGACATTATATGCAATCAGAGAGTATGGAAATCATTCCTTAAATTACACGATATAATATAGGGTCTGGAGAAGTTACACGATATAAATTATACGATAAAGCCTAGGTTAACACCCAATACCTTATAATATTTCGGCTTATAATAATATATTACACTAATATCTTACCCAATTCTAATACCTAGTCCTATATTTCAATATCTTGCCATAACTTGGTACCTTGAGATACCAACTCCTATTACCAAAGATATCCAAATCCTAGTCTTGACACTTATTCACACTTGGCACTAGATATGAGACACTCACTTACATGCGACACATACACAAATCTCAACCTCAGATTTTCCCTACATGTTGTTGTGTAATTGGTATTGTTGATACATCTGCCCACTTACTGTCACACTTGTAGTCATCTTACTCAATGAAATCTAAAACCATTACTCACCTAGTATACACATACTTGAGCACTCGAGTACACTCTCAAGACACGCACTCTTAACATATCTCGACTGCAAGTTATATGCAACATCTGCACACAAAATGTTGTTGCCAATAACAACTGTAGTACTAACAATTTCAGATTCTTGGTATACATATAACACACAATTTCTAACTACTGCTGCTTAAACCCTCAATCCAGACACACACACACACACTGCATAGGCAAACACATACACACACTGGCAACTAGTACTGCCCTTGAAGACCCAACTGTGCACTGCACCTTGCAATGCACACCCACTATTCTGCACAGCAGAATAATGCCTGCACCAAACAAGGCCTCAACCTCAGTCCCCAACAACTGCACATCTGTGTGCTGAACCAATGCACACAGTCACATACATATACCCATTGATACCCTTGGTATTAGACATATGCACAGGTCTGGTACACTCCCTTGATACTCTAATAACCACCAACACAACCCACAGATGCTTGTGCAACCAATGCACAACAGGCCTTCACCGCCCTCTCATCCAATCACACACACATACACACTCTACCCATCTCATTCACACTAACACAAGCACACTTATACTTATCATTCTTTTCCTTCCTATAACAACACACCCAATGCATCAAAAATACTATACCATACACACTAAAAGATATACCAACCCTAACACTACCATGTATCAAACACTTGGTGTGCCTAATGGTACACATTCAAGTATTTCACCAAGATACACTACCAATAATCCACACCATCATGATACTAACCTCCAATTCACATGGAACACATATAATATATAATTATGATATATATCACTAATATAGCTAATTACAATGTATTAAAAGAGAAATGACACACAAGGACACCAATACATAGAAATATCCAAATCTACCATCTCGTATCATGGTGTATCGTGATACGGGCTATCCGTATCAATTATAGACACAGGGACACCCCCTCAAGCCTACTTAGAAACAAATAGAACATTGGAACATATGATAAGTATTGAAATCGAACATTTAAGAACTCATGACCATTCTTAAGTGTATCCAACTTGGATATGAGATGGTTGAGCCATGCTCTATTTAACTATCTGATCAAATATTGATTTAATTTCTCCTTCAAATTGTGTTCCTTTACTATTAGTTCTTATATGTGTCATTTTTGTGTATACATTAAGTAGAACTAGACTATTTTACAGTAGAGGTGCTACCCATATCATGACATCCAGCTCCCTATTTTTGAATTTACCTTCATTATCTGTTTACATAAATTATTTAAGCTTTTTGGGTGAATAATTACATTTGAAATGAGAAACATATAGAAATTTTAAGCTAATAAAATAATATTCATGCTCTACAATGCTATCAAAACTTCCTAGATTTATTTTCTAGTACCTGATTTTTTATTATCCAACTTGATTTATTTTTGCAGAAAAGTAATAAAAAAGAGTGTCAATCTAGAGAGGAATAAAGATCACTATGTCTGTGGAGGATCCTCTTCTTCTAGTTAGAATTGTATGTATTTTCTAACTATAACATCTTAGTTGAGATTTAAGTGATAATGTGGTTGTTTTCTATAGCCTCTCTAACTCAATATGTTTTGACTTGATATATTCAAGAACTAGGACACTCATTATCCTCAAACTGTAGTTTTGACTCGATAGGGTTTTAATGACATAGTTTGGGAAAGCTATTGGAGAGAAGTGAAAGTCTCTCTCTGAATATGTAGTGAGAGTTCTATAAGATCGAGACAATAAGCTTAACTGGTTATATATATGCAGGGATCTGTCAAATGTAGGGTGCTGGGAGAGGCCACCATCAACTTGGCATACTATTTTGAGGTGCTCAAACCTTCATATGTTTCTCTATCGCTACAGGGATTCATTTCTTGATCCATCCTTCATTTTTGTTTTAGGTATTATATTAGGTCTGTTGATGCTTTTTTTTCATATGCAATGTCTTGAACTACTCGTGTGCACTAGGATATTATGAAATAGCAATTCAGATCTTCATGTACAATAAGTAGATTACTTCTTCTAGTGCCAATACTTTCTTGGTAACGACGGATTATTTGTTGTTCAAACCATACACCCTATTTTACATGTAAATGTTTATTTGGTTCTTTTGAGATAAGTGAAAGGCATATAGAGAAGTCTTGACCATAGCCTTTTAATTTGTTGATTCTTTTTAATCATGCAATCTTTACATGTATGGAAGCTATAAAACTTTGGCAATATAATGACATAATCTTTCCTATTTTTCTTATTCTCTCAGGAACTATATGGAAAATGAAGAATGGACTGTGATGGAATGTACTTGGGCTCAGCTATTTTGTTATATAATTAGGAAAGGCGCCATGTATTTTGTATGTATATGTTTTGTATGTTTAAGATAACGTACACGACCATATATTTTTGTTATTTGGATATGTGGTTGGATCTTTGTAATGTACAAAAGCGTATTTGTTAATACAAAAATTATGTATATTATAGTTCTTTGATGTTTGTGGTGTTCTTGATTATATTGATATTATATGTATTTGGTAACTAGCAAAGGGGAGCATATAATATATAATTATAAATTGAATTTTGATTAAACAAAAATCAGCTTATCTTGACGGTTATAAAATGTCAAGAAATATCTAAATTTTGCTACAAAATATTATTTCTTGACGATTTTTTAAACATCAAGAAAGGTTTTCCTTGACGGTTTTTTCCAGTCAAGAAAGGGCTTTCTTGACGGCCATTACCCGTCATCTAGGCCCTAGTCAAGAAAAGTTTTTATTTATCTTGACGGATTTCTGGCTATGTTTTCTTGACAGTTTAAAACCGTCAAGACAGTTTTCTTACTTGACAGTTCTAAACCGTCAAGAAAACTAATCCAGAAACCGTCAAAAAAAATTGAGACTTTTCTTGACTATGGCCTAGATGAAGGATCCAAAACCGTCAAGAAAACCCTATCTTGACGGAGAAAAACCGTTTAAAAAAGTCATATTTCCTGTAGTGTGTTGCTATTAATAGAACAAGAGTTCCTAGAAACGACGACGGATATCAGGAATCTAATGATGCAATACTGAAAGTATTCAATGCTTTCAGTAAGCCCTCGAGCAAAATGAATAAGAGATATCTGAATGACGATGAGCTAAGGGCTGCTCAGTTGTATATATTACTCAACTGCGACGAGGATGAAGTGAAGAAGCTAGAGGGGTAAGTAATTAATACGTCAACGTTAATTCATCTTAATGTAATAGTATACGCTAATATTGTTACACTAATCGGACGATATTTTATTATTTTTTAGCACATTTAATGATGAGGTGAGGTTGATGAGACCAAACATAACAGATGAAGAAGTAGAACAGAAAATGAGACTTCATTTCCCTTCTTGGTTGAATGCATATGTAAAATCTTTTTGTGTATGCACTATGCACAATAATTAACATAACGTTGAATATAATATCGTTTTTATGGTTTTTAGGTCGATCGTTCCCACACAACACTCGAGAATGAGTCTATTAGAACTCTAGCCAAGGGACCAATTTATGTCGTCAAAATCTTGCCAAGCTACTGTGTGAATGGATTTAGGTTCAAGTCAACAAAAGCCCCAATAATATACAGCTTCTTGGATCTTGATTCTACGAAAAATAGTTGTTTGTGCATCAGATCTTCGAGCTACAAAGATGTCTATCCAGGCAATAATTTCTATAGCGTCTTACGGGAGATTGTGGAGTTGACAAATAATTATAGAACAAAGCCTGCTAAGATCGTGTTATTCATGTGTGATTGGTTCGATCTGATCCAAGATCAAGGTTAGAAAATAGAAAAGCATGGCCTTGTGGACATAAATTATCGACGTCGATATCAAGGCTATGAACCATTTGTCCTATCAAGTCAGGCTCAGCTCGTGTACTTCACAACTTATCCTAAACGGAGAACAACGAGGTCGGACTAGTGGGCAGTATGCAAGACAAAAGCCAAAAATACCATTGACATTAACGAAATAGCTTATCAGGAGGATGAGCTACCTATTATAAAAAATATTGTATCTGTGGAATCAACGAAAGTTTCTCATTACACGTCTAATCGTGTAGAAGGGGTAAAATTATCCGAAGAGAAAGATGAAGTAGATGAAAGTGAAGATGAGGAGGAAGAGGAGGACGAGGAAAATGAAGAAGATAAATTTTCAGAAGAGGATTGAAAGTAAAATATAATCTATTTAGAACTCTAGCCATTTAGTATTTTTTTATGTGGAATGTAACATCTATTTTTAATGTGGAATGTGCTTATTGTGTGACTGTGATAGTTTTATATTGCGCTTATTGTGTGACTGTGTACTTTTATATTGCACTTATTGTGTGACTGTTATACTTTTATATTGTGCTTATTGTGTGACTGTGATACTTTTTTATTGTGATATTTTGTACCCAGGAAATTCAACGGAGGGTTGCTCCGGGTCTGTATATTTTAATGAACTGTTATAAGTCTGTGTATTTGTTTTATCATCATATGTTATTATCACGTATGACAGGATGATGAGGATCATACGAAGGTAAATCCTCTAGACGGAGTGCTCCTCCGGTACCGGCTACTGGTTTCGGATCCTCGTCACAGAGTACCAGTCACATCTCCGACTCCGTCGATGGTACGTGGCAGTACTCCTGGGACCAACAATTCTATGCCTGATACTACTCTCCCGTCCAGCCTTCCTCCTGCTGATGTCACCATGGAGACACAAAAACAGATGGAGGACGTCGAGCTGACTCCGTCTGCTTATGATCAGAGCGATCCTTCATGCGCACCTCCGGGCGAGACAATGATGGAGATTTAGAGGGACAGGCCTAGCAAGTAAGTTAAATAGTTAACATTTTCCAAATGATTATATCTATATATTCATGAATTTAATTATCGTTGTATAGATATCGTCCATCAGCGATACATAGAGCATTGGGACATTTTCTGAGGCAGAACTATGGTGGGCCTTGGATCAACAACTCAGATGCTCCTGAAGATAGGAAAATATTTTGGTTTGCCCACTTCAAGGAAAAAATTTATTTACTTTTAATATCAATAATTATTTATGCATATTATGTAACTCTCTATTTTACTTCTTGTAGAAAATCTATTTCTATCCACCATACCGGGCTGAGAAGATCGAGGAGCAGTTTCCTGAAGTCACCGCCAAACTGATCCGTGATGCGATCAACGACCAGAAGGTCCGTGATCGCGACGAAGAACCGATCCACGGTTGGATCACGCCTGAGCAGTGGACTACGATGAAGGTGAGATTCGACGAACCCAACTACAAGGAACGGTCGGAGAAGGCATAGGCGGCTAGGTCGAAGGCAGGAAGGTGGTATGGTGGCTCGATTCCAATGACAAAATATTTTTGTCGTCTGGTATGTATTCTATTGAATATATATTATTTTAATACAAGTAGGATAACATGTTTCATTTTAATAACAAACAATATAATTTTTAACAGGTACAGAGGGGTGAGGACGCCAATATGGTGACAGTCTTCCTGGCCACCCATCGGAAGGGCGAAAAACTTATCGATGAGAAGGCTATGCAGACCTATGTAGAAGCATAAAAAATACGCTACAGAATTATACACAGTATGTATAAAACCTGCGTAAAGTAGAGTTTCAATGCTGTGTGGCGTAAGACATGACTTCAGAGCCATCGGCGTACAGCAGAGCTTCAACGCTAGTATAGCGTAAAATATAGCTCCAGAATAACCCGCATAATGCAGTATTTTCAGACTGCTTCAGCGTAAAAAGGTTGTTACATCGCCACTTCGGCGTAAAATCTACTCGCTTTTAATGTAGTGGGAAGTTGTACGGGGAACTCTTTGTATTCCTCGAACGAACCTGTCAGATCATGCAGTGAACCTGACTCCTGACAAAGAGTACTGCACAACTATCCAGACGACGGCTATAATAATGATTTGGTACAGAGACCCAGACCTTCGTTTAGTGACATTTCCTTAATACAAATTGCTTTTACGCATTCAAGGGAATACACTGCCTAGTTTTATACAGGCAGATGTGAGCTTTTACGCTCAACAGAAGACGAAACAAACCGCCACGTCAAAAGCTGCTCATCGTACAGAGCTCGAGGCACGTCTCTGCAGTTAATGCGTGTGATGGGGGCAGATCTCTGCATTTAATGCACGAGATTTGGTTCTACTTTCAAAGACTGGGTGAGCCATAATTATGACTAATACGTCCACATCATCACCTCTGCATATTACGCCATCAGGCTATTTTCAGCTATAGGAGCATGCTGTACGCTATCTCCTTGAAGTACGCCGACCTGGCTATTTTCAACTATAGGAGTATGTAGTATGCTATCTCCTCGGAATACGCCAACTCAGGCTATATTTGTATTGGTGCGTGATAAGGCTACTTGGTCCAGAATACGCTCAAGACCTCAGTCAAGGAAGGAGGATCGGCTATCTTGTACGCTAGCTACCTATCCATGCAGCATCAGGCTTCTACGCCTACCTGGCTTCTCGGCCAGTTTGACAGCTACTTGGCTTCTACGCCAACTTGACAACTATTTGGCTTCTACGCCATGGTGACAATCATTGGCTTCTACGCCAACCTTTTCTACGCGAGGGACAGTTACCTACGTGGCTTGCATGCCGTGATCTTTGCAGCAGTTATACGCGTCACCTCATAATGGGACACACATTACACGCGGATTCAGAAGATCATTTATACGTGGGTGGCAGTTATTATAACCGCCACATAAAAAGTGCCACACTCTCCACTGTTCGGCTTCTACACTGACTAGACAGTTACTGTCACCAAACTCAATAAATATAGACCTCTATTGACAGAGGTCAGGGGTCAAAAATTTATTTTTTGAGAGAGAAGAACCCAGAGCACAGACAAAGAGTAGTGATCGACGATTTTGGCATCGAGCATCCACTCCCTCTTGCAACCTCTGAAGCTATTCCTTCTTCTACAGGACTTCTTCATCATCGTGTGGTCCAAGGGACAAAGTGAACGACCGCAGATCAGACTCCTATAGCAATATTTATCCAGATTAAATTTTGTACTTAACATCCTCGTATAGTATTAATTGTACTTATTGTTTGTAAACCAAAGAAAGGGTTTCGTATAAGCCTAACTTCATTTCTTTCGCTTATTATCAAACACAAGATGGCGACTCTGTTGTGGATATCTTTCTCATCTGACGAGGAAGCCATTGCTCAACACGATGCAGTATCCGTAGGATCAATGAAGAAGACCTTGGTCATCCAATTCGACCAATCGGCTTACGAAGACATGCTTCAAGCTGGGGGTAGCTCTCATTCCCTCTCTGTCCAAGACAACAGAAAATTGCGTAAGGTGTGGATGCCCCGGATATCCCCTACCATTCCCGTCGACTCTCTGATTCCTCTGACCAACAAGGTTGTAGCTTCGCAACCTGCGTGTCCCGTGCGTAAAACTCTGTCTCCCGTCTGTGACGTGGCAGACAAAGCTTCTGGCCATGCCACAGTGCTAATCCAGAAGTCTACTTCGCGCTTTGCGCGTAAAACTCTGTCTCCCGTCTGTGACGTGGCAGACAAAGCTTCTGGACATGCCACAGTGCTAACCCAGAAGTTTGCTCCGCGCCCTGCGAGTAAAACTCAGTCTTCTGTCTGTGACACGGCAGACAAAATTTCTGATAATGCCTCAGCGCCTATTCAGAAATCCCAACGCGCTCCGCGCGTAGAAATGTATCTTTCCTCCGTGGAAAAGCAGATGGTCCTTGCAATCAACGCAAGGGAAAACAAGTGGCGGATTTCCCGACCTCTCGGCCTTTACGCCATCAAGAGAAGAGTCTGTCCGCTCTCCAGATTATGCGAGAAGCTGATAGCCGATTGAGGACTTCCTCAGTTTTACGCCAGCCTGAGCAAAATTCTAGAATACGCCAGGCCAAGCCCCTCAGCGTAAAGAAGACCCAGTTTGCGGATAGACACGCTCCTCGGGGATCGTCTGCTACTCATATGGCTAACCTGTTGTATACGGGTAGCAGGGGGAGAGTTATGGTTCCCAATATCCGTATTCTAACTGATGTAAACAAGAGGAACAAGCCTTCTTCCTCTTCTTCTAATGTTAATCCTCCTGACTTGCGTGAAATTCTGATCCAGAAGCGCAAAGATAGGAGATTTTCAAACATGTCTATTACACCCCCTAGGGAGCACTGTTGTAATAGTCATAAAATTGTAGTTAATTATTGTTGTTCTGAAGCAAAACGGTCAGTTTTCGACCGATTGAACTACTCTGTCTTTCCAGGAAGAATAGCCTACATTTGCATCAGTGAATATGGCTTCACACGTTCCTAGAGGAAGGTCAAATTCAAGAAGTCATCCCTCTAGAACTCCAAGCCAAAGGAGATTCGACAAACTCCTTGAGAACATTAAAGTTGGGGTGTTCCGAAACACCCGTTCGAGGTCACGACAACCGGCTTCGTATTCTTCTGATTCCGACACTGGGGGTCGCCAGTTTCCCGAATCAGATGCTGAAAGTATAGAGTCAACTTCTACAGAGACCTATACTAACCCTTCAATGACACCCAGACAAATGGGAGTCTATGCCATTTGAGATGAACGCGAAGAGGCTTCCCCATCAGGAAGTACTGAGCAACGCAACGCTGTTCTGGAGACATCTCTAAAAGAGATGCAATCCATGATGGAGAATATGCACCAGATGATGCTGACCCAACACACAGCTGCTATAGCTCAAGCATCGGTCCCTCCGACTCAAATACGTGTGAGGGTGGATTTACCACCATCCAATGCGAACCAGGAGCCTGCTCTAAATCAGGAGTCAGCAGCTCCTCCACTTCCTAATTTGGAGAATGTATTGCCTCATGTTGGAGTTACAATACAATCGATCTCTCACCACTCAGCGGTCCCTCTACCGGCTGAAGATCCGATGCAGGCAGTGCGGGAATTGAAAGCCTAATTTGATGCCTAAAATCATAAGGATCAGCTCAAGAAATTGGGAATCAACCAGCCTTATCCAGCTATCTGGGATGAGATCCCTTTCCCTCCTAAGTACAAACCACAGGCTATGGCTTTGTTTGAGGGAAAGACATCACCGAGCCAGTACATGAACTAATTCAGCATGATGACAGTGTTATTGCAAGGGAATGATGCCCTTCTCACTCGAGTGTTCAAAGGCTGTCTCTCGGGAGTGGCTTATCAGTGGTACCGTAGTCTTGCGGACAACTGTATTACTTCCTTTGAAGATTTTAAGACTTTGTTCTTCGTGCGATTCTACGAAGGAGGGATGGACATGTCTATGTCCTCTCTCATCGAAGTAAAGCAGAGGGAGAAAGAGAACGTTCACACTTTCATCGAACGTTTTCGTCAAGCCACTTTGCAAATGCCTTTCGAAGTTCCAGACTCGGCATTGGTGGACATTTGCAGGAAGAATCTTCTTCCGGTAATCTCGGTGTTCATAGGACCATATTAGTTCCATGATTGGCCCTCATTTATCATCTCAGCGGTAGCCGCTGAAGACAACAGTCGGAAGGCGTGTGATAACGGAATTATGATATCTGTCTTTGATAGAGGCAAGAGGTCATCTTCCAACAGCGACCATCCTCGTGGTTCCAAAGAAAAAAAGCTCTGGCGATCAATACGTCCAGGCAAAAGACTGCGGCAACCACACAGACAAAACCTGGGACTTCCAGGCCCATTGAAGTATATTCTTTTGACGATGACGATATTCCGAGCATATTCGAGTGTCTAGTCAAAAGCGGCAAGATTACCCTCCCAGAGGTAAAGCGGCCGAATGAAGTCGGCAGTACCAATAATCCCAAGTACTGCATTTTCCATAGGTACATACATCACCCCACAAAGGCGTGTTATGTACTAAAGAGGAAAATCCAGGAGTTGATTGATGCTAAGGCCATCACTCTGCGCAATAGCGAGAAGACGGTCACAGCCAATATGATCTCTCTTCAATTTGGCAATCTGCCTCCTCAAGAAGTTCCGGATGGTGTTGTACATATTTCCCGGAGAACGATGAACGTCGTTAATCTCCCTCCGACCAGGGTCAAAATCATGACTTGGTACCCCTAACTACCCAGCGTGGCGAGATTATGTGGGTTCATCCAGATCTGGTGTCAGAGATCGAGGAAGAGACTCAAGCTGCTAAGGTTAAGTCTAAAAAGAACTCGAAGCATAGACCATGTCATATGGTTGCGATATCCTCGACATCAGAAGAAGAGGTTTTGGCTACTTGAATCCGTTCAGGGAAAGCCTACCTCAAGGACTATGGAGGAAGTCAGGAAGATGCATCGACAGACACTTCAGCTGCCAAGCCTTCAGAACCGGAACCTTTTATACCAGCGACAGGTCCTTCTAGACCAACTGCGGCGGACAAGGGCAAGCAAAAAGAAGTGCGCTTGATAAACCTTTAAAGAATATTCAAAACAAAGATTTGGAGAAGCCATATAACTTCGACATCCTTGCCCAGTTGGCTAATACACCAGCCAGATTGTCCATTTTTGAACTACTCGGGCTCTATAAAGACACTCGTCAAGCCCTGAGTGAAGCATTAATACAGGCGGATGCATATTTGACCCAGCTCAAGTCCCCTGATGAAAAACCTGTGGCATGTCCTCAATGCCATAGTGTGATGGAGGTGGTCCCGAATATCACTTTCACCCAAGATGATATGCTGTTGAAACATAACAAGCATGACAGACCCCTCTATTATATCGGATATGTCGGTTCCATGGAGGTTGACCGGATTCACATAGATCTGGGATCATCGATTAGTATCATTCCTCATAGTCTGCTCAGACCGCTGAGGATTCCTACCAGCGAATTGGCGTACACCACCACTACAATCGTGGGCTTCAACGCCAAGAAAAGTAAGCCGTTGGGGAAGATTCGTCTGAGGATCCAGATCGGCGACCTCGGATCAGTGGCTACATGCTATGTCATTGATTCAAAGGTGTCCTACAACATTTTGCTGGGCAGACCATGGATCCACTATTACAACATCGTTCCTTCGACTCTACATCAATTCTTCAAATATGTAGATGCCCAAGGAACAGTACAAAAGGAGTTTGTTGACCTTAACCCGTTTAAAGGAGTAGAATCCTACTACTCTGATGCCATGTTGTACATCCAAGACTACATGGAGGAGGTGTCAGGCAAGACAGAGGAGGAATCCCACCGGGAGCCAGAAGAACCCTCTGCCGAGCAACCTCTGTCAATCAAGGTGAAAGGGCGAACTACTCGTACAAAAGTCATAGAACCCATGGCTATCCACCTGAACAAAACCAAGTCAGGAAAAGGAGGTGATCCTCTAGTGATCACTTTGAATCAGAAGCCTCCACCTTTGGTCATCAACCTTCGGCGTAACAAGCAGACGGCTGATGTAAATATAACCAGGAACGTAATTTCTGACGATAATAAAGATCCTCTTTTCCAGTACATTGACACCCAAATTCCAAAGCAGGAATCCTCTTCCCATAAAAATATAGAAACTATAGCACAAAAATTCTTGAAAGCTATAGACTCCTATCATCCGTATGTGTGGGAAGTAGCATCATCATCTAATGTCATCACGACATATGGGCCACACGAGGATTCTATCTTTATTGTTCCGCCTACTCGCAGCAGTCAGCATCTAATAGTCTTCGATCGCATGCGCAATAAAATGACTGTACAAGAAGATTCTCACGATGACGATGCGGGTAAAATGTGTCACGCCCCGATCTCCCCCAGGCTATTTCGGCCGTTCCCGCTAGGCGGGAATCACCCTTGCCAGCGCTCCCGCGAAACGATCGCTTTGACCCATCCGGGCGTGATGTCGCACGAGCGTAAACCGCGCCCGTGCAAGGCCATGATTCATAGGCTGGCGGTAAGAGTTCTAAGCCACAGAGTCGCACAGATTGTCCGAGTGCAGCGGAGTCATGAACGCATAGCGATTTGGTAACAGGTTCACTGAGTCGACAATATAGCGGAAGCATTGAAACACAAGTTGAAGTAAAGCAACTCTTTATTGATATAAACATGTTTTACAGGCGGCGTATAGCCGAGATTACAAGTCGCTCAAGCCTCTCTCTCTGAAACAGTAAAAGCGTGCCAAGTGGCTACAATTGTGGATAATTGTACAGGCGATGATCAGGCGAGTTCGGGCTATGTTCCAACATTATGTCTTGTATATGTGCTTATGTTCCGGACGCACCGTTGCAAGGCTTCAGAGGGAACTCCTGGCCTTAGCACGCACGTTGGAGGCGTCCGCACTGAACGAGGTTCTCCCGCACCCTGCAGACAAACTGGTGGATTATCAGTACATTGAATGCACTGGTGGGGAAGCTACTCGCTCGCTCGACAAATCCAAACACGTAGTATAAGTTCCGTGCACAACTATTAAGTTGTCTTTCTAGTTGCCTTAGGATCAGTTTCATGCAAGATTTGAATAGCCTATCGTGTCGGACAGTGCGCCGTGCGATGTTAGAGGAAACACGGCGAGACTTACCAACTTACCATCTCTTTCCCTGTTCAAGGCAACATTGATATATTTTCAAGCACGACAAGTATAAGCATTCAGGAGGCAAGCATATGCAAGCACGAGGGTCGTTTTATAACATTATCGTTCAGGTGTTCAGTTGATGCGATGCAATAACTCGCATGCGGATAGCCGCTCAGCGAGGATGACTTATCTATATGAACAGGAGTCGCTGGCATAGCCATAAAGGACCAGTGTAGCACATGAAAGGGAATGAATGCAATGCACGGATCAGGAGCACTACAGATCATTCCTTCCGAGTCAGGCAGCTACTTAGTCTGTGAGCAAGAATGGCGTGAAGGATAAGTTCACAGGCGCTACACACCATTCTGCCCGAAGCAGGCAGACTAACAGGGGTTCCTGTCCGGATCGGATCGGCCCGGTGCCCCGGAGACCGTCCGCAGGAACTGAGATCAGGAGAATCTCACTTGAAACAAGTTGTTCGCGACATGCAGGTCAGGGTCAGGTACAGGAACAAGTTCGAGCCAGGATATATATATATGAACAAGTTATATGGAACGAGTTCGAGTCAGGATATATATATATGAACTTGTTTAGGCAGGAACGTTGATTCAGTAGTTTGCTCCACGAGCTGTGATTCAGGGATTCATTCATTCAGGGTGCAGATTCCCTGGTTCGGAAATTGCCTTCGTGACCTAACGGTCCCGGATACTTGCAGGTTCATTCAGGCACGGAACGACTACGTAGTAGTCTTCCGGGGTTTGGATGAATACAAGGCAACATACAGGCAGACAAGCATGCGTTTCTAAGGAACGTAAGCAGGCACGTTGCTCGGACCCGAAGGTAAGCCGAGAAGTGAAATCGTTAGGGGACTTAGCATGCGAGGGTCTGAATATAAGCAGTATTTTATTTTCCATGTTCTAGCAAGCAATACAAGTTGGGATTATTCCCTTAGCTAGGTGCGTTGGATTTATCAGCATGCAGGGGGTGATTCACCTAGCGACTAGCATGAATATTCCAGATTTTATGTGTGCTGGCTAAGCAAAGACAAGTTCACCGTAGCCACCCACCTTAGCGATGATTCGCCTCGGTAGAGCGATACGTCAAGCGAGCCTCTGAAAGCCTAAGCCGGATTCCTGTAGGGACAAGTCTGGATATCCTTTGCTTCTTTGTTGAGGCAAAGCCGGTCGGGACAGTTGCACGATTGTCGATTGAGTCGGCAGTCCGCTTGAGCGGAACGGGGTGTTACAAAATACAAGTTCACAAATATAGTCCGCAAGCTTTGAAGATTATGCAAAGTATGGGTTATGACTTGAAGCTGGAACCAGGCCTCAACTATGGGAAAGGCAGGCGAATGTCGTGGCACGGTGATCCCTACTGCCGACGAACTCGTTTTGGGTTAGGGTATACCACCTCCCTTGCAACTTCTGAGTCAAATGAGGATATTGTTTCCTCTTCTCAAGATGGCTCGTCGTCCTCCGGCTCATATGATGATCTCGAACGAGCATTATCAGTAAATACGGTATTGACAGATTCTCTCGAAGCAGACGAACAAGAATCTGAACAGTTGGAGAATGACGCTTGGGCACAGTAAATGGATATACAGTGGGAACTCCGATTCGAGCAGAGAGAACCGCCCACTGAAGATAAAGTTATCCAAATTGACGTTGGGGATGAACTCTCGCCAAAGCCGATATTTATCAGTAACAATCTTTCCGAAGAAGAAAGGGAAGAAACAATCCAGCTGATAAAAGAATATATCGACGTCTTTGCGTGGAATTATGAGGACATGCTAGGTCTTGATCCAAAAGTGGCTACTCATAAACTCAACATACTGCCCAATTCGAAGCCTGTAAACCAATATCAACGTCGGTTTCGTCCGGATATGATGGACGCCATCGAAGCTGAAATCAGGAAGCTGATAGCCTGTGGCTTCATCCGGGAAGAACAAAATCCTGACTGGGTCGCCAATGTTGTCCCAGTCATGAAGAAAAGTAGGAAAGTGCGTGTTTGCATCGATTACCGAGATCTGAATGCAGCCTGCCCCAAAGATGAGTTCCCTCTTCCCATTACAGACGTCATGATCGATAATACGTGCGGTTTTGAACGCATGTCTTTCATGGACGGATTTTCAGGATACAACCAAATCAAGATGCATCCTGAAGACGAGAAGCATACTACCTTCCGGACACCATTGGGGGTATATTGCTATACGGTCATGCCCTTCGGACTAAAGAATGCTGGGGCTATATACCAACGAGCTATGAGTAACATATTCAATGAACATTTACGCAAAATAGTAGAATGTTACGTAGACGATATAGCTGTCAAAAGCCGCCTCAAAGACAATCACATCCAAGACGTGAAGACAGTGTTCGAGTTGATGCGCCAACATCAACTCAAAATGAATCCTACAAAGTCCTTTCTTGGTGTATCCAGTGGCAAATTCCTGGGATTTGTCATTACCGCTAAAGGCATTCAAGTGGACCCTAATAAAGTGAAGGCCATCTTAGAAATGCGACCACCCCGTAATCTGAGAGAACTCAGGGATTTCAAGGTCGTCTGGCTTATATCCGGATATTCATATCCAACCTCTCTGGGAGATGTCAACCTTTTTCTCGCCTCATGAAGAAATGTGTATCCTTCATATGGGACGAAGCCTGTCAACAAGCGTTTAATGATATCAAACTCTACCTCACTAATCCTCCAGTTCTGGTGCCTCCCGTCATAGGAAGACCATTTTTGCTGTATGTTCGAGCAATAGATCATTCTCTGGGAGCTCTCCTCGCACAGAAAAACGATGAGGGTCATGAGCAGGCGATCTACTATTTAAGCAGGATGATGGTCGGAGCTGAACACCGGTACAATCCAGTAGAAAAAGAATGCTTGGCCCTAATGTTCGCCATTCAGAAAATGCGACACTATGTCACAGGACAGACTATTCATATCATCTCCAGGATCAATCCTCTTCAGGTATTGATGAACAAGCCAAGTGTTCTTAATTCTCGACTCGCGACATGGGCGATGTTATTAACATCGTATGATATGGTATACGTCCCTCAGAAGTCCATCAAAGGCCAAGCATTGGCTGATTTCCTAGCTGCTCGCCCGATTCTGAAAACCTCCAGATTATACGAGGACATTCCCGACGAAGTTGCAGAATATAATTCTGCAATGGAAAGTGATGCATGGCAGATATTCTTCGATGGTGCCTCCAGGACTGGTCCCAGGGAAAACGTGGTTTCAGGAGTAGGAATTGTCCTGATCACTCCTGATAAACTCGTCATCTATCGAGCATATTCTCTTAGCGAACCCTGCTCTAATAATGTGGCAGAGTATAATGCCCTACTCATCGGACTCCAAGTCGCTAAAGAATTGGACGTCGAATATCTGGAAGCTTTTGGTGATTCTCTGTTGATCGTCAATCAAGCCAGAGGAATATATGAAGTCCGTAATCCAGACCTCATTCCTTATCACCATGCAACGGTTGAGATAGCCATGTCTTTCAAAGGGTTCTTCCTAGAGCATGGGCCTCGATCTCAAAATTTGGAAGTTGATGCCCTAGCCAGTCTAGCTGTAGATCTAGCTATTCCTATAAGAAGGCTGAATTCGGTGATCCTTCTTAACAGAGATTTATTCTGTGTGAAAAATAACTTTCACATAGAACGCAGCTGTGCTGTGAAGACAGATCCTCCTAAGAGAGACTGGAGAAGTCCCTTTATAGACTTCGTGGCATACGGAATCTTACCAGAGGATCCTAAAGAAGCAGTATCCATCAAAAGACGATTATTACGCTTCTATTTTGATGAATCTTCACAATGTCTATATCGCCGAACCTACGATGGATTGCTATTACGATGTCTCTCAGACGATGATGCACAGCGGGTTATCCGTGAAGCTCACGATAGCGTATGCGGAGCACATCAACCCGGTCCTAAGCTACAGGATCGTATCAGGAGGATGGGCTATTACTGGCCTACTATGATCACAGATGCAATAAAATATGCAAGACAATGCAAAGCCTGTCAGGTTCATACAAATTTTATACATCAACCTTCTGAACATTTACATCCTACGGTTGGATCCTGGCCTTTTGAAGCATGGGGTATGGATATCATTGGTCCTATTCACCCGTCTTCTTCCAGAGGTCATCGGTTTATATTGGCCATCACGGATTATTTCTCCAAATGGGCAGAGGCGATCCCTCTTGCTGAGGTAAAAACATCCAACGTGATCAGCTTCGTCAAGCATCATGCCATTTATCGCTTCGGGATACCCCAAAGGATAATTCATGACAATGGGCCTTAATTCATCAGCCAAGCGTTTCACCAATTTTGCGATAAAAATCGGATACAAAATATGGCCTCTACGGCGGCATAAAATCCTGCTGCTAATGGTTTGGCGGAAGCTTTCAACAAAACCATCATCAAACTCTTGAAAAAGTTCGTTTCTTCGAACAAAAGAGATTGAAACGATAAGCTAGGAGAATGTCTCTGGGCATACCGTACAACGGTACGAGCACCAACGGGTTGTACCCCATTCTTATTGGTTTACGGGAGTGAAGCAGTTCTCCCCATTGAAATCCAAATTCCGTCACTCAGAATAGCAGTAGCTAATGAGTTGACTCAGGAAAATAATGATCGACTAAGGCGTCAAGAGCTAGAAAGATTAGACGAGAAACGCCTTCAAGCCCAACAGCGCATCGCATTCTATCATGCATGCATTTCCGGAGCTTTTAATCGAAAAGTGAAGGAAAGAGTGTTCAAAGTTGGCGAGCTAGTTTTAGCTGTGAAAAGACCAATGATCATTACTCACAAGAGTAAGGATAAATTCTAGCCCAAGTGGGAAGGCCCTTATGTGATCGAGACGACGTTCTCAAACAGCGCTTACAGATTAGCCAAGCCTAATGGAGACTTGTTAATGGCTCCTATCAACGGCAAATTCCTAAAGAGGTACTATGCTTAATCTCCTTTGCTCAAACGGAGTATGGTGAAGATCTCATTCTGACAACACTACTTCCAAAGAACTAGTTGGATCATATTCTATCATGTCCATATAACCTCTGAATAGATATGTTTAACTAATTTGGAACATCAAAACCTATCACGTCCATATTACCTCTGATAGTGTTTTGTGTACAAATTTAGTTGGATCATATTCTATCATGTCCATATAACCTCTGAATAGATATGTCCAGCTGAAGCTTACCGAAAGTATATCACGTCCATATTACCTTTGATATCACTTTCACCCTAACATATCATTTATATTCAAAAAAATGATGGGTCCACCAAAGTCAGATAAAGTCTCTTTATTACCTTCATAAAGAGCAAGTTACATAGAAAAGCAAAAAAGTATATCATTGGGGAGGAGCAGTTAAGTCGCGAATCTGTCGCGCCAGAGAGGCCATTCTCTCATTCCTGGAGCTCAAAACTGTAGCGCGAGCCCGCTCCAACCTTGCCTCCTCATTGTTCAAGGCAGACATTTCAGACCGAGCATGTACAAAATCTGCGTGGATGACACCAACACGTGCCAGGTTCTGCTGGCCGCTTCCATTCGGTCCTTCAACGTATCTCGAGCTGTCGATGTGGAGAGAACCCTCTCCTCTGCCTGAGCGAGTTCATCTTTCAATTTGCGAACCCTCGCTGCCTCTTCCTCATATTCGGCCTCGCACTTAGCCAGCTGGGGAATGACATACCCCAATACGGTACGCTCTTCATTCATCTCTTGCTGCTGAGCCTCGATGAATTTGCTCAAAGTTTCTATCTCCCCAACAAGCCTCGCAATCAAAGAGTCATATTCAGCCTGAATCAGGTCATCAATGCTGCCTTGGGATAGTTGTAAATAATTATTAATGGGTTGTTCTAAACCATTAACTATTTGCTCCAGCACATCAGCTCTCCCAGCGTCGTTGAAGTCTCTGATCGGCGCAATCGCAAACTGGGAGGACCTCCTCAGAGCTTTGAAGCCTAGATTCTTCTCCAGCACCATTGATATCAGCGTTTTCAAAGTGGTGTAGAAAATACAGTATACTGCTCAACTATCATGGCGAAATCCGAATGGACGCTGGGAGTGACTGCAATATCGGTGAATCCCCTTCCAGGAATGACTGCAGAGGGTGTCGTCACAGTCGTCGCTTCAGCAGATGGTGCGACAAAAGTAGAGGCACTAACAACAGTCAAAGTGGCTGACATATTCAAAGGAGGCAAAGTCGTAATGACAGGCTCATCCTCCTCTGAATATATCGGGACTGTATTGGGCGAGCCAGCACCCAAAAATATTGCCTCTTCAAAGTCGAGTACCGTCGTTTCATCGGCAGGAGCTGCAACAAAACCAAAGGTTGCGTCGACACTGCTCTCCCCGTAGATGTCTTCCCCTGAAAAGAAGACAAAAGAAAGTTAATATCAACCTGATGTTATTTTTTCTAAAAGAGGCGTAAAGACTACATTTATCCATGGCCGATGGTATATATGTCGCGTCTGCAGCCAGTACAGCTAAATCATTTCTTAATGATGTTAAGCGAGCTGTCATACCTGGAGAAGGGGGTGTGCCAACTGACACTGGAAGGTATTCTTCCAGGTCTTCACCAAGATCCACTCGAGGCTCATCGGGTGGAATCTCGCTGGATATACTTACAGACGCGGTGGGGGTTGCTCCAGTTACTGGTCTGGACAAAGGTATATGCAATCTTATTTTGCTCGGCCTTGAAGGCGATCTCGTAGCACTACCTGAAGCGGTAGCAGCGACAGCAGTCTCGAGCAAAGAATCTCCGGCACTGCCAGCCGGAACTGTGGAGGTTCTCTCTCTAATAGGCGAAGGACCTCTAGTCAAAAGTTCATCCCCAACAGGGGAAACAGCAGGTTCACTCCTAGGAGCCTCATGGCTGGAAGTCCTGACATGACCACTGACAGTCTTCTTTTTCTTGCGAGGGGAAGTCTCCTTCAGAATAGGAGCCCTTCGCTTTCCAGGAATAACAAGAGGCTCTGCAGGCAGAGGTATAACGCCTCTCGGTACTGTCAACAAAAACTCATCTGTACCGACAGAGTCTTCACCCTCGTCAGAGGAAACTGATGGGACTTCCTCTCTTCCAGCGGACTTATGAGAGGGCATCATAAAACTTCCACGCATATCAAAATTGCGATGGAAGGTATTGATGGCCATATAAAATTGGGCGTACGAATGGAGGATGCGCAACTCCATGGAGAGAGAAGTCGCGGGCACAGTAAAGGTTGCTCCAGTACAACCCATTATAAAGTACCGCCACCCTCTCGCTCCATCAATAAGTTCACCTCTGGACTTGAAGCTGGTGATGGCATTTCCCACATGCAATTGGTCATACCCAAACTGCCTGGCGAACCGACTAGGCAGATAAGGCTCCAAGAAGCAATGGTCTTTACTTCTGTACAACAAATGGGAAGGTCTAATGCAGACCAACCAATAAAAAGCTTCGGGAGAAAGAACGGTCTTCCCGTCACCTGAATCCTGAAGTCTCGTCCCCTGTTGATTGATATGTACAGTGGGGACGATACAGAAAAGCTTCCAACTATGAGCAAAATTTAATGCTCGCCGACAGTCTACGACGGTGGTCACGTTCCAGGTGGAATTCTTGTAATTCAACAAGAAATTATTTTCCGAACTACTGGCAGAGCCGGGAGACATCACCCTGGGGTTATGAAGAATTAACCATCCCATCAGATATAGGAACGGTAATTCTACCCTGGGAAAGCTTTCACGCCGTGTTTCATCTGCAAGCAGCCCATCAGTAATGGCCCTCAGGCCAGCTTGTATCTGGCATACCATGGCAGGGAGCAGGCCCAGTCTTGCCCTAAATACGAAATGCACTGCAGGCCATAAGGTATTACGATGAATGCGATCCGAAGATGCAATGCCAGGTACTACCAATCGGCATAGCCATACAGAGAGGAAGCCAGCCAGTTGAGCTTCCCTTGACAGAGTCCTGCGGCAATGCCTCATATAACTGTAGGCTTTAGTGCCTGCAGGATAACTTCCTATCTCCTCATCGAGAACTTGATCTGAAGCCCCAGCGTCTTCAATAAGATCATCGACTATTTGAGCATTAAGCACGCTCAGAAAGTTCAAAGGCTTATCCCTGCTATCCACAACTTTGTCTGGCTTAGCATCTCTGGCCTAATAAAAGAAGAGATAGGAGGCTCATTTGTTGGTATGAGCCAAATCAGAGGGCTCATTATAGAAGGTGGTACAGGCTAGATAATAGCTCATTAGCTCCTGGTACACTGCCACTACCCGAGGGTTTATATCCCCCAGCTCCCTGTTTGTGGGAACATACTCTTCATAAGGAGTATCCCCCATTGGCAGTCTTGAAATCTCTGCCATCTCGTGAAGGGCCAATCCTAACTCCCCTAGCGGAGTGGCGAAAGTCCCAGTGAGCGAGATATACCGCTCCATCAAAGTCAAAAATAAGTTGGGGTTGGGAGGCAGCCCAACACTGGTAGCACTCACAGCTGCGAACAGAACAATGCTCTCCAGCTCCGTCTGAAAATGCTTCAGGGCCCAGGCAGCTATACGAGCCCATCGAAGATTTACAGGGGTAAGCCACTCGTTGGTCCGAGGATTAACCTTGGGGTATACTCCTCCATGCCCCATGAAGTCATTGCAAAAAGTCGGTAATTGGACTGGTTGGAGCAGTGAAGTGTCTTCACTCGGGACACTGCCCGGAAATAATCCCCTGAAAGGCATTACAGGGCCTGAAGGGCGGCTCACAAATAATCCTTGGTCTGATCCTTTCTGATAAAATATCTTCCCCGGTTGGCCATGAAGATTAGGGGTCAGGGTCCACGACATCTTCCTGGGATGCGTGGCATGGAAGAATGCCGAGATAGGATAATCTCTCGGCATCCTGGGAAGGTACATGAACATGCCCCCAACAGTAAAAATCCAGTTTTCCTTCTTGGGCTTCGTCTGGGATTGTTTATCAATCATATCCCCGAATAGGAAAACTGGTTTTATATATCTGGCCCCATCTATATACGTCAGGGGCTCCCCGTTGATCATACTCAACAGCATTCGTTCTCCTTGAGACGATATCAGAATTCCCCTTCCTTCAGGATACTGGGTTCCAGAAATAGGGAATGTCACATGGGACAAATCCTCCAGGTAATTGGAGTTCAGCATCCCAGCAGCAGAACCCATCACCTCAGCCAACAGAGGTATCTGCAAGTCAACTACAAAATGCAAGAAGAACAAGTCAGTTTCTATACTAGACGTTATATCATGCAGCTTATGCCAAAGATCAACAGTCTGTGCTTTTACGCCAAGACTGTAAAAACTTGAGTTTTTACGCTGGAACCTATTTCCTAGACGTAAAATTCAAGATTGGCAGTATACACAAAAATCTGACAGTCTGTGTTTTACGCCAGACAGCCAAAATTTGAGTTGTTACGCCAGAATTTTCATCCAGAGCGTAACACTCAAAGTTTGTAGTATACGCCAAATTTCAACAGTCAAAGCTTTTATGCCAGACTGAGAAAATATGGAGTTTTTACGCTGACACATTAGGAATGTGGGCGTAAATGATAAAACATTCCTGTGCATCATCTTCCTCGAAGAGGCTCTCAGCACAGAAGATGACCTAGCGCGTTCACGTACAACGTGTGCGAAGGGTTTTCTTCGTTTTTGTCGTCCCAAAAACTTTACCTATGACGCCTGGTGCACAGCTTGACAGTGGGACACTTTGTTCAGAACGAGGTTCGCTCAGCCCAATGGGAGTCGCTCGTGCTTGAGCAGACGAGCGAGAAGAAGAGGCAGCTTTCTTTCCCTTAGCGGTGGAAGATTGTTTCGGTGCCATGGCTAAAACTCAGAGTTCAAAAAAGAAGAGACGAAGAAGAGCTCTCAGAGGAACAAAGGATTTTTTGCAAAAGATAGATGAAGAGTTTCTTCTCTGAAGGCCTTGGGGTATTTATAGAGTTCAGATAAACTCTTCGAATCCCTAACCAAATCCGATATTTAATATTCGGTTATGATTGGGGACCACGTCAGCCTATCATTTAGGGAAGACGGACAGTCAGCGGATTTAAAATTTTCGCGCAGAGCAAATCAACGATTTTACGCTAAGGAGCTTTTTACGCTCAGAGGCTACAAATCTACGGTTTTACGCTCAGAGGCTATAAGTCTACGGTTTTACGCCCGGATGCTTTTACGCTCGATAGCTTTTACGCTCGAGAGGCTACAAATCTACGACTTCACGCTCAGAGGCTACAAATATATGATTTCACGCTCAGAAGCTTTTTACGCTCAGAGGCGACAAATCTACGACTTCACGCTCGGAAATTTTTTTTTCAGAGGCTATAAATCTACGGTTTTACGCCCGGATGCTCTTATGCTCAGCAGCTTTTACGCTCGAGAGGCTACAAACTTATGATTTTATGCTCATCTACACTACGGATTTATGACTTTCTACATGTCT
Source organism: Iris macrosiphon (assembly GCA_036927795.1). Taxonomy (NCBI): domain Eukaryota; kingdom Viridiplantae; phylum Streptophyta; class Magnoliopsida; order Asparagales; family Iridaceae; genus Iris; species Iris macrosiphon. The sequence continues at coordinate 160,092,325 of JAYESA010000013.1, read as the reverse complement.
TAAAATATGCAGGCCAGAGTATGCGTATATCTGAACAATTCTCAAGACGGCCAATTACAAGCGTTTACGCAGAAGATGCTCCTTCATGGCCACAAAATGTTCCAAGTACCCAAAATATACAGAGTTCAGCATTGAAAATGACTCTTCTTCTTGGGTCGATTGGAAGTTCATCTAAAATCCAGTCAGAATCTTTTCTCTACAGTTCAAGCATGGCCAGCTTTGACAGCCATTTCTCGCCCTATTTCAAGAAATTTTTGGGAAAACATTCTTGAAGATGATGGTCTGAACAAAAAATTTTCTTATCAGAGGAGTGACAGTTCAGAATTCTACGCAATTCCTCATTCCAAACAGCAGGACAGTTCGAATATTCGACTTAAATGCTAAGGAGCTTTCTACGTGTCTTCGGCTACGCGTAAAAGATAAGACGAGACCAGATACTCTTTTTATCAGAGACGGCGTAAAGTTATTCTGACGTGTCGAAGATGCACACCATTCAGACTTCATCACAGCAAAATATGGCAAATCATCAGATACGTAAAAGAAGATAATTTTTTATTAATCATGATTACATATGATGGAAATCCAGTCTACAAAGGGTTCTTCATCTTCATGATTACATATGATGAAAATCATTTCTCTATAAAGGGTTTCTCATTTCCATTTAAGATCACACCAAGAATCTATTATGTCAGGTTCTCGTATTGGTGGAGATCTTTTGCGTCTTCTTCAACAGTTCATCAAATTCCACAGTCGATGAACAAGAAAATGATTAACGGCGGGAGGATACAAAACTGGGCTTGTGTAAATTATTCAAGCCCATCCTCCATACGCCATGGCAGGCAGAGCCCTAGAAACTGAGTTGGGGGTTCAAACCCAACTCAATACTGGAAGCCAGGGCCAAACTGCCTATCCTCGGCCAGCGCCGTAACGGGAGAAAATACAGCTTGCAAGCTGTGTGGTCGAATGTGACCCTTCCTCTCTCCTGGACGAATCGCCATGTGAAATTGCTTATCATCCCGAGCAAAGGAAGCTATGATATCCTTCCATGATCCATCGTTGCAGAGGACATTTGCTCGAAGATGCCTTCTTTTTTGGCTCCTTACATGCTGGAAGAACATGATCTTCTTCTTCCTCAAGTCAGCAAGACGAACCTCGGCAACCATCTCTTTGTGATGAAGGAAGTGTGGGAAGAACAGGTTAACTCATCAGCCTTTATATAGGCAAAGGAGAACACACTTAATCCCAACAAACCCCAAAAAATCCGCCGAGAAATCAGCCTCGAGGAACGAGTTAGACTTGACCGTTTCATGCTTCATTCAAAGTGTTTCAAATTACGAGGAATTTGAAAACTTTGAAGGGGGTCTTGTAGAAGCATGAAAAATACGCTGCAGAATTATACACAGTATGTATAAAACCCGCGTAAAGCAGAGTTTCAGTGCTGTGTGGCGTAAGACATGACTTCAGAGCCATCGGCGTACAGCAGAGCTTTATCGCTAGTACAGCGTAAAATATAGCTCCAGAACAACCCGCATAATGCAGTATTTTTAGACTGCTTCAGCGTAAAAAGGTTGTTACATCGCCACTTTGGCGTAAAATCTACTCGCTTTTAATGCAGTGGAAAGTTGTACGGGGAACTCTTCGTATTCCTCGAACGAACCTAGCAGATCATGCAGTGAACCTGACTCCTGACAAAGAGTACTGCACAACTATCCAGACGACGGCTATAATGATGATTCGGCACAGAGATCCAGACCGTCGTTTAGTGACATTTCCTTGATACAAATTGCTTTTACGCATTCAAGGGAATACGCTGCCTAGTTTTATACAGGCAGATGTAAGCTTTTACGCTCAGCAGAAGACGAAACAAACCGCCACGTCAAAAGCTGCTCTTCGTACAGAGCTCGAGGCACGTCTCTGCAGTTAATGCGTGTGATGGGGGCAGATCTCTGCATTTAATGCACGAGATTTGGTTCTAATTTCAAAGACTGGGTGAGCCATAATTATGACTAATACGTCCACATCATCACCTCTGCATATTACGCCATCAGGCTATTTTCAGCTATAGGAGCACGATGTACGCTATCTCCTTAAAATACGCCGACCTGGCTATTTTCAACTATAGGAGTACGCCGTATGCTATCTCCTCGGAATACGCCAACTCAGGCTATATTTGTATTGGTGCGTGATAAGGCTACTTGGTCCAGAATACGCTCAAGACCTCAGTCAAGGAAGGAGGATCGGCTATCTTGTACGCTAGCTACCTATCCATGCTACCTGGCTTCTCGGCCAGTTTGACAGCTACTTGGCTTCTATGCCAACTTGACAACTATTTGGCTTCTACGCCATGGTGACAGTCATTGGCTTCTACGCCAACCTTTTCTACGCGAGGGGCAGTTACCTACGTGGCTTGCATGTCTTGATCTTCGCAGCAGTTATACGCGTCACCTCATAATGGGACACGCGTCACACGCAGATTCAGAAGATCATTTATACATGGGTGGCAGTTATTATAAACGCCGCGTAAAAAGTGCCACACTCTCCACTGTTCGGCTTCTACGCCGACTGGACGGTTACTGTCACCAAACTCTATAAATATAGACCTCTATTGACAGAGGTCAGGGGTCGGAAATTTATTTTTTGAGAGAGAAGAACCCAAAGCACAGACAGAGAGTAGTGATCGACGATTTTGGCATCGAGCATCCACTCCCTCTTGCAACCTCTGAAGCTATTCCTTCTTCTACAGCACTTCTTCATCATCGTGTGGTCCAAGGGACAAAGTGATCGACCGTAGATCAGACTCCTATAGCAATATTTACCCAGATTAAACTTTGTACTTAACATCCTCGTATAGGATTAATTGTACTTCTTGTTTGTAAACCAAAGTCGTATAAGCCTAGTTTCATTTCTTTCGTTTATTATCAAACAACTATTTACGTTTTACTACCATGTGTTAGTTTTAATATAACTTAGAAAATATGCAAATAAATATCTATATAGTTAGTAATAAGTAACTTAGACGTTAGCAACCACTTTTCTAGGATTAGTATCTTAAACTACGTGAGCGGGCGACTGTTAGTGCACCTGCAGAAGGAGGGGCTGGTACTTCCTCGTAGCCCTATACAGCTCCTTCGGTGGATGAGCTCTGGATGATCGTCGTTGGTGGTATACATAGGGGTACGTACTATGATACGGGATCCTACAGGGCCTATGTTGTGACGCAGTCATTCAGGGCCCCCTCTGTCAGTGTGCATTCCTCGCAGCCTTCGCAGGCATTGGCACAAGCCCAGGAGAGCGTTGATCGTCAGATTGCTGACTTGCATGACAGGTTGCTACGGAGGATTACGGAGAGGCCACAGTCTGCGCCGCAGATGGTCAATGCGACGATCACCGCACATTTTGATTCGCTCGAGCATAGCTTTATGGAGATCAGGACTCTGAGCCATACGACAGAGCATAGCCTTATGTAGCTCAGCACTATGGGCCAGACAATAGAGCACAGCTTGGCAACTCTGGTCGCATCTACGGAGCACAGAAATAAGGAGCTAGAGGGGTCGCATGCGGCCATGATCGACTCACTTGCGAGGATCCATGCGGTACAGGTTTTGTTGAGCCGGTCGGTGGACGATAACACTTCGAGGGTGGTATCTGTCATGGATTCATACAATGCTCGACTGCTAGCATTGGAGCAGATACGTCCTTTTGGTCCACCGGTATCGACATCGCCTCCATCACTTCCTCCTCCATCGGCATCGGTGATGCTTTCACAGGAGCAATATGAGTTCCTTATATCCCAGATGTGCGGCGGTTCTCCTACTGATCAGTAGTAGTCCTTGTTTGGACATGTTTTAGTGTGTTTGTGTGTATTGGCCCATTCTTGGGTCTTTGATGTATTTATTTTATACTTTTTATTACATTCTGAGACACATGTGACACTTATTATAAATTTATTTATCTACTTCTTGGAACATATTTAGTATAATGTAACTTTGTAGATTTTTTTTCTATGTGAGTTTAGTTTATTATTCATATTAACTGTACACCAAAATTTACCGGTGTTGAGTCCAAAAATTAACAACAAAATTTTTCATTATGTATACAAGTTAAAAAAATTAGTCCAAAAATTAACAACAAAATTTTTCATTAGGTATACAAGTTAAAAAAAATTAGTCCAAAAATTAACAACAAAATTTTTCATTATGTATACAAGTTGACAAAAATATATCTATACATGGAGTAGAGTCTGGCATCCGGATATTGTCTTGGAACCGACGCGGGATGCCGCACCAAGCTCGGGTATGCTAGTATACCGATTCCCCAAGATATTTCTTCCACCGTGTCTATGTTGTCAAAATTCAGGAGATATTTGGCATGTATCGACGTTCCATACTTATCTGGAATGCCGACAGCCCCTAAGATGAACTGCATATATCCACGGGCCACATTATCACTATTATCCACTTCGGGGTCCGGATCAGCGAATGTCTCCTCCAAATATTTCAAAGGAAGTCCGTACGACTTCTTGAAGTATCGAAGGGTGGTAAAACTCGTCGCATCAACTCCAAGACAACCTGATACATAATCCACGATATGGTCGTAAAAGTTGATGCTCGATTCGTCAAAAGTGTGATTCATCATGACTCGACCATCAACCCTAAGACCCAATATATAATGGACGTCATCCAGGGTAATCGTCAACTCCCCATTTGGTAGATGGAAAGTGTTGGTTTCTGGATGCCATCGTTCTACAAATGCTGATATGAGTGCATTGTCCACCGTCGTATATGAGTAGTTACCCAAATATTGTAAACTGGTAGGATTGATTTTAGCCTTCACATCGTCTCCCAAAAATTCAAATTCCCATGTATTGCACTTCTTGTTGTGGTTGATCACCGTTAACATACGAGAACTCTCTTAAAAAGTAAACAATTGGATGAACTTATACCTATATATAAAATGTAGTTATCTATAAATAATTGGATGAACTTAGAACTTATAACTATATATAAAATTATCATAACGTAATGTACTTACCGGATTGTTCCATATTTGGTATGCAATATGGTTCTCGATCGACGGCAACATAGAGCAACCGTTTGGACGAGTCTCGACTGGACTATCTGGCTACTGAGAAGGTCCTGAACCATCAGTAGGCCGGTTTCCGAGGGTTGGTGGCCGAGTCTCGACAGGACTATCTGCATGTTGAGAAGGTCCTGAACCATCAGTTGGCCGATTTTGGACAGTTGGTATGTCTTCATCGGAGGAGGAAGAAGAACCAGAAGTACTAGGAGTACGTCTTTTTGAACGAGTTACAGTCTTCTTCATCAGTCGACGTTTTCTAACTTCAAGACGTGCCTCGGGGTCGCGGATAGTGAGAGCTGCTTCAACAGCACGCTGAACATTGCGTTCCTTACGCATCGACGCAGTAGGACGTCTTCTTATGATACCTTCATCCTCAATGCCCTTCCGAGGGTCGTGACTATAAGACAAAAAAGACATATATTTTAACATCCCAAAATTATTTGAACACTCAGGACTATAGAAATTTCTACAGTCCTATATACATATAGGACTGTAGAAATTTCTACAGTCCACAATGTATATAGGACTGTAGAAATGTCTACAGTCCCGCATGGTTCTGTTCCATACGTTCAACGAATGTCGAACTTGTATGCCCTAAAATCGGGTCCGAGTCTCCGAAAATACGTCAAAACTATATCCAAAACTACATTCAGGACTTGTATACCCTAATTTTAAGATTGGAAAGATAATTATTTTAAAAAATTCGAAATACAATAGAAATTATTAAAAATTGAGAAGGACAAGAAGAAGGAAGAATTGTACCTTGATTATTTTGAGAGTTTGGGAGCCATCGACAAGGAGGAGGAGGAAGAAGTGGAGGAGGAGGACTCCGACAAGAAAGGGAGGAGGAAGGAGGGCTCCGGTGGAGGTTTGGAAGGAGTAAACTTTGGACTAGTATGAGTAAACTTCATTCATTAATGGACTAGTCCCAATACTGGACTAGTCCCAAGTGTATTTTGTAGTGCCCTTATCACAAGCCCTGCTAAAGTGTTTCCCTCTCCGGCTACTAGTTCATACCCCATGTGTATACATCCTCTTTTGTCTGCTGGGGTTGCTAGCCACTACCTTGGACAGTTATGAAACTCCCACCCTACACTGTTAATGGTTTAGGACTGTGTACGCTGTACGAACTAATATAAGCTACCTTTCTTTAATATCAATGATACGGACACAACTACCCAGGATATAAATGTTGTCTTTTCAAATGATCCAAGCACATGTAGCTTAATTATACCAGGAAAATCGATGATGTTTTATGTCCCAACAACTATGCAACAAATGACACCATTCCAATATAACTCCAAGAACTCACGTTTTCACCAGTTCAGAAATGAGTAGAACTTGCAAAAATAAACTAGATGCTCGCACCAACAAGAACAGAATGTTCGTTCCATATTTTTCATTAGCTAATTTCTTTCAAGCTTTTCTTACAACAATTTCCCATCTGCAGCTCTCTTTTCACTCTTCTTATTCCTTTCATGGGTGGTATACATTGTATAAAATAATAATGGTCAGATGAAGGTAACCATAATGTATGGTATCTTCTATGCCAAAAGGTTATTCACTCTGCTTCAGGCATGGTAGATTGGACGATATTGTGAGAAAACTCTTGTGGCTTTTCTAATCACTTCATCTTCAAGTATGGACCTCGAACAAAGATTGGTATTTGTTTCGCTTGCAGCAGCATTTCTGGAGTTCCATAATTCCAAACTCCAGTACTGGAGCTGAAGAATAACTTGAGACAATTGTTGCAAGATACTGTAGAGAATGAGACTTGGAGCAATACCCACCACTGGCGTTGTAGTTGAGCTCCAAAGGTAGCGCTTGAAACAACATTTACATCTGGCGATTGTAGATGAGCTCATAAACACAAGAATCCAAAGCTTCTCTGACCTGCTTGTTATCTGATTCCACAGAGAGTACGTCCTCAAATAGACTCTTTGCCTGATGCAAGAGTTTTATTCTCTCTTTGTTGTTGTGTGGACGGAGGTAAGATCGATGCTGCAATGCTAAGCCCCACCTGTACAGTGCTGCAAGCCAACACATAGTTTCGGAAAATGAGCTCAGTTTCATTTTCAAGTTTAGAAATATCAGTTACCTATATATATATATATAAGATTGATTTCATACGTATTAAGATCCTCGCTTCATATCATAGATATTATCGACTTCGGCAAAATATTTAGCTCATCAAAAGAAAAGAAGATAAAAATAGCTGAAGCACTGTGAACCACCCATCTTCTTATGTATTATATAGGAATAACATGTATCCTAAGGTGCCATTATTAATTTGTTACTCAAGGTGACATTCACGAGTGGTTTCCATTTTCTAAGTATTCCTGATGTTCAGAAAAACAAGATATTACATATCTCAATGATATGGTGCAACTTACATTTAGAGTTATTATTGTTATTTATCTTATGTGGATATAATAAAGTAAATGTGGGTAGATTTATCATCATGCATATTAATATAAATACACATGAGGTGCAACCTAGGGATTAAGCCATTGCATTCTCTCCTCCTCTCCCCTTCCTCTCCAAACTTTGGTATCAGAACTTGAAGGTACCGCAAATCACATTCATGTTGTCGTCGACCGAACTCAGCGGTGAGTTCGATAGAAGTTTGTGGGGTGTGTGTGTGGGGTGCGTGGGGGTGGGGGTGGGGGGGGGGGGGGGGTGTTGATTGGGGGGTGGCCCCTGATCGGCGGGGTTCGTTATTCATGGTTTGATGGTCGCATTTTTCGGCCGTCCAGGAAAAAAAATTGCCTAGTTTTTTCGAGCGTTGTTTGATGGTTGCATTTTTCGTCTTGTTTTCGTTATTCGTCGTTCGTTATTCGTGGTCGTTCGTGGTTTGTTTATGAGATCTATGATTTCTACAAATCTCAGTGTTCGTGGTTGATAGTATGGTGGGAACCGAATCTTCTGACGAGGTTAATAGTACTGGTATTGGTAGGGGTGGTGGCCCAATTGGTCATGGTCAACTTGATTTCGATAGTTGAACTAAATCTTGATATGTGGCAATACGGTGCAACTGAAGATCATCGTACTACATTGTTGCTACCGCATCACAAGAAGAATGTTGAAAGTTTACATCTTGTTACTTTCAATTTATTATGTATTTTGACATTTATTTGAGTCTACAACTGTTGTGAATCGAGCCGCACTTGGCAACTAGATGACACCCAAGTCCACTCAAATAAGCCTATCTAAAACCAGTACAAACCCAACACAAGTCCAATCAAAACAGCCCAAAACCTACAAAACAACATCCTAGAAACTAGACCATAGAATTCGGCCAGAGTTGTCCCTAACAGAACTCGAACCGAACTTTGTCAGTCCAAAACCAGAAACCCTAATTGACTATGACGAGACTTATGCTCCTGTTGCGAGACTTGAGTCCATTCGCATACTTTGTATTTTTCCTAATTTTCACAATTTCAAACTGCTTCAAATGGATGTTAAAAATGCTTTTCTAAATGATTTTAGAAGGGTAAGGGACGTGCCACTCAAGATCTAGATGACACTACCTACCTTGGTAACTTTACTAGTTACACTCATATGGCAAAGGTATTCCGGTTTAGGCACTTGCATCCACTAACTCTCATGATGGTTGGATCATAGTCTCAGGTGCATATAGGCATATCACAGGTGCACCAACTGAGTTTGTATTATATTATCCAAGCAAGCATATGCATCTCGAGAGAGTTTAGACTGCTAATGGGACATCCCAACCCATCAGGGGTACTGGTTCGGTTCATTGTATTTCATCTGTTACCCTATCATATTTATTGCATGTTCCTTCATTTCCGGTCAACTTACTTTCTGTTAGCTCTCTCATTGATCAATTGAATTACACTGTTCCTTTTGATAGGGATATGTGTTCTAGGAGAATGACACGGGAAAAAGGCTTGAAACTGGCATCAGAGTGATGGACTTTGGTACCTGGACAAGGAGGCTGCAATGCTTGCTGCTACTGTTAGTGGAGGGTCAGAGGCAGAATCAATGCTGACGATGAATGTGCCTAACTTCTTGTGGAGTGAGGCTATTATGACAGCAACGTATCTAATCAACATGATACCGTCAAGAGTATTAGGGATGGAAACACCATTTGATATGCTCTTTGTTAGTATGGACGTGACCTTTCCGTAGTTTGAACCATTTTATGGGAAGAAGACGGAGTTGAGTTCCTTGTTCGAGGATGGCTCTACTAATGCTAGTAGGGAGGGGAAGAATGAAAGCGGCATCGTGGTTGGTATGATTCCATGTCCTTTTGAGTCACCGAGGAGTGATGGTGTCTCAGGGGAAGCCGACAGTCAGGGGGAGCTGATAGTATATAGGGATGTCAAACACCAAGAGTCATAAACTATGGCCTCAGAATGAACGTCTCCGGATGCTAAAATAAACATCACCAACGTTCCCAGAATAAGCGAGATAGCTAAAAAATACTATCCTTTCGTCCAATTTGGACACAGGGTCAAAACGGTAATTTCAGGTCAAAGCGGGGTCCACATGTGGCCCACGTTGCACCGAAAAGCGTGTCAGGGATAAAGGTCTCTAAATGGGACAAATTATAGGTCAAACCAATTCTAAACGTCAATACGAACTCAACGGTACGTCCAATTTTGGATTCCGGTGAGCCAAACACAAATTCGTCCAAAAAGTCAATCGTGGGGCCCGCAAATAGACGGCTTGGTCAACTGTCTCAGAATCGCGTGAAACTTGGGTCACAGGACCAGTGTGATACCACGAATCCAATGGCGCAAGTTTCATACCCCCGAACTCGGACCGAACTTTGTCAGTCCAAAACCAGAAACCCTAATTGACTATGACGAGACTTATGCTCCTGTTGCGAGACTTGAGTCCATTCGCATACTTTGTATTTTTCCTAATTTTCACAATTTCAAACTGCTTCAAATGGATGTTAAAAATGCTTTTCTAAATGATTTTATCAAAGTAGTTTTTCTTGAGCAATCCCCTCCTGGTTTTGAAGATTTTAAAATTTTAAATCACGTTTTCAAGTTACGTAAGGCTCTGTATGGACTCAAACAAGCTCCATGTGCTTGGTATGAGCACCTTAATTCCTTTCTGCTTGAATAAGATTTTTCAAAATGAAAAGTTGACACAACTTTATTTATAAAAGCGCATGATGACATTCTTGTATTGGTGCAAATATATGTTGATGATATCATATTTGGTTCTACTAATGAATCACTATATAAGGAGTTTGCTAAGTGTATGCAGAGTGAATTTGAGATGAGCATGATGGGAGAACTCACATTCATCCTGGACTGCAAATCAAGCAAAATTCACAAGGAACTTTCATCAATCAAGCTAAGTACACCAAGGATTTGTTGAAGAAATTTGAAATGGAAAATACAAAGCCTATCGGTACACTAATGGCTACATCTACCAAGCTTGACCTTGATGAAAATGGCAAATCGGTCGACATACGTAAATATCGATGTATGATCGGTAGTTTACTTTATTTAACTGCTAGTCGTTCCAACATCATGTATAGTGTTTGCACGTGTGCTAGATATCAAGCTAACTGTAAGGAATCACATTTGTCTACAGTTAAGCATATCTTTCATAACCTTAAAGATATTTTGACGACCGGCTTGTGGTATACCAAACCCTTTCTTTGACATTATTGGTTATTCGGATGCTGATTTTGCGGGATGCAAAGTTGATCGTAAAAGTACCAGTAGCACTTGTCATTTCCTCGGAAAAGCTTTAGTCTCCTAGTTTAGCAAGAAACAAAATTTCGTAACATTATCAACTACTAAAGTTGAATATATAGCTTCAGGACGACGTTGCGCACAAATTTTGTGGATAAAGCAGACCTTAGAAGACTATCATCTGTTTTACAAAAACAATCATATTTTCTGTGATAACACAAGCACTATCAATCTCATGAAGAACCCAATATGTTACTCATGCACTAAACACATAGAAATTATACATCACTTTTTGCGTGATCATCAGCTACATGGTGATATTATCATAGAATTTGTTGATACAAAACATCAATTGGCTGATATTTTCACTAAACCCTTAGCTGAAGACCGCTTCAACTACATCGTGGCGAGCTTGGAATCCTCGATTCATCAGGGTTTTGATTTTCTTGTATTTTGGTCCCAAGGGAACCGAACCGAATTTTGTCCCCTCGTTTCCAGAACACAGCAGCCCGACTGGCCCCACTTTTTAACTTAAGTTAGCTTGGTTTTTCAACGCATACCTATCTATTTCGTTCCAGAACAACAGCCCTCTTTCCCTCTTCGTCTTCCACCTCCAAACCCTAAGTTTTTGCAAACCCTAGCTTGGTGGATCTCTCTCTTCAAGACATCTCAAGTGCTCAAACTCCATATCATGATCTCCTTCATCCTCCTCTTCCATTATCTCCTGTTTGTTTGAGGTATAAATTTCTCTTTTCTCTTCAATTCATTTCTATGGTCCCAAAATTGTTTAGTAGGGGAAGTAGGAAGAAGAGAAGGGCAGATGAAGCATCTTCATCTCATCCTCCTCAAGAGGAAGTTCCTCATTCTCTGTTCAGCCCACCTATGTCTGATGAGGGTAGTTTTGATGGTTCTCTTTTTAGAAATCTAGAAACTTCAACTGAATGGTTTGATGACTTCCAAAAAAGAAATGTCTGTCCTGGCAATCCAATTAGTTTAACTATTTTTCATGAATATTTGTCTAACTTTAGAGAGAGATCTCTCGAAGAACTCGTGCAAACTAGAGATCACATTTATTTAAATGCAATTCGCATTTCTACTGTAATTTAACGTATGAACATGGTACTATCCATTCTATTGTATGTGGCATTGACATAGAATTTGATAATGAAGATTTGGAAAAAAATCTCGTCCCGAGGGTGACCTCATGATCAACATCACTAAATTTCAATTTCAATGCGACAACACTTGAGTCATTCAAGGACACTCTTTGTGTGCACCTCATCCTTGTCCACTAGCACGTCTTCGTGCAAACTACTTGAACCAACACTTCTATGAATTGCATCGCATTATATTTTCTGCCATTATCTCTAAAACTGGTTCAACCAAATGAGATCACTTATTTAGAGATGACAGGTCTTTAGGTCTTTATCATTTGTATTTTACCATCCCATTCAGTCTCCCAAAGACTATTATCAATGACATGGTCTGATGTCGCAAGAAAGGACGTAACCTACTTTACGCTATGTAGTTGACTATCATCTTTAAGCATTTTCATATTCCTTTGGATGAATGTCTATTTCTTGATGAACCTTCTTATCTCTTTAGAGCTCGTAGGGTTGAGCCTACTTTTCCTTCTCCTGCTACTGATGAAGACTCGTCCTCCTCTAGCTCTAATGGCCATCCTGCTGCACCTACTACATCTTCTCCTTCTAGTTCCTTGGACTCTATTCAGGAGTTGATTCGCTAGAGATTTAGATTGCAAGACGAGATGATTGCTACTTGTTTTCGCAATCAGGAAGCGATGCTAGTCACTCGTTTTCGAGATCAGGACTACCGAACTATTATTCATGTCCAGGCCATATCCAACTCTCTGGCAGACCTTCAGTACAGCCTATCTCAGCACCTAACTGGACCATTTCCGATAGTACGTGACCCTTCACAAACTGGCTACCGGAATGATGATCCGTTTATGATGAGATATTTGGACCCTGTTGTCGTCTACTATGGTCCCAACCGCTCAGCTGAGAATGCTCGACTGATGACGATCAGTAGTTACTGCAATGCTTTTGGCTCAAATTTTAGCTTTAGATATAATGCTGATGATGATGTTCTAACTTTAGTTCTAGTTTTCATTTATTTAGTATGGACTATGTAGTTGCACTCTATGCACTTTGGTTATTTGTAGCATAGTTTAAAGTATCGGCCGATACCGATCCGATACGGTCGATGCCGATACAGTTTGGCATGTCCCGATCCGATACCGACCGATATCCGATACTGACCGATACCGACATTAGAGGTCTCTTTTCCGGTCAATTCGGCAAAAAATATTGAATTAAAAAACCAATTAGCAAGGGTGTAAAAGCATAGTAAGGTTGTAAAAACATATAAAAGAGAAAATTTTATCTATCGCATATAAATCAATCGACAAGGATGACTACTATTTCATTCAATATCAAAAATACTAAGAAACAATACTGGAAATACTTCAAATTATGCATAAATGTATAAAATATATTCTCCAAAATGTTAATATTTTACTAATAGTTGTTTGCTTTCCGATACCAAAAAATTCGATACTCCGATCCGAAACCGCCGATACTACCGATACTGCCGATCCCGATACTCATAGGAATGGTCCGATACCGATTCTGATACCGATACTTTGAACCTTGATTTGTAGTTGTTGCTTAGTACTATGGTATTTCTATTTGAGTTTGGATTTTACTATTTTTCAATGATATATATGCTAGTTTGATTCTCTATGTCGTTTCTATGTTGGACTGTGCTATTTCATACTATGTTGCTTCACTTTTGTGTTTCATTGTTTTGTATATTGCTTCGCTGTTTACAGGGGAGCCATCCATTTCGATGAAATGGCAAAGGGGGCGAACATGTTGATACTTCAGTTGGTAGCTGGACAGAGGAGAACAGAACAAGTTTCAAAGTTTCTCGTACACATTGCGGGGGAGCCATCTCCAATGCTCGCACCAGAGTTTATTGTCGTATCAATCAAGGTTTGTCAATTATCAAAATAGGGAAGATTGTTGGCCCAATTGGTCATAGTCAACTTGATTTTGATAGTTGAACTAAACCTTAATTCGATATATTGCAATACGGTGCAACTGAAGATCATCGTACTGCATTACTGCTACCGCATTACAAGAAGAATGTTGAAAGTTTGCGTCTGATTATTTTTAATTTATTATGCATTTTGACATTTATTTGAGTCTAGGAGTGTTTTGAATCGAGTCGCACTTGGCAGCTAGATGACACCCAAGTCCACTCAAATAAGTCTACCTAAAACCAATACAAACCCAACACTCGAGTCCAATCAAAACAGCCCAAAACCCAACATTCTGGAAAACTGGACCACAAAATTCGGCCAGAGTTGTCCCTGACAGAACTCGGACCGAACTCTGTCAGTCCAAAATCAGAAACCCTAATTCGACTCGGTCATCCTGAAGACCAGACTCTAACGTTCAGATTTTTGAACGTAAGGAGACAGAACTCGGCCCGAACTCTGTCCACAAAAAGCCTATAAACCTATGAAATCCATACCATTCCCACTTTCATCTATTTATTTGAGCCTCTTTGAGCTTAAACATTCTCCATCTCCAAACAACAACTCCCCTAAGCTCTCCAAACAACTCCCCTAAGCCCTCTAAGTGCCGGTGTGGGATCGATTAGAAGTTGTTCGAGTTGTAGTTACTTAGAAATGTTTCAAATTTCGTCTTTCATTTCAAGTGTGAAGTCGGCGTGTTCTTCGGATCAAAGCACGTGGTGGTTGTAAGAAGTCGGCAAGCCTTCGGATCAAAGCTTGTGTTGTACGCTATTTGCATAATAGTGGATTAACACCGAGCAAGAGTTCACGGGACTGGATTAGTCCTCCACGAGGGATACCAGTATACAGCGCGGTGTTTGCGTTTGTGGCTTCTACTCTTTACCCGTTTCTACTATTTACTTGCTAAATTTTGTGTTGGTAATTATTGTTGGATTTGATTAGAGGATTATTGCTTAAACTCTATTCACCTCCCTCTAGAGTTGCTTTCAGGAAATACAAAAGGGTGGTCCTCTTTTTATTGTTATTCATAATGTTGAATTAGAAAAATCGATTACAACGATAAAATTCAACGGTGCGACTACCAAGTTTATCAAAGTAGCGTTGAGGGCGAAGAAGTTTAAGTTTTTGACTAAAGAGCCCAAAAATTCCCTGAGTATGAGAATTGGATGAGTATCGATACATATGTTATGTTGTGGTTGTGACATAGTATGGAACAACATATCGTCTCTAATATTTACCAGGGTTGGTCCTATAATTTATGGGACCTAGGGCGAAATGTTGAAACGAGGCCTATATTTCCCACCTAAAAAAAATTAGCATTTTTACTCACAAAATCATCAATTAAACTATCATAATCAAGTTTTTCTAACATATTATTTTCAATATAAAGAAACCGAAATATAAGTGGGCATAATGCTAACAAAATAGATGCACCAATTAAAAATTAGTAATTATCATATTAATCAATAAAGAAATTAGATTTTCAAAATAAATAAATTATAAATTAATTTATCCAAACAAAAACTGAAAACAAATTAAAAAAAAATCTACAACATAATCCATTTATTTGTAATCCATTTGTTTGTGAGTCACAAATATTTGATCTACCAAAGGCCCAAAGCTTTCAAATATATATATATATATAAGATGGTCCCTTCTCCAACACCTATGCGGTTATAACATGAGACTACTGACTTATTCGACCATATAGCACAGAGGTGGAGTGTTATAGTAATAGCTTGTATGAATTATTTTTTAGGCACTCTACTATGTTGATCTGTCCTTTCTCTAGTCTTTGTACTTTTGAAGTATGTGCTAGCCTTTATAAAATGGTTGGTTTAGTGAGAGGATCTTGGTTAAAAAATATATTTTGTGTATTGTTTCGTTAACCAAAGCTTGGAACCAAAGCTTTAAAAAAAATTGGCCCCTTCTCCAAGACCCATCACCCATGTGACTGTACAGTACAACACAATTATGCATATATTGACTGCTACTGCTATGACAAATTTGCAACATAAAATCAATACATAAAAACTCACTCTCCTCTTTCATACCTAGTCAGTGGTCGTGGTCACTAGGGAAGGTCGTATGCGATGAGTTACTTTGTATGATGTCGGTCGTATCCGGAGAGAGAGAGAGAGAGAGAGAGAGAGAGAGAGAGAGGGAGCAAACAATAAAATAGATTTGAATAGTTTGTTGTATAAAAGAGGGAAAGAACATGAATAGGTGGTGAGATTTCAAATTTTTTGCAGCCGTTTGAGGCACTCTCAGTTTTATTTTTGACCATTTTGAAATTTAGAAAAGTTTTAATTTTTTCGGAGATGAAGAGGAGCACTTTTTTTTTCAGAATCTTCTTAAATCTGCTATCAATTTTGGGCCTTTCATTCCAAATTTTTTTTTAATTTGATGGTTGTCTATTTACATTAGAATTATGGAACCATAAAAAATCGGGGGCCCTGGGCAGTCGCCCACCTCACCCCTGCCCACGGCCGGGCATGATGTTCAGTAGTATAAATCCTCTAAACATATTTGGGTATTTCTGAAAAAAATCATATTCACAAAGCAAAATGTGGCCAGTATCTATGAGTTTTACCGGTTATTGTTTAATACGAAGCAGAATGGAAAGTCTCTTAATGAATATTTGGCTTCAAAGAAGACTTTGTGGAAGAAATTGTTACAATATCATCTTGTTACTACTGATTTGAAGGAAGCTCAACGACAAAAGAAAATGGAAAGCCTCTGAATGAATATTTGGCTTCAAAGAAGGCTTTGTGGAAGAAACTATTACAATATCATCTTGTTACTACTGATTTGAAGTTCAACGATAAAAGGAAGAGTTTTATGTTTTACTTATACTAGCTGCCTTGAATCCTGAACTCGAATCCTATAAGGCTCAGATCCTTGCTGGAGTTCAGTTACCTACGGTAGTAGATACTTTCTTCCGTCTCAATTTTGTAGTGTGTCGAGTAATGACTCTTATGTCTTAGTTACTAGTGTTGTTGATCATGTTGTTGGACGTGATGGTAGTCGTGGTGATCCTGATGTTAGAGATGGTGGTCGTAGTTTTGGTCGTGATTGTGGCATAGTGGTAGTAGTTGTGGTTAACCATGGAAGTGTAACTACTGTAGAATACTCGGTCACACCGAAGACTTACTGTTGGGACAAGTGGAATAAACCGGAATATATACATCAAGTGCATAATAAAAATATGCAGTTCCAAGGTACAACTTTTGTTCCTAGAGATGATGCTTCTGGTTTCAATCAAACTTCAACTTCTGATACCTCATCTCCATTTGAACGACTCTCCAGAAACTGAACGTGCTTGCTAGTACCACCTCCCAACCTACTGCAACCATGACACATATAGGTAATCGTGCCTTTGTGGCAACCCAGTCATCATCCACCTCTTGGGTCATCAACTTAGGAGTAAGTTATCATATGCCTAGTATAAACTTTCATAATTGTAGTCGTATAAAACATTATTATCTTAGCTGATGGGTCTACTTGTCCCGTGCTTGGAAGATGTGTCATTCACCCTACATAATCATTATCATTATTTAATTCATTATGTGCTTAATTTTTCTTTCAATTTTCTATCTGTGAGCTAGTTAAACAAATCTCTTCAATGTTTTGTACAATTTCTTCCAATTCTTGTATTTTGTAGGACCTCGGGACGAAGAAGATGATTGGTTGGGACATGAAAGAGATGAGATGTATTACTTGAATTTTATTTAGAAAGACTTCCACTTCAGTTTCTACTTCTCCATTGCAGTGTCATTATCGTTTGAGTCATTTGTCTTCGGCTAAGTTACGTCAAGTTGTTCCTACTTTGAGCATGCTTCTGTTCTTGAATATAAGGCTTGTAAATTAGGCAAACATCACCGTAGTTCATTTCCTTGTCGTGTTGAGAGTCGTCAGTTGTAGTCTTATGAACCTATTCATTATGATATTGGTGGTTCGTCTATAATCAAAAGTCTGAAAGGATTTCAGTCTTTGTTATTTTTGTTGATGATTATTTCATAATGAGTTGGTGTTATTTAATAAAAGAAAGATCTGAGTTTTCAAATGTGCTATCCACCTTTTATAATGAAGTCTATATTCAGTTTGATAAACGCATCAAAATGTTGTGTTCTGATAATGCTTTGGAATATAATCATTCTATTAACACTTTTGTGTTGATCATAGCATGATTCATCAAACCAGTTGTGTCTACACCTCTCAGTAAAACGGTATATTCGAACGCAATCATCGACAAATTTTAGATGTGGCTTGAACTCTCATATTCAATATGCATGTACCTAAATAGTATTGGACATATGTCGCTCTTACTACATGTAATCTAATTAATCGCATACCATCATTCGTATTAAATAACCAAGTCTTATTTTCCATGTTACATCCAGATGTTACTTCTTTTTCTTTACCTCTCGAGTGTTTGGGTGTCGGTTTTGCTCACAACTTAGAACCTAATCGAGACAAGTTGGCTCCTCGATCTCTGAAGTATTTTTTTTGTTATCCTTGTACTCAAAAAGGTTGTCATTGTTACAATCCACTATCGCATAAGTATTATGTCAGTGCATATGTTACATTTTTTGAGTTACCTCTTTCTTTTCCTGGGGAGACCATCTTGTTCCATCAGATTTGGTTCCATACCACTTCTGATTATTCCTGAATCAGTTTCTGTCTCCATTCCTCCTTTACGGGTTCATCAAATATCCTAGAACACGCCAGTGGTTCAGCAAATTTCAGCCCTCAACCAATCAGCTTTCGTGCATGCAATCTCTGCTCCCATCACCACAGATCCTGGTAATATTTGCATTCCTCTCAGAAAAAGAAAACGTATTTGTACCTAAAAAACAAGCATCACGTCTCTGCTTATGTTTTCTTACATCGTGCTTCTTCATCTTTTCATGCATTTTATGTTTCATTGTCTTTTATTTTCATTCTCAAAACTTAAAAAAGCAAGCTACGTCATATTCTGGGTGAAAATTGTAATGAATGATGAGATGTATGCGTTACATCAAAATCGAACTTGGAGTTTACATCACTTCTTGTTAGGAAGCAAACTGTTGGTTATAGATATGTGTACGTTGTTAAATATTATCCGGATAATTCAGTTGAGGTCTTAAGGCGCATTTGGATTATATGGAGACTCTCCGGTAGCTTGGCTAAATATAGTTCTTATTCTTATATGTGTGGCAGTTAATCGTCAATTGCATATGTATCAGCTGGACATAAAAAATACTTTCTTGTATGGTGACTTACAGGAGAAGGTTTATATGGATCAACCACCGGGGTATGTTATGGATGGAAGTAGAAAACTTGTATGTCGATTGAAGAAAGTATTATATGGGTTGAAATAGTCGCCTCGAGCTTTGTTTCACACGTTCAGTTCAGTTCTCATTCAGTATAGATTTTAGCGCACCACATGAAATCATTCAGTATTTTACCATTCTTCCTCAGCAGGTGTTATCATGTTGATTCTTTATGTTGATGATATCATTATATATGGAAGTAATCATGATGGAATAATAGACTTGAAGGCCTACCTTAGTTGTCAGTTTCATACTTAAGATTTGGGTCTTCTTCGATATTTTCTTGGAATCGAGGTTTTGCTTGATCTAAGAAGGATATATCTATCGTAGCGTAAGTTATAAACTTGCTTTCAAAGACTAGAATGTTGGAGTGTCGGCCAGTTGAGACTCCTATGGATTATCATGACAAACATGATGCTGACAAGCAAGAGTTATTTGAGAATGTTGGACATTATAGACGGCTATTTGGAAGACTTATATATATCTTACTATTACACAACTAGACATCACCTATGCACTTGGAGTAGTTAGTTCCATAGTAGGAGGCTCTCTCGTATTCTACGATAGGGTACACCTAGAAAGGGTTTATGGTACAAACCTTCTCAGTTGCTCGTACTGACGGAGTTTAGTGATGCTGACTGGACAGGTAGTCATAGTAATAGGAAGTCTACTTCTAAGTATTGTATATTTTTAAATGACAATCTTGTGACATGACGTAGTAAAAAACAAAATGTTGTAGCTTGTTCTAGTGCAGAAGTTGAGTACCGTGCGATGGCTCATACAGCTTATGATATAATGTGGGTAAAGTCTCTTCTTAATGAAATAGAGATTATTATTCCTTTCCCTATGAAGTTGTATTGTGATAACCAATCAACAATTTTCATCGCAAGTAACCTAGTGTTTCATGAGCGCACTAAGCATATCGTTTTTTGTTCGTGATTTGTTGTTGAAGAATAGATTGTCATTCTATATATTCGGTCTGAGGATTAGTTAGGTGGCATACTCACCAAAACACTTACATTTGGTCAATTTTCTGACTTATGTAACAAAGTTGGGCATGTCTGATCTCTATGCTCCAACTTGAGGAAGGGTGTTATTATTGTTATTTATCTTAAGCGGATACAAAAGGTAATTGTAGGTGTATTTATCATTATACATATTAATATAAATAGATATGAGGATGATAGGATCAACCTAGAAATTAAACCATTGCAATCTTTTTTCTCATATTATCTCTTCTCCTCTTCTCTCTCTCCTCTCTCCCCTCTCCAAACTTCAATCTTACTAATATAGTAGAACAAGGCAGGTCCAACAAATAGAGAACAAAACCATGTTTTAAGTTAGAGACCAAATAACTTGAAATGCAAATTTAAGTTAGAATATAAAAAAATTAACTAAACCTGTGCTTAGTATCTTATATTTCTAGGAAGGAGCTTACTCTTTCACCTGGGTGAAGCAGGTCTTTATACCGCGTACTACTGGTTAGATACAGAAAATTCTCCTGCTTAGACCATGAGGAAGAAAGTTGTCTAGCCCATATATCACTTGCTTACTACAAGGGGGGAGAGAGAGAGAGAGAGAGAGAGAGAGAAGACACTGATGTTACTTCTGACTGCAAGTTCACCATAGCCTAGAGTCGCCATGAAGAAATGGGTAATAAGAATATTCTGGTGAGTTAAGAGAAGAAACATAAAGGGCATTCTGGTGCCAAAAGGCTACCACTAATGGATGGTATGTGGAGGATCAAGATATATAAAGCCTTGTCCAATATAAGGGAGGTCATTTCTGTCACTCAAATCTGCATTCATGTGAATGCAGGACCCAAGCCTCACTGTTAGACCAAGCAATGACCTCTCGAGAAACAAGAAACTCGTCTTGTTAAATTTGAGATGGTTGTAGGCGTGAGAGGGGGGAAAGAAACAGACGTTGTGAACCTTAATCTTTAGAGAAAACCAACCATACAACATACATAACAGACAGGAAAGTATCATTATTAGTAAGAACTAAGGAATACAATGACCCAAATACTCATGAAATACAATAAGGAAACATAAATGATAACAAAAAGATCTAGAGTTCGACTCAAATGTTGAACCAAAATTCTAAGTAGCCATCTCCAGTTTTAACACCTACTTTATTCACTAACGATGCATTTATGTGTTGAGTTTATTTTACTTACAGGAAATGAAGCATCCAACTAAATATAGTTCACGACATTCCAGACATTCCAGGATTTCAGATAAGGCTCAGCATATTAGTGCAAGCTTTTAAGCCGGAGCTAGACGGCGAGACAGAGAGGATCAAAAGACTAGGTGGGGCTTCAAGACTAAAATTAGGATGTGTAGTATGTAATTCAGACAAGTTTGTGGTTTATGACTAGCGCTTTTTGTTGTGGTTTGGGATTCAAATTTTATGCATAAGTACGAGACTTCAACATCAATTGAAATAAATTGTTTAAACAAGAAACAACAAAATTCTACTTGTATGGATCTTTCCAATCATAAATCAATACTAAATACATTATAATTGAAATTTTCAAATAAAAATAATAAAGAAAAATGATTTGAAAAATTGCAAGCTACGTTGCGTGTATGACATGACTCAGACACCACAACAGATTCAACACCTAATATGTCCTAGTGCATCCTAGTGCATTTTGATGTGTTTGTGGAGTCTATTATGTGTCTAACAGGACATGAATTTCAGTAGTGTTTGTGCTTCCTAAACTGCATGTGAGATGCCGAGTATTATACCCTATTGGAGACGAACAAAACTCTTGTCGAGTGAAAGGCAGACTTAGTGGAGAGATGAACAACCATTCAAAGTCACCGCCGAAGTCGAAACCCTTGGACCTTTGTATAGAAGAAAAAAGAAGAATAGAAAGATAAAGCGAGGAAAGGAGTAAGCGAGAGGCAGAGAGAATGTCCTATTGCTGGGTGGAGTGAGCTGAGTTGGGAATAGATATAGGATAAAGAGGGTTAGGACAGACACATAGGCGACAGAAATCGAAAGATAAAAGACTATTGTTCCTCTCAAAATCTCTAATACCTATATTAAATTATTATTAATATATATAACTTTTATTTGGGACCTGGGCCATACTCCTAACTAAAAAGATGTTTAGGTCATGCTACATCTAAGTCAATGCAGGCCAAAGCTTGAGGCAGCCCAAGACACATTGAGGCCTTTCGAGGTTGTTCAAGGCGGATGCCTCCCATTCCAAGATGGACGACTAAGGATCTCATTGCCTAAATAGTAGTTTCCTAGGCGCCAGGACATCCAAACCGCCTAGGCAGGAGGCTAAGGCGGTGAGACAAACACCTTTTAAAACACTATATTAATTCCATTTTGCATTTGTAGAACTATAATATCGACTCCTTAGTAGAGAAAGAAATATGAACCATTTCCTACTCTTCCTTTTGACAGTTTTCTAGCATTGGTTCTAAAAGGAGGCAGTAATTAAGCAGCCAGGTGAGAGAGCCAATGGCATGGGGCATAGGCAGAGGGCCTAGTCAGGACCTAGGCAAAATTACTAGAAATTTGAATAAGAAATAAATTAAAAAATGTAAAACTATGTTTAAACAATAACAAAACTACATAGTTATAATTGGAACTGTACCCATTAGGACTTTATTGGTTATCATAAATTACAAAATTACGGTATAACAGAACTATACTACCAAATAATTAAGGGATATTTTAGCAAATGTCACCACTACAAATATAGAAAGTAGCATATACCCCTACTTATTTAAAAAACTAGCAAATGCCCCCATTATGAGTTAAATAATCAAAATTTTGATTACACGGTGGGGGTATATCTTAAATTTTTAAATATTGTATACAAAGGAATGGGGACATTTGCTAGTTTTTAAAATAAGTGGGAGTATATGCTAGTTTATATGTTTGTAATGGGAGCATTTGCTAAAATGTCTCAATAATTAATCTATCAATCATTAAACCAGTTAAGTTTGGAGATAGAGAGGAGAAGGGAAAGTAAGAGAAGAGAGAATATGAGAAAGGAGATTGCAAGGACCTTAAACCCTAGGTTGCATCTCATGTCTATTTATATTGATATGCAATACACCCACAATTACTATTATACCCTCATATGATAAATAACCCTCCCTCAAACAGGAGCATATAGATCAGACATGCCCAGCTTGCTACATAAATCAGAAAATGGACCACGAGCAAGTGGTTTGGTGAGGATATCACCTAATTGATCCTCTGACCGAACATAAGGAGTGATAATCTGTTTCTTCAGCAACAAATCACGAACAAAATGACAATCCACCTCGATATGCTTCATGCGCTCATGAAACACCGGATTACTTGCGATAAACATTGCCAACTGATTATCACAATACATCTCCATCGGAATAGGAATCATAATTCCCATTTCATGAAGAAGAGACTACACCCACATCATCTCAGAAGCTGTATGAGCCATCACACGGTACTCGACCTCTGCACTAGAACGAGCCACAACATTCTGCTTCTTACTACGCCACGTGACAAGATTGCCACCCACAAACGTACAATAGCCAGAAGTAGACCTCCTATCACTGCGATTGCCTGCCCAATCAGCATCACTGAACCCAGTCACTGTAAGCAACTGGAAAGGTTTATACAACAAACCCTTTCCAGGTGCACCCTTCAAATATCGAAGAATGCGAGAGATAGCCTCCCAATGTGGTTGCCGAGGGGCATGTATAAACTGACTAACTACTCCAACTGCATATGTGATGTCTGGTCGAATAATAGTAAGATATATAAGTTTGCCAACCAAACGTCTATAATATCCAATATCCTCAAATAACTCTCCCATGTCAGCATCAAGCTTGTCATGATAATCCATAGGAGTCTCAACTGGCCGACACTTCAACATCCCAGTCTCGGAGAGCAAGTCTAGAACATACTTGCGTTGTGACAGATACACACCCTTCTTAGATCGAGCAACCTCGATTCCAAGAAAATATCGAAGAAGACCCAAATCCTTAGTATGAAACTGACGACTAAGGTAGGCCTTCAAGTACACAATTCCAGCATGATCACTCCCAGATATAATGATATCATCAACATAAACAATCAACACGATAATACCAGCTAAGGAAGAATGGCAAAATACTGAATGATCTGATGTGTTAAGCCGAAAGCTATATTGAATGAAAACTGAACTGAACTTGTCAAACCAAGCACGAGGTGACTGTTTCAGTCCATATAATGCTTTCTTCAATCGACATACGAGTTTTTTATTTCCTGCTACAACATATCCCGGTGGTTGATCCATATAAACCTCCTCTTGTAAGTCACCATGCAAGAAAGCATTCTTTATGTCCAGCTGATATATAGGCCATTGGTGATTAACCGTCACAGAAATAAGAATCCGAACTGAATTCAGCCGAGCCACTGGAGAGAAAGTCTCCATATAATCCACGTCATATGTCTGAGTATACCCTTTAGCAACCAACCGTGCCTTGAGGCGCTCAACAGAACCATCAGGGTGATACTTAACAGTGTACACCCATCTACAACCCACTGTTTACTTTCCAACATGAAGTGATGTAAGCTCCCAAGTTTGATTTTGATGTAAAGCATACATCTCCTCATCCATTGCACTTTTCCAACCAAAAGATGACATAGTCTGCTTGTAAGTTTTGGGAATAAAAATAGAAGACAATGAAACAGCAAATGCATGAAAAGATGATGAAGCACGGTGTAATGAACCATAGTTAGAAATGGGATGCTTATTCTTTGTGGTACAAAGGCGTTGTCTTTTTCTGAGAGCAATAGGAAGATCATCTAGATCTGTGGTGATGGGAGCAGAAACCTCAGGCACGGAAGATGATTGGTTGAAGACTGAATTCTGCAAAACCACTGGCCTGTCCTTGGATCTCTGATAAACCTGTAAATGGGGAATGGAGACAGAAATTGATTTAGGAATGACCGAAAGTGGTATGGAAGATATCAAATCTGTTGTAAAAGGAATACAACGGTCTCCTGAAGGAAAGAAAGGGGTAGACTCAAAGAATGTAACATCCGCACTGACATAATATTTGCGTGACTGTGGACTGTAACAACGATAACCTTTTTGAGTACGGGAATAACCAAGAAAGACACACTTCAGAGATCTAGGAGCCAACTAATCTCGATTAGGTTCCAAGTTATGAATAAAAGCGACACACCCAAATACTCGAGGAGATAAGAAAAAAGGTGCGACATCTGTATGTAATATGGTAAATGGAACTTTGTTATTTAATACAGATGATGGCATGCGATTAATAAGATAACATGCAGTAAGAACGACATCTGCCCAATACTGTTTAGGGACATGCATATTGAACATGAGAGTTCGAGTCACATCTAAAATGTGTCGATGTTTGCGCTCGGCTATACCATTTTGTTGAGAGGTGTGGACACAACTTGTTTGATGAATCATACCACGATCAAAACAAAAACTGTTCACAGAAGATTTGAGTATACTCCAAAGCATTATCAGAACGCAGAATTTTGATACGTTTATCAAACTGAGCATAGACTTCATTATAAAAGGCAGATAACACATTTGGAAACTCAGATCTTTCTTTCATTAAATAACACCAAGTCATTCTGGAATAATCATCAATAAAAATAACAAAATACTGAAAACCTTTTGGACTTTTGACTCTAGACGGACCCCAAATATCAGAATGAACAAGATCAAAAGACTCTAATTAACGACTCTCACTACGACGAGGAAAGGAACCACGGTGATGCTTGCCTAACTGACAAGCCTCACATTCAAGACTAGAAACATGACTCAAACTAGGAACAACTTGACGCAACTTAGCAAAGACGGATGTCCCAAACGATAATGCCACTGCAACGGAGAAGTAGAAACAGAAGTGAAGGTCTTTCCAAGTAGATCCAAGTAGTACAGTCCATTTTTTTCATGTCCCAAACCAATCATCTTCTTCGTCCTGAGGTCCTGAAAAACACATAAATTGGGAGAAAATGTCACAGAATATTGAAAAGATTTGGTTAACTGGCTCACAGATAACAAATTAAATAGAAAATTAGGCACATATAATGAATCAAATAATGATAGTGATTGAGTAGGGTGAATGACACATTTCCCAAGCACAGGACGAGTAGACCCATCAGCCAAGATAATATTATGTTTCATGGAACTACGATTATGAAAGATAGATGTTATACCAGACATGTGAGAGCTTGCTCCTGAGTCGATGACCCAAGAGGTGGATGGTGACTGGGTTGCCACAAAAGCAGGATTACCTATATGTGCCATGGTTGCAGTAGGTTGGGAGGTGGTACTAGCAAGCGCATTCAACTTTTGGAGGATCTGTTGAAATAGAGATGAGGTATCGGACGTTGAAGTCTGATTGAAACCCGAAGTATCATCTCTGGGAGCAGAAGTGGTAACCTGGGACTGTATATTTTCATCATGCACTTGATGTGCATATTTTGGTTTGCCCACTTGTCCCAATAATAGTCTTCTACATGACTGAGCATTCCACAATAGTTACAATAGTTACACTTCCGTGGTTGACCACGGCCACCACCACCACCGCGGCTACCACCACCACCGTGGCCACCACCACGACCATTCTCTCTACCACCACGGCCTCCTCCTCAACCAAAACTACGACCACCATCTCTACCGCCACGTCCAATACCACGTCCACCACCACGACCAACAGCACTAGAAACTAGGGCAGAAGAGTCAGTACTCGGCACCACAGAACTCTGTCCCAGAAAGGAACGATTGAGACGGAAGAAAGTATATGTCACCGTAGGTAACTGCTCTCCAGCAAGGATTTGAGCTTTATAAGGTTCGGACGCAGGATCCAAGCCGGCTAGGATAAGTGAAACATGAAACTCTTCCTTATGTCCCCAAGCTTCCTTCAAATAAGTAGTAACAGGATGATATTGAAGCAGTTCCTCCCACAAAGCCTTCTTTGAAGCCAGATATTCATTCACAGGCTTCCCATTTTGCTTTGTATTGAACAATAACTCGTACAACTCATAGATACGGGCAACGTTTTGCTTCTACGAATATGATTCTTCCAGAGATGCCCAAATCTGTTTGCTTGATTCACACCACTGAACATTAGCAGCGATATGTGGTTCCATACTATACCACAACTACGACATAATGTACGCATCTGCACTCATCCAATCTTCATACTCAGCGGACGTTTCAGGCAGGGGTTCTTCCGTCAAAAACTTCAACTTCTTCTTCGCCCTTAACACCACTTTGATAGACTTGGACCAGGCAAGGTAGTTCGCACCATTGAGTTTCACCGCTGTATTCGACTTTCCCAATTTATCATTATGAATAACAGTAAAAGGAGAACCACCTCAGCTACCACCACCACTATTAACCTCGCTAGAAGATTCGGTCCCCACCATACTTGCAGATGCAACAAAAAGACGAGGTCTTTGAAACCCTAGATCTCATAACAAACCTCAACCGACGACGAATAACCAACGGAGATATGTAGAAACTCTAGATCTCATAAACGAACCACGAACGATCACGAACGACGAACGGCGAACCATGAAAAGTAGACGAAAACAGCCGGAAAAAAAAATCTGGACTTCCGCCCCGAACCCCTGTCGAACTCACGACCGAGTTCGATCGGTCCTGTCGTGGATGGGATGTACAGTACTTACAAATATATGCTCTGATACCAAGTTATGTTTGGAGATAGAGAGAAGGGAAAGTAGGAGAAAAGAGAATATGAGAAAGGAGATTGCAAGGACCTTAAACCCTATGTTGCATCTCATGTCTATTTATATTGATATGCAATACACCCACAATACTATTATACCCTCATATGATAAATAACAAAATAAAATAACTCTAAGAAAACCCAAATTAAAATTGAAGAAATAGAAAGAACTCTACACTTTCACAGTCTAAAGTTGACAAACTGAAGAGACAAAGAAATGTGTGAAAACTATAATTAACAAAAGCCTTCTTCATCCCAGTTTAAAAAAAGCATTCATATAAGGGTGTCTGTCTATGACCTCGGCTCCTCGGCTCCATAGCCAGGTTCTACGTTACCTAGTTGGGCTGTAGGCTCCAGGGACTAGGCCTATCTTTTAGAAAAATGTGATTGATACATGTGCATAGAAATATCAAAAGCAAGAAAGACTAGATTTCTATGTCTTAAATGTTCAAACAAGATGCAATGAAATTTTGGGCCATACCATTTGCTGCATAAAGGTTACTTCTGGACATCATTGCGTCAAATTTATCAATTGCCGCCAGATACACCTTGTCAGCATCAACAGCTGCTTCCTGCAAATGGAAAGCAACATGAAAATTAGCAAAATGTTCATAATATCAGATTTTGGTAATATCAACATTTTTCATCAGTGAAGCCTGAACCAAGTAAAAGAATCACAAACATGTAGTAATGGCTCTTTTTGTAAACCTCTACTAAGTAACAGCTGATGCAAAACTGAGCAGTGTTCTAAAAAACGGACTAGACGGCACCTAGGCGCTAGGCGGCTGTCCGTCGCACCGGAAACCCCCAATTCGGCCCTCCTAGGCGCCTGTTCGGACCTTTTTGGCCCTAGGCGGACCTGTTCGGCCCCTATGCAGACCTGTTCAGCCCAATTCGGACCCTATTCGGCCAATTCAACCAAGACGGAAAATAAAAAAAAATTCAAATTTTCCAAATTTGAAATTTCAGAAATTTCATATTTGAAATTTCAAAAAAAAATTTAAAAAAAAGACACTCTAATAAGAGGCTCACAATAATATAGATTCAGGTCTGTACTATAGACTCAAGCAAACACAATTCCTATCAAGAATTAACCCAGTCAAAGAGGAAGAAGGTATCCTAAATTTCATAACACCCCACCCCCCACCCCCTCAACCCCAACCCACACAGCCAACAGAAAAAGATGCATCTTGTCCTTCACAGCAGATCCCAATTGTGAAACATCTCTAAAAGCATATGGAACTAACTTTATTAGTACAAATGATGAGGCTGGCTTCTCTGCATCTATCTTGTAGAACACTGGACTCTGGTTCGAACACATTGGACTTAAAGGAAATAGAAGACCACACATAGCTGAAGAGTGTTCCTCATTCATCTCTTACCAATAATTGATGGATTGTGGATCGTGCAGTAGTCATATGAACACTATCAATCCAACATAAACTCCACTACGTAAAAGCCATGTTAATACTTTATATAGAGACATCATGCCATGGAAAATTTATGATGTAATCGACGTTTACTAGATTAAGATAGGAGATGTGTGTAGGTTATGTGGAAAGGTGAAATTAGTGCTTGCTTATTTTTACATGGTGTATAAATTTCAGAACAGTTTTGGAAGGTTTTTGGGCTATACATGGTTTGAGATACATGAAAGGAGGATAGAGATGGTAAATAAAGTCTATGGTGACATTATAGGATAATATTAACTGTTTACATGCAGAAATAGAGAACGCAGCATAAAATAGATGGAACTAGGAAGAATAAACAAAATTTAACAATTCCTAAAAAAATTAGGAGATTTTGTAATATGTACACATATTAAAGTTGAAGTAACCAACAAGAGCAGCCAATTTTGTAGCACGCCTTGAAGGCGGATGGTTCTATATCTAGGAAGTAACCAACAAGAGTAGCCAATTCTGAGATTGTTTATGCCCAAAAGTTAATCGCTTGATAGCGTTTATCAATATCTAGGAAGTAACCATATGAGGTGGATGGTTCTCCTATAGCTCCATATTGATAATCCAAATACCCCAATCATTTCTATCCAAGGTTTGCAATTGAAGTCGAATTTACACCCTTCTTATGAGTATTGGTATCAAGTCATTTCAACATTTTTTGAGGTTTCAGATCAGAATTTAAGCGTTCTTCATTTCGAAAAGTCGATCAAAGTCAAAATAATAATTATTATTTTATATGTTTACTATTTAGGCACAATTATATAAATTATGTGTTAGTTCTTGCTAGCATTGAATGAAATAATATTAAGATTGATGAATACACCAACTTCGACAAATGAAATAATTACATTGTGTCAATAAAAAAATCTCATCAACACGTACCATGTAGATCTTCGGCACGCCGAATCATTGTGTCAACACCGTTTTCCACATATTTCTCTTTTTTTCTTGTAATTTTTCTTTGTTGAATTGACCATGAAAGCAAGTCCCAATGTCGGTATCGGATGGTATTGACAGTGGTCACTATCGGATTGAAACATGTTATCTGTATCGGTCGATAATGTGAACCTTCTCTGCAAACTTTTTAAGACTTGATAATTTTGGAAGCCAATTGAATCTGAATAAAGGAAACTTTCACGAGGCTTCTTAAAATCTTCTCTTCAGATTAATTCTTCTAAAGTTTTAGACATTGAGTAATTGTTTACTTTAAAAGGTTCTCTATATTTTTCATAGGTCTTGAATTGTTTGGAGCATTTCTCCTGTTGGGTTTTCTAAATACCTATTATGATACCTTATTTGTCTATTTCAAATAAATCTGACTCGTATTGATTAATAGATATGTCACAACATTAGACCAGTTCTTAAAAGCCAGAAGCATGGGAGCAGGCGCAAGAGCGCGGGAGCGGGCACGGGAGCAGGAACGCAGAAGTACGAACGCAGGAGTGCGAAGGTGGGAGCGAGACTACTTAAAAGAGTGTAAAGATGAGAGCATTCACTAAATTTTTTTATTAATTATTGTTATCATAATTTATAGATATCTTAATATTTATTAGAATTTATAAAGTTCATTTTAAAGTTACAAAGAGATCATTCACATGGTGATTTTTATGATGTCAAGGTAGGTAATTCTTAGTTTTTTGTTATTTTTATGAACGTATTAAAAATTCTCCAACTTTCTTTCTAAAATTTATATCCTCTTTTAAAATTATGCTCCTGTTATGGGAAGCGCTCATGTCACCTGAAAACAGTATTCTAAATGGCGGCCGCCTCGACCGCCTAGGCGGTAGGCGGTCTCTCTCCGCATCATTTTTCAGTACGCGGTGGAGTAGTTAGGTGGAGCAATATCTTACAAGATATTTTGGCCAAACGATTTTGCAAGCATTATGGGCCTATGATTCACTTTTACAAGACTAAAACTTAATAAATTTTTGTTCTACAACATAGTTATGCATGAAACATCCTTAAAATATGTATATAATGCAAAAAACTATGGTAAAATAGTAAAAAATGTATCAACCGTCTAGCGGCCTAGGCGCTAGACGGACTTTTTCTGCCGCGCACCTGCCTACCGCCGTTTAAAACCTTGCCTGAAAAACTCGCTCCTATTGCCGAAAAAATACGCTCTCAAGTAAGAAATGTCGAATCGAGATAGTTACTGAGATTCGTTGACCCCTAGGAGTTTCTGGCTTCTAAGGACCACTTAAGGAATTGTTTATCTTAAACTACTGATGATATATCTTTCTCCTTCCCTTTCTTTCCATAAGTCGGGAAATCTTTGGAAGTGTCATCTGATATATCATTATCAACATTCATTTAAAAGGTTTATATATGAAATACACAAGGTTCATCAACTAGGGCACGAATCAGTGTTCTAAATTGCGGCCTAGGCGGGCCTGTTCGGATTTGAAATTTCAAAAAAAAAAATCAGAAAAAAATTCAGATTTGAAATTGTAGATTTGAAAAAAAAATCATATTTAAAAAAATTTCATACAAAATCAAAAAATCTAAATGAACGCCTGTTGCTGCTGAAACTGCTGTTGTTGCTACTGCTTGTTGTTGGTCGCTGCTGATGTTGCTGGTCGCTGCTACTACTAGTTCCTACGAGAGATGGAGAGGAGAGATGGAAATGAGAGATGATGGAGAGGAATGATGAGAGGTTGGACTCGAGATGGAGAGGAATGGAGGCGGGACTCTCTCTCCTCCTCTTTCATAAAAAAAACTGAAAAAATTAAAACTTAGGGTGGGATTCGAACTCAATACCACCCCAGGACAACAACATGACTTAAATACATCATGTTAGCCACAAGAACACAAACGTTTGTGGTAATATATTACATACAAACTATTTATATCTATACATGTTGGAAAAAATAAAAATAAAATAAAAAATCAACTCGGCACCTAGGCGCTAGACGGCCCTCCGGCGCATCGATTCCGCCTAGCGAAATTAGAACATTGGCATGAAGTGCTTTTATTTTATGGAGAACATACTTTCTTGCGTAAGAAAATTGGTTAGAGATGTTTAAATTCCTGTTATATATTCATCGATTCTTGGCGACTTAAGAGTCAAACCTTATCAATGTGACTACAGTGATGATAACCATCATATCATATCAATATGACTACAATGATGATAATCATCATATGCATCATTGTTAATGCACATTTCATATAAAGTTATGGTTTCATCAACCATAATTTATAGAATGTTCGAATATTTCATATACTATAAGGGTATAAAAGTTATTCCTGAAAATGGTAGTATAAGACCAGTGCTCAAGTGTTATTCCAGAACCATTTCCTTTTTTAGATCATTAAAAAAAAATTCTTAGAAGACAAGATATATGGTTTAAATTACTTAATATGTAAAGAACCATGAAATCATACCATATATGAATAAACAAACAACAAATTTTTTAGCTATACATGAAATAAACTATACAAAAGGTAATGAGTTTTGGCTCGCAGACCAGTTGGGGAGATGAAAGAGAGACAAAAATCATATTCAAAGTCTGGGAAGATGAAAGCAAAACGCAAAAATCTTATTCAAGTCAGAATGATACTTCTACAAATAGTATTACTCACTCTTACAACTTTCTTACATAGAAGTAGATTCCCTGAGGAAAAGAAAAGTGTTTTTTTTCATAGATAAACATGGAATTTCTCTGCACAAACTAACTTTAGAAAATTAAAGAATCGCTTTTACAAAGTTACTTTTCGAAAAGTAACTTTTACAAAACATCTTTATAAAAGTAACTTTAAACAAGCAACTCTTTCCCTCCCTCCCTCCCCCAACCCTAACCCTAATCTTAACCATAACCATAACTTTGTAAGAGTTGTTTCGTTAAAAATTGCTTAACTAAAGATACTTTTGTAAAGATGTTGGGTAAAAGTTACTTTTTCAAAAGTAGCTTTATAAAAAAAAGATTCACTACTATTCAAAAGTTATATTGTGAAATGAAATTATGTATCTACAAATAGGAAGTAGTATAGAAAGTTAATTCTCTCTTCCTAGTGACAACTACTAAGATAAGAAATTTCAAAGTTGTAAAAGTTAGTAAGAGTGTTTGTAAAAGTATCTAAAGTTTTGGTCATCTGTATATCCCAAGTAAAAAATACAGTTGAAAAAAAAAATCAGAACTCATCTAAAATCAATCCCTTAATAATAAATGACAAAAGTACAAAGAGAAGGCAAAGGAAAAACTTACAAGACTCATACTTGAACCAAGACCCTCCTTTACTAGGATTGCAATATTTTATGTTGAAGCCATAATGCCATCATCTTTTGCATTGTTTACAAAGAAACTCTAAATTTGAGACAATTAATAAAACCCAAACCCTAACCAAACTATAACTAATTTTAACAAGGTAATGGCTTTGTGGAAGACGCTCCTTTTCGCCCTTTGGTTTAACCATTGGAGCTGTTATCTATATGCCTTTCAAAAAGAGAAACCGAAACAAGTATCACACGTCAAAAATAAAAACCTTGAAGTCTACCTACTCTCTGCTCGGTGTGTTCTGAAATATAAAGCCTCTCATGGTCCCTCCTTCTCAATCAAAACTATTCCTTTTCCTTTTTATCATCTACTATTAGATTTTTTTACTTTTTTCTCGATTTTTTATTTTACTTTTTTTTTCATTTTCAGTTTCTTGTATTTTCCCTTGTGTTATATTTTCTTCTTCTTATTCTTTCATTTTCTTTTGTCATACCCCAAACATCTATTGTTTGATTTTTATTCTTTTTTTTTTGCAATGTTTTTCTTCTTTTCTTCTCTTGCTTTTGCTTTCAACCCCTCTATCGCTTACTGACCAGAACCCCCACCATTCCCTTTGTAACTCTACATACCGTTCTTTGGTTTGTTCTTCTTTTACTTCCCTCACATCACATGAAGCCATATCTCAACTTCTTCCTACAACACAAATGAAGTTTTTTTTTTTTTTTTTTGTAATCGATACCATCAATAAAATTGGACTCCATGTCCTTCCCAGTCATCGATGTTCTTCTTTAATTGTTAAACCTTACCCAAGGATCCCATAAAGTATTTTCACTCAAGCGAAAACAACTGATCAAGAGACAAGACTCACCAGACTTCATTGCTCCTAAGACTTCGTCACAATCTTACTAATGACATACTTCTTGAGTCGAATACTCCTCTAGCAAAAGGAAGATGACATATATTATGTTGTTTATTCAAAAGAGCCATCACAGCTTACTGCTTGAAAATGACTAATTAGTTTAAGGTAATGACCAACTGAGAGGGGGAGAGCACTCTTTTCAGTGTTGTTAGAATAGGACATGTTGATGGTTTAAAGAACAAACCATTATGAGACAATGGTTAAATAGTATGACTTTGCTTTCAGAGAGAGCAATTCGGTTTAGTTCAAATATAACTAAAGAGAACGGGTCCAACTTATCCTAATCCTTGCTCTTGACCAAGGTGCATAGCCTTTTCACATTCTCTCTCTCTCTCTCTCTCTCTCTCTCTCTCTCTCTCTCTCTCTCTCTCTCTCTCTCTCTCTCTCTCTCTGGCTTAGCCTACTAGGAAAATGACTCCTTATTGATAACACATATGAGAACATCCCTAATGGAAAAGCTTCACTATTATCCCAAGAATGAAAAATGAAAAAACTTATGCTATATACTCACTCTTGCCAATGAGAGGGGTTAAGTGAATGTGTTGAAGAGAAAGTTCTCTACTCGGCATCAAGTAATTTATAGGTGCATACTCAATGGCAGTAGCAAAGGTTGAAATGGGAGCTGCTTGAAACTATCCTTGTAGTAGCCATTGAAGGAAGAAGGGCTTCTATTATGTAATAATATATGATTTATAAATATTATTAACTAATTGAATAAATATGCCTCTAACCTCCACGAGGCTCACACCTTCGCCTCGTACCCTTACCTCTATCTGCACCCTTTGGTTTGTAGTACGCCTTTAATAACTTTGAGTGTAGATAATCATTGCTCAAAACCACATCAAGAACAAAGCGAAAATTAACCTTAATATTCTTGGTCCCCTCTTGGAAAGCTAGATTAAAGCAATAAAGATAGCAACTTGGTTGACACCAATATTAGCCAGCGGAGTCTCAAGCCACATCATCTAACAATTTGTATGACCCGTCGCTCTATATTTGCCTATGTTTCCGAGCAGACTACATTAGTCTGTTTCTTGTGTCTCTAAGTGACGAAATTATCGTCGACATAAGTGCGCACTAGCCAGATGTCTATCTTCGATCAAAGATCCAGTATAACTGTATAATTAGTATCATAATAGGATTCAAACTGGAGATGGCTTAAGGTTAGTACAAAAGATCCGTTTTGAGAAACCCCTTAATATATCTCAAGAACTGTAACTCTCTTCCAGTGGCACCACGGATTTCATGGACCGACTAACTAGACCAACAACAAAAGAGATATTAGACCTAGTCACGGTCAAGTAAATCCGTGTCCAAACAAGTCCTCAATTTTGTGACTTGTTCCTCAATGTCCTGAACATTATTTGGCCACATATTCAGATTTTGTTTCATAAGAGCATCAAGGGATATAGAACCAAGTAATATGATTTCTTGTAGTAGATCTATGCCACATTCCCGTTGTGAGAGCACTATTCACTTCTTGTTGTAGACAACTTTGAAGCCTAGGAAATAGCAGGACAGTACGAGACTTTTACTAACAAAATACTTTTGTAAATGAGGGTTAGTCTCCACAACACCAGCAAAATTGTTCTCAGATAGGAAGATAGCAGCAACATAGAGTATTAATAACAATCCCAAATATAAATAGCTTTCCTTAGTTTACAACAAAATTGTCCCACTGAGCAGCAAACTCAAAAGGTTGCTCCATATAGACTTTCTCAATAGATCACCATACAAGAAGGAATTTTTGATATTAAGTTCGAGCATCGGCCAATCACGATTTACAAAGAGAGAGAACAAAACACGAATAGAGTAAAAGTGAGCAACATAAGAGAAGGTCTTGAAGTAGTCAATGTCACAAGTCTACAAGACGAGCTTTAGCGATCAATAGTAGAATACGGTAGGTATTTGCGAGTGACAACCCACCCAAAAGCAGCAATACCACTAGGGGATTCATGAACTATATCCCAAGTGCCATGAGACGAGAGTGCATCATTCTCCTCAGTCATGACCTACGTCCACGCCGGAATAACTAGTGTCTCTAGATAATTCCTCGGAACAAAAATAGCAATAGTAGGATGGGGGCAACTGTTAGAGGCAGTGAAGCGAGGATAATCAGTGGAGGAAGGAAGATGAGGGTGCGGTGGAGGGAGGGGAGCAGGCGTAAGGCAGTTGCAGCTTATGCTGGAGGGGAGAGGCAGTGGAGGATTTTGGGTGGAGTGGGGTGGAGGTAGGCAGTAGTGTGTCAATAGTGGTGAAGGAGAATAAGGAGGGAAGGGGCAGTTGTTGCTGCTATGTTGTTGGTTCTTGAGAGAAGGAAAAGAGCAAAAAAATTACGGTGGATAAGATGGTGGCTCTTATACCATGTGAAAGAGTGGAGGGTTCAAGAGCTCTCGGTTTTCATTAGTTGACAGGAGAATATATATACCATACATAAGGAACCCTGAGCCCAGAAAGAAAAGCCTGGTGTGGGCTGGCCACAGTTGGGCCAAACACTAATTCTAACAATCAAGATGCAACTCTCTTCGCATGAGTTCTTCGCAGCTTATTTGCTCTGTTGAAGGAAACTATAATAATATAGGAATCTCAATATCAGATTTGGGTAAATTCTGTCATTTGGTCCTTATGAATATGAAAATTACAATTCCACTAGGAATTCCAATTCCCAACTTATACATTTGCTAAAGATAATATATAACTGGAATTCTCTCATAGATCATGTCAAAACAAATTCCAGTAATTTAATGTTATCATTTGCTAATTGTGTGCCATCCAAAACATTACCAAACAACGCATATAAGGATTGGAATTCATGATTCTAAATTCCAATGGTTCATTTCGGCACAACCAAACAAACATGCCCAAGGGGGACATTTTCCTATGTTCCCAAGAGTAACGAGGAGTTAGTAGTTAACCAAAGTACAGCATTCCACTCATAATAAAACTCTAAGATATATCTAACCAATTGTATATGAGAAAACCTTCCAGAAGTTACTTGATTTGAGAAACTTAGTAAATTGTTATCTCAAGTTACGCTGACATATTGGATAAAATGCAATGAATAAAGAAGTTAGAAAACCTAATGTCATTCTTGAGTGGGAAATGAAGATAGTAAAGGCCATCATATACAATCTTAAGTTTTGAAGAGCGCATACTGGTTGATCAGACAAGCATGTAAATTTGATGAATTCACAATTTAAATGTTGCACAAATAAAATACTTACCGGTCCAATATCTGCAATCAACTGGGCACGAAAGGAGAGAGCAAGACCCCAATTATAAAGGGCTCTAACATCATTCCCATCAATCGACAAGGCCATTTTGTACTTCCTTCCTGCTTCAATGAGTAGTTCTTCGCATTCTTCACACACTTCGACAAGGACAGGCGAGATATCTTCTCTCCTTAGG
The DNA here is from genome assembly GCA_036927795.1 of Iris macrosiphon. Lineage (NCBI taxonomy): Eukaryota > Viridiplantae > Streptophyta > Magnoliopsida > Asparagales > Iridaceae > Iris > Iris macrosiphon. Next base: position 160,054,444 of record JAYESA010000013.1, on the reverse strand, counting down.
ATATCCGATCTCTTAGACTGTACTGCACGACCTCTCCCATTAGGTAAGGCTTCCCCTCTCAGTAGGATAGCTCTTAACTCCCGACTGATGTTCAACTTAAGCTCTCCATGAAGAAGATATGTGTTCCCTAACTGACCCACTGCGAGTAAGCTCATCGGCCTCATATCAATAGCCGCTGAGAGCAATCTTGCTGACTTGTACAGAGTTATATCCACTGTTTCTTCATCCGCTTTACTTGCCATACATTCTGTTGCTTTCTTCAGAAGTTCAGTTGCCTCCGCCATGCAGGCACAGAATTCTTCATCAACAGATGTTGTTGCAGAAGGTGGTATTTTGCCTTCTTTTGTAGAATCTACAGGTTGGCGATTGCCATCCACAAATCGCTCTGAAGGATTTAGCATTTCCTCTTTGACATTCGTTCTATTTGACGGGTTATAAGACTTATTACATATCTCAACTGTTTCCTCTAATAACGATGAGGCCTTGGACTGGGTGGTAAAGAAATCTACACTGTTCACAGTTCGTCGACTATCTCGATTGGAAGAACGATGCACGTCACTCTGAAACATGTGCTGCCCGTAATTATGCTTTAACACTGTTTTCTGCACAGTTCCTTGCTTGGTTGGGAAGCGGAAACTTCTGTTCTCGTCTCTAGGCTCTTCATCGTACGAGAGTATTTCCTTAGAAAGCAAATTAGCATTCTCCGCCTTTTTAGTGCTCCGAAAAGAATTGTCTTTATCAAGAAATAATGATCTAATAGCTCGACCGCTCGCCGCACTTCCTTCTAATCTCCCTACATTCTTGTAGGCCGCTCGTTCCTGCTCATCTACAGCCGAAACTGGCTTCTCGGCGAGGTCCCCCTTACCAATATCCTTCGTTTTCGCGGGCTTGACCAAACCGGTTATAAATTGGACCAAATCGGCGGTGACGAAACCCAAATCCTTCCTTTTCCTCCCAGGTTTTGAGCCCGACCTCTTCCCGCCGCCAAAATCCAAACCCAGGAGATCCCCGGCTCTCTTCGCTCCTTCGACGACATCAAGGAAACCCCTAATCCTTTGGGTATCCAAACCCTCGACAATCGAACCGCCGCCCTCACTCAAATCGTTAAGGAACGCCTCCAAGTCCGCAAATTTCTCGTCGAATACCCTTATTTGAGCAACGCCGGCGGAGAACCCCATGGCGAAGACCAGGACCGATGCCGGTAGGAGTACCAGGGAGGAGAACCTAACCCTAGAGACGGCGAGAGCGGAGAGGAAGCCGAGGAAGAAGAAGAGGGCGTGCTTGCCGTCGTCGATTAGGAACACTCGGATGGGGTTGGGGTGGGGTGGGTCTTCTAGAAGCTCGGGGTCGTCCCATCCGCCGAAGCTACTGGAGGTGGACACGGAGCAGGAAATGGTGATGGGTTTGGGTCTGGAGCGAATAGGGAGGCAAAAATTAGGGTTAGGATTAGGGTTTCTGGTGGAGAAGGGCTTGAGGTGGGTGGAGAGAGGGAGGGAGTTGGTGTAGAGGAGGAGGAGGTCCATGGAATAGGAAGGGGTTCGTGCATGCTGCTGCTGACAGGAGTGAGGGATTAGCTGCACCTATAAGCTGATAATGATAGATGTTCGTGGTAATGGGCCGGGTCGAGCCGACCCGAAGAATGTTAGCTGTGCTTATTTCAATTTTTATGGCTAATTCTATAGGCATTTCCAAAATTGCTTAGGACAGTTCATTACTTTAAGACAGTCCAGATTTTTACAATTTTTACTCAGAACAGTCCCAAATTCATTGGTTGCCCACACCTCCCTCTTCCATCCCAAATCCTAACTCTAACCCTAACCCCAACCCCTACTGCTGCCCCGCTGATCGACCCTCCCCCGACGTCTTCCGCGACCGCCTCTCCGTCGTCCGCACTGCTGTCGAGTATGAGGAGGAGGAGCTGCTCCTAACTCTAGCCCCACCCCAACCGCAGCTGGCTGGGAGCTCGTCGCGTGCTCGGAGGGTCTGGGAGCTCACCGCGCGCTCGGAGGAGGAGGAAGAGGATATGTTGGACGCGGCGCAGAAGCGTTTGCCAACCCACCTGAGATAACCAACCAATCTACGAACACCAAGCACAGATGAAGACAAGTATATGACGGTGACTACGTCACATGGATAAATCACAACATTTATAACTCAGATAAAATTACAAGATTGTAAAAAATTAATGTTGAAACCATTTGCCCTAATAGGTTCAATCTCATCACCACACTCAAGAAGGAAAGACAAAGATTACAATTGAAATCACTCACCAACCCGTAGCAATTTTTCTAACCGAAGTTGACGACTTCTCGATTAGATCTTTTCTTCCTTCAGTCTTGTATGGAGAAGAACCCTAAGAGCAAAGTACGGACTTTCTCTTAGATTTTTTTGTGGACAAGCACCTCGAATCTCCACCTTTGTGCATAATTTGTGCCTCCACCCTCCTCATATATTTATAGGATGAGAAACCCTAATTTGGGTCATAATAGAATTTTCTAAATAGGAAACTCTAAAATTAGAATCCTATTATACCTAAAATAGCCCAACACCAATTATGGACATCCAAATATGGTCCGATTAAATATTTGATACAATTTTGAAATCTAATCAAAACTTACGCTTAATGTAGATTTTCAAATTATATCAAATCAAATCTCTGACCATATTTAGGCTCCAAAATTTACCAAATCCAGATTTGTCACGACCCGCACCCGAAAAATTGGGCATGAGTCGTGGGTACGTCCAGCCTACGTCGCAGCATCGGCGGTAGAACGGTGTCTAGGTCTACTAACAATCTCACACAATCAATATATATACCTGTCAAGATCTCAACTACAAACGGAGGAGCAATATCATAATAATAACCACAAGTACTCAATCACGAATCTAAGCACGATAAGATAACACAAAAATCTAACAACTACAAAGCTAAACAATTGCTGCTAAAAACAACCACAATAAAAATAATAATACAACAATATCCAAAATCATATACAATACAAGGTCTCAATCCAAAACCGGAGACAAATTCGGTACCAAAAGCTAATAAAAACAACAACTGAGGTCCTAGTGATCTCGGCTACCAACCCGGAAATCACTCCTAAACTAGGGGGTCCTTGTCTGCACCATCGACATGCTGAGGTCCATAAAACGTCGGACACCAATCCTCCGGATCCTCTGGAAAAAATATGTCCAGTCAGGACTGGAGCAAGTACACCTCTAACAGCAGTTCCAGTTAAATGATAAAAACTATAAAACAGTTGTAGCAAGTAGCAAGGTGAAGAAAATAAAGTATAAACAAGATATATATATACATATCACTGGTGCGTAAAGGTAAAGATGCATGAATATCAAAAGCAAGATAGTAATGACTGCAAGATACAAGAAGTCTAAACTAAGATCAAGTATGTGCACAAGAACGTGTAGTGGGTCCAGCAAGAATACATGTAATGAGTCAAGTCCAGAAACATGTAAGTGAGACCAGCAAGAAATGCAAGATAGTCCAGACTAGAAAGAATGAACCTGTGTCTTTGAAATACCTGTTTCGACATGTAAACGGCTAGGGGTAAGTACGGATCACCGCACATTGGGTGTGCGGCTGCTATCATTCCAGATTAGACCAGAGGGGGTGATTCCAGTGATTCCAGTTGAAAATGTTTACATGTATACTCGAGTATTTCTCGGCCCCGACTAGTACAAGTGAATCCAAGACCCGACACATAAATC